>JAPFRF010000005.1:130256715-130791715 GCA_029282475.1 Phrynocephalus forsythii | reverse complement strand
GCCCCTTTAAGAGATCTGAATGCTGCCGGGAACAGAGCAAGACCGGCAGAACGGAGGTAAGCCGGCATTCTTTTCTTCCTGTTTTTTCTCCCTCCCCTCACGCAGCCAGCAGCCAGGAGTGTGGAGGGGGTGGGAACACAGGAACAGCGACAAACCCCCAAGGTCTCTGGTCCGAATTTAAGTAGCCAGCGGATCTTAGGGGTCGTGTGAAAAGGCTCTGAGTAATGGATTAAGGGATTGAGTAAGAGTAAGGCTGCCACCTTTCTTCCCTGCCTGAGTGCCTCTGCTTTCTAAAAGCTTCAGGAGGCACTTTCTCCCATCACGGAGTGGAACACGGATGGCCGGGCGGTCGCATTGCTTTTCTCCGGACTGACAAACAACTGGCCTCTGCCCTGCTTTGGGCGTCAAGGGAGCCTTGAGGAGCTGAGCACCACCGGACAAGGCTCAGCGCCTTCTTTTTACAGGACAGCAGACAGTCCAAGGCAAGAGCAGGCTCTGTGGTTTGAATAAATATGCCCTTTCCCTCCCTGCTGGAAGCGCCAGGGGGAAACCACATGGCAGGGGAGAGATAAAAGTTGAAACAGAGGCCAGAGAGATGAAACAGGTCCGACCGGAGGCCTAGACTGAACGCTATATTCCCTTGGTCTCAGAACTGGGGGGGAGTTACTTTTTATTTTGGGATGACAAACCAGGTAGCACAGGCTTTTTCCATCCCTGGGATCTTTGGGAATATTGCAAGCCGTCTTGCCGAGTATTTCATGTTATTTCATATTGTTTATTGGCTTACAATAATAATCCATTCTTTTATATACAATTTTTTTCTTATATTGTTTTGATTGTAAACCACCCGGAGTTTCTCCAGAAGACAGGCGGTATAGAAATATATAAATAAAATAAAATAAAATAAAATAAAATAAAATAAACCCAGAAAGGCAACTTTCCCCAAACCCCTATGAAAAACAAGCACCCCGGGGGCTCCCGTAAGAGGCAACAGCTTTGAAACATCAGCAGCGTCTGTGCATGCCTCCCCCTCCCCGTCGTCCTCCCCACAACCCTCCCATTTCGGGAAAGATGAAAGCATCCAGCTGCGGGACGTCTGAGCCTCCCGTTGTGTGTGTGTGTGTGTGTGTGCGTGCGTGCGTGCATGGGGGTGGGGAGAGAGAGGCTTTTGGCGATGCCTAACAGCACAAATGAACCCCCCATGGTGCCTCCCATCCTTCATACCCCTGGCTTACGGCCACTCTTGCAGCTATGCCCCCCCCTACTCCTTCCCTGGTCCCCCCACCCCACCCGTGGCCCTGGCATGAAAGATGCTTGCTACGTTCAGTCCCTGCCCCCCCCACACACACTGTTCCACCCGAAAGGACCACCCCAAGCAGGCCGGCCGGGCCAGGCGGGGGGGGGGAGGTTGTGTGGATTCCCAGACACACAGCCTTGCCGCTGGCATGTACCAGAAGGCAAAGGCACAGGATGAAGCGTGAGAAGCGAGAAGCCTCTGGACCAGCAGGAGGAGGCAAGGGCTGTCTGGAAAATGTTGCTTCAGGCCTTTCTGACGGCTTGGCTTCCCTTCGTGCAACTGAGCATCCCGTAAAACCGAGACCCTGCCTGCCAGCCACCCAGCCTGGGGGGATTTTATCATCCACCTCATGACTGTCTCGTGATCTCTTGTCGGCCTCCTGGTTTTGGGTCCAAATGGAAACCAGAGCGGCTATGGAGCCACACAGGGATTGGCTGGACGTTCAGGTCCAAACCCTTACCAGGGAAGTTACGGAGAGGGTAGCCGGGTGAGTCTTTTCAAGAATTTCAGGCCAAAAATCAAAGAAAAACAAAACAAAACAAAAGACACAAACATGTGCCACCTTAAAGATTAACTTTCATATTTTGATGTAACGTTTCGTGGACTTCAGATCCACTTCTTCAGACATATAGCAGACATATAAAAACTACTGCTATACAGTGGAACCTTGACTTACGTCATTAATCCGTTATTTTGTCAAACATGACTTAAGTCGAACATTTCCCATAGAAACTAGTGGGAAAGCAGATTAATCCACTCCAGATGATCCCCGAAAACAGCAATTTAACACAAACTTGACTGGGATAGGAGATTCCTTCTGGGGATGTAAATGAAATGTCTCTTCAAAGAGAGGAGGAGGTAGTGGAATTATAGTCCACAAGTTATATGCCTCCACTTTTTAATGTTCATAGCAACAATGTCTAACATTTAAGTTTTACTGATTTTTAACCTGATGTTCCAAGTTCTGAACAACTCTATGCCTACCATTAGAGTTGCACAACTGTACAGCTCCCCAACTAAAACGCTTCCATTGTGGACCAGACTTCTGCAGCAAGACTGAGCCGACTGGGTAACCATCAAAAATGGAGAGATTGAGGCAGGACCAGCTCCAGGTGCTCTGAGCTGGCCTCGCTGAAGCCGCTGCTGCCGGAGGAGAGGAAGAAGGCAGGAGCAGTTTGGAGGCCCCAGCCGCAATGCTGGGTTGTGGCTGCCACCCAATTCCGGTGCCTTGCGCTGGTGCTCCGAGATGTAAGTCAAAGCCTGTGACTCAAGTCAAACAGGCCCCTTCTTGCTGCAAGTCAAATATGCTGCAAGTCAAGCAGTATGTAAGTCAAGGTTCCACTGTATGTCTGAAGACGTGGATGTGTAAGTCAGGGCCGGCGCTTCCATTAGGGCGAACTAGGCAGTTGCCTAGGGCGCCAAAATGGAGAGAGGGCATGGCCAGCCTGCTGTCCCCCGCCGTCGCCCCCCCCCCCCGCCGCTGGCCACCGCCGTCAACCCCCCACTGCCCGCCAGCCACCCGTCGCGGTCCGGCCATCACTGCCCATCGCGTCCACCGCCACACCACCGCTGCCCCCCACCGCTGCCTGCCCCGCGCCCGTCGCCGTCCACCGCCACACCGCCACGCCCGCCACCACCCTGCCCCCCGCCCCCTGTCCCGCTCGCCCACCTGCCCGCCGTCTGCCCCACCCCCACCCCTCATCTATGGGGCAAAAAAAAAAAAAAACTAGCACCAGCCCTGCGTGTAGTCCACAAAACGTTACAGGAAAGTTACGGGAACTCATGCCAACCCAAAAAGCAAAGTGGGCTCTTTATATACTGCCCCATAGCTCATAAAGCACTTTCTGGGCAGTTTTAATTATGCAGGCTGCACATTCTGCTCCCCTCCCCCCCCAGTAGCTGGATACTCATTTGACCAACTTCAGAAGGACGGAAGGCTGAGTGAAACCTAAGCTGGCTCCTGGGGGATTGCACCCCAGGTCAGGAGCAGAGTTTGGGCAGCAGCACGACGGTTTGAGCACAGCACCAGGGAAGCTGAAGTGCTTGGGAGAAAGTGTTTTCCCTGCTCTCCTCTCCTTACTGGTCAGTTCAGTTTCCTCAAAACCTGCCCGTCCATTTAAGGCCACCTGCTGACCCTTAGTTTGGGATTTTCAATCACGGTGAAAGCAGAATGGTGTGAAAACGCACACACTAGTTGAGCATGGAAACGGGTCTCGCGGCACTTGGTGGCTGATTTTCTCGCTGGAGTGCTCAGAACAAATAAAAACCTGGAGTGCTCAGAACAATAAAAGTGGGAATGGGATCCCTCCCATGTCCCCAAAGGCAAGTTCACCCCCACTCCTGATGGCACTTCCTGGCCCCATGCCCTCAAGAGCCCTTCTTCCTGCCAAAGCGTGACCTAAGTCAGGGTGGCTTGGCAGTGTGCTTTCGGCCATAGGTCTAACGCTGGTGGCAAGTTGCAACGTCAAAAGCTTGTCACCCATGGGAGGTACCGGAAGGACACTCAAAGGTCATCCAGCCGGACCCCCTGGCAGAAGCAGGGAATCCCTTCCCCTGCCTCCTTGATGGGCTTCCACCTGTTTCTCTAAGATTTATCTTCACCCAGAAATCCCTTCTCATTTTCGGTCAAAATCCTCCCCTCTTTTAATCTGAACCCTCCGATCTGAATTCTAAGCTCTGGCAAAAATCATCCCTTGCTGCTCCTCTCTGACGCCCCTTTAAATGGATTTGGGGAAGGCGTTGCTTGATCTCTCATGTGTCTCTTTGTTTCTAGGCTACACATAAGTCATCCTGTCACAACATTACTGGTTTGCTGTCCTTCTGAAAGCCCCTCAGCAAGGAAATGGTCATCCTTTATTTATTTTATTTTAGAATATTTTCCCCCGCCTTTCTCCTTGGAAAAGGACCCAAGGCGGCTTACAGTAATAAGGGACAATAGACAGTCCAGTACAGGGGACCAATGAGGAGGAGGTGGTGGAGAAAGAAGAGAAGGGAAGAGAAGGCCAACCGTGGCCTGGGCCTGGTTCCTGAGAGGCTGGCAGGGCTGCATTTGTCCCCGGTTGGTGATGGGTGGGCTGGGGACCCAAGAGAGCACCGCAGCCTGGCTAGTGAGTAGGCTGCGGGTGGCTTTGGGCATGCCTTCCTGCCTCCCTCCCTCCTTCCCAGCCCTTGCTCCCTCCCTCCCTCCCTCCCTTGCAGCGCACCAAGTCGGACTGGGCTGGGCCAGGCCAAGAGAGGAGGCAGCTTTCCTTCCAGGGCACAGCGAGGACATGATGGCCAGGGCACACGGCTGGATCTTCTGCGTGCAGTGGCACCAGCCTCGCTGCCCTTGCTGCGGCTGCAGCTCCTCATCCTGAGTGGCCGCCCAGAAGGTGATGAGGGGCCTGAGTTTGCTTGGGGTGCCACCTCCTTCCAGACGCAATGAAGCAAGCAAGGAAGGAGAGCCGTTCCAGCTGCTGCCACTGGAGGAAGAGGAGGAGGAAGAGGAGGAGGCGCAGTAGAGGCATCCCAGCGGTGGCACCTCAGGGTGGTGATCTGGGGCAGGAGGCATTGCTGGGGCTTTGGACACACAATGATCATAGGCCAATCGTGGGGTGCTCCGCCCACTTGCCCCTCCCTCCCCCCTTTTTTCCATGTTGGCCTTTTTGGACTGTGGTCCGGCCCCCAGTGGTGTCGGGGGGGGGGAGGCGGACCGGCCCGCTGTTTGAAAACTTTGAGGACCCCTGCTCTAAGGAATCAGAATGTAAGACTAATCAACACACACACACACACACACACACACACACACACACACACACACACACACACACACACACACACACACACACATGGAGGCGCCTTAGAGACTCACTGTTCTATCTTAAGATAAGCTTTTGTGGAACATGGTTCACTTCTTGGGATGTATGGCTTAGACTCCAGAGATTACACGGTAAAACACTTCTGCAAGGCTGGAGGGGGAAAGGGTTCAAGTCATCATTAGGTGTGAAATGCAACCCCCCACCCCCCACCCATCTCCTGCCCCTTGACCTTGGAGCCTTACATGGATGCTTTACCATGGAGTCTCTGGATTCTAACTAACCAATTAAAAAGTTATTTATTCATTTTAGAGTATTTTTTTTACCCGCCTTTCACCTTGGAAAAGGACCCAAGGCAGCTTACAGTAAATATTAGAATCATAGAATCCTAGAGTTGAAGAGACCTCCAAGGGCCATCCAGTCCAACCCCCTGCCATGCAGGAACCCCCATCACAATATTTCCAACAGATGGGCCATCCAGCCTCTGCTTAAAAACCTCCAAAGAAGGAGACTCCACCACCTTCCTTTGTGGCAGCATATTATTCCACTGCCTAACAGCTCTAACTGTCATGAACTTTGAAGAAATCTCTCCTGGCAAATTACATCCCTTGCTATGTTTGGACTTCTACACCTGCTTTGAAAAAGGGAGCTTGTTCCTGAAAGCTCAGCAACTTTTTATTTTTCTTCTAGCAGCCTATGAAGGTGTCACCCAGTGTCTAGTTTTGCTTTTGTTTTCTTGGCTGCATGGCTCTGAAACTCTTTTTTTACTGCAAGGGATAATATACAGTCCAGAAATGTTCAGGTATTGAGAACAGAGAATTGAGGGACATCTTACAGCATTAACAAACAACATTACATTAAAGCTAGAAGAAAACACACACAGTTAAAAAGAGAGTAAAATTCCTTGTAAAAGTTATGAGGGATGGAAAGAAACTAACATGGAAAACATAGTGTCAATGTAATCACACAAGGTTATAAGTAGTTGTAAACACAAAGTCTATGTGACACTATCAATTCATATAAAAGACACATAATAGGTAGAGTCCATCATTCAGGGAAAGCTTGCCTGAAGAGGAAGGTCTTTGCCTGTTTCCGGAAAGACAACAGAGATGGGGCAGTCCTGGCCTCTAGTCGGAGGGAATTCCAGAGTCTTGGTGCTCTAGCAACAGAGAAGGCCCTTTCATGTGCCTCTCTTATATAGGTTCCTGGTGAGTTGACACCACTTTCTGTCCCGCTTGATCTGCTGATCTGATGCAAAGCCCAGCTCACAGGGCACCCGGTCCCCGAAACTGACCACCTGCGGTCTGCAAGCAGCGTGTTTGTTTAAAAAGCCATCAAACAAAGCTTTTCAGGCAGTGCCTAGACATTGCACTGCTAGGTCTCTTTAGGAAAAGTAATTTTTTAAAAAATAAAAGAGAGGGGAACGAACTGACAATTAGTTCCTTATCAAAGGCATGCAAACACAGCTGTCAAACTGACACCCCAGCCGGTTCCTGCAAATGGTTTGAGTTCTGGAGAGGGACTGAGATTTGGCCCACAGAAACCCAAGGGGTAACCATGAGGATCTTGACTGTGGAAAGAGGCACCTTTCCCCTCAGAGTGACCCCTTGGTGACAGACAAGCCATACTGCCTAATTCTGCCCCCACCCTACCCCCCAGACAAGGTAGGCTCACTCCCAAGCCGGCCCTCTCCACACATTTGGCACTCAGTGGAACACCAGGTAGAAAAATCCTCAGCACCATGGCAAGGGCCCCCTATGGACCACGGCCACCGTTACACCCTGGTAACCAAACAGGACCCTGCGCGTCCCCTTGGTTGTCCTCAAGATGCCCAGAAGTGGGGAAATAAGGCCTGGAGACCTTGGCCGTTACTTCACGAACCGCTCGCTTCGCGGCAAGCCCTCATTTCTGTGCGAATCGATCGTTTCAGTCCGCACGCTCCTCCTTTTTGGCTGCGATGCCACCCCGACCACGCCCCCTTTACCGTGCTCCAAGCTGGGTGAGTGGTTCCCCTGCCACCGGCCGGGAATCTTTTCGCTTCACATCTCGCTTCGCTCCCAACGTCACGTGTGGACTTGTTTTTTTATAGTTAGTTTTTTTGCGCGAAATATCGATGCATCGATATTTCGGTTAATTGATGCATCAATACGCCGAGTTAATATTTTTTTTAAAATAAAAGGAGGGTGGAACCGGATGTTGCAAAGCAGTTTTCTAATGCGAAGGGAGCACGTGAGGTAGTAATCGATTCGGTCCTAGAAATGCTCCGCGTGAGAAATGCTCCGAGAAACAGGGGTGGGATCGAAGGGAGAGCACGTGACCGCCACCGAATTCAAAGCGAAGGCAATGCCGCTGAGAAGCAATGCACTTCGTGAAGTAACGGCCCTTGTTTTCTTGTTGTGCAACTCCCAGGAGCTCCAGTTGACAGATGCTGGGGGAGTTTTGGATTCAAAGGCAAGAACCGTTCTGTGATCAGATCTACGGGTCTGCTTGTTTTCCGCCTGCCAGGAGGCGCCGAGCGAAGGCCCCTAACCACGGAGGCTTCCATTCTGGTCCCACCCACCCTTTACCCAAACAGCTGCTAATGATCTCCACATCTCTCCAGCAGCCGCGTCATTGCTTTCTCGGTGCCAAAACGTTTGTTCCCTCGGCCGGAGGAGCTGGAGGAGGGCTCCTCCTCCTCCTCCTCCTCCTCCTCCTCCTCCTTCGTGAGAAAGCAAATCCTCCTTGTCCCAGACAGAGGAAAGGCGTGGGAGGAGGAGGAGGAGGAGGAGAAAGAGAGAGAAGAGAGAGGGACCTTCTTTGAAGCATGGGGGGAGGCGGGTGCTTTGGCAGGCTGCAGCCCTCTTGGTCTTGGGCTGAGATAAACAGAACGAGACTAAATAGGTGGTCTTGGTGGCTGTCCCAGAGCTCTCCTGGCGTTTGTGGCCATACAGAATGCACGGGGGGACATCTCCCACATCTCGGCACTGCCTTCCACATAACAGGAGGGTGGGCCGACCCACCCAACCCAAACTCATACAGGCATCTACTGAGATCATCCTCATCTTAGAAGCCTCAGAGAGGGTAGCCGTGTTAGGCTTTTCAAGAATCTCAGGCAAAAATCAAAGAAAAACAAAACAAAACAAAAGACACAAACATGTGGCACCACATGTTTGTGTCTTTTGTTTTGTTTTGTTTTTCTTTGATTTTTGCCTGAGATCTTAGAAGCCGCGCAGCTGATTGGGACCCGATGGTTTACTGAGTCTCATAGCGCCTCTCAAGAAGACACGGTGAGGATTCGAACTCCCAACCTCTGGGTCTGCAGCTAGATGCCTAAACTGTTTGGCTACCCATTGTCCTCCTCCTCCTCCTCCTCCTCATCATCATCATCATCCTCCTCCTCATCATCATCCTCATCATCATCATCAAATAATGGCAATGCTGGAATGGACCCTACGGTTCACTGAGCCTAGTAGCCCCTCTCAAGGAGACACAAGGAGGATTCGAACTCCCGTTCCCCTGGCTCTGCAGCCAGAGACCTCAACCACTGCATTTCTTACATGCCTGTAGAAGCAACAGACAAAATAGTGTCTTCCACTCAGCAGTGGAATTAGCCTTATTAGTCTCACTGGCTTCTTGGTTAGGGAAGGCCAGCAAAAACCCTTGGGATAAAAACAAAACCTTGATGTGAATACAGGTGGCTAATTTTCTAACGCCCAGGAGCCATCGGCCATTCCCCGAGCCAAAGGCAGGCTTGCTCTTCTGTTCCCTTGACTTCTGAAATGGCCGGGCCCTGTGGCTGTTTGTCAAAGGCGTCAAGGGAAAATGTTTTTGGGTTCCCAGGTGCTGCTGGTGGGCCAAGAAGAGTCTTGCTGGCTGGTGAAGAATGACGTGGAATAAAAAGGCAGCAGACGGCGCCAATTTTCCCTGCCTGCCCCTTCTCTAAAGCAGCCGCAGAAATGAGACTTCGCAGATCCCGGTGTATCTCACCCCCAACAGGTTGATCCCTGTTACAAACCACACTTTTCTCAGCTCCCTCTCGTTTCTTTCCACAATGACTCCTCCGACTGGGCCGTTTCCTGCTGCTGCGCTGCCAGACGGCGAGCAAACCACTGGAACACGCCCCAAAGTACAATAACAACACACCTTTTGTTATTTCTCACCCTCCTAATGATAGAGGACGAAGGACGGAAGGGATCCCGGAGGTCACAAAGTCCAGTCCTCCTGAGAGAAAGGATCCCCTACACCCGAAGCATCCCTGCCAGGTGGTCCTCCACCCTCTCTTTTAAATACTTCAGCACACCTGAGTCCACCACCCAGTGAGCCAGTCCCTCATACTGTGGAGAAGGTGTTGCTTCTGTTGAGTCAGGATCTCCGATTCCCATAATTGAAGCCCATCACGTTAGGTCCAGCTGTCTAGAGTTGCAGAAAAGCACGGGACCCCTTCCAAATATTAGAAGACGCCAACCGTTATCGCCTCTCCATCATGCCTGGTCCAAAGAGTGGGCGTCCTTGCTGGGAGACCGGATCCTTGCCCAAGAGCAGCCCTGCTGTTCAAGATGAGAGATCGCCGGTGGCCCTGAAAAAACAGGCACTCCCAGGGACCCCTTTACCCTCTATATGGGTGGAGACCCGGATCCGCTGGCCCAGAAGAGCAGCACTTCCTTCTGCTCAAGAAGAAAAGAATGCCGCTCACCTCCGGTGTCTCTGTAAAAGTAGCTCTTAAAAAAACAGGCCAAAAACAACAAACAGAAGCCAGGGATCCTTACACTGGATCAAATAATTTTCACCTCCAAAGAGCAGGTACTTGAAAGGTGTGCTGGGACGCGCTAAAGTGGGCGGGGTCGCACTTAATTTCCTGTTAACTCCGGAGCTAGTGGGTAAACATTTTTAAGCTCCGGAGCTGGGAGCCATTTGCCACGGAGTTTAGGGGTCGTGTATAAATGCCCATGGTGTCTGTGCCAGAGAGGTCATAGAAGTCACAGAATCCTAAGAGTTGGAAGAGACCTCCAGGGCCATCTAGTCCAACCCTCTTCCATGCAGGAACCCCCATCACAGTACCCCTGACAGGTGGCCATCCAGCCTCTGCTTAAAAACCTCCAAAGAAGGAGACTCCACCACCCTCCTTTGGGGCAGCAGATTATTCCACTGCCAAACAGTTAGAGCTGAAAGGTGCAACGCAAGTGTGTCCCTCTCGATCCGGTACTTGACGCCTGCCCTCACGTTCCCAGGGACCGATGCCCAAGCCAGGGAGCAATGTGCCAGCTTCAAGAGGTGAGAAAAGCAGCTCCTATGACAAGCCCATGTCTTCCAGCAGTCAAGGAACTCCCCCCCCCCCCCCCCCCACCCCCAGCTTCCAAAAACTAGATTGGGGCTCAAAGCTTTGAAAGGCATCCCTTTCCCGCCCACCCCCCCTCCTCCTTTGCCCCTTCTCAGGAGGGGAAAAATAAATAATTAACAGAGGTGCTGAAAAAGAGAAACCAGGAAGTCCTCTGCTGACATGGAGGTCCCCCTGATTCCGGGATGCTTTTTCCCAGGCTGCAACAAGTCCAGAGAATACCTGGTCTGCTTTGGGCAGCTGAGAGCAGCAAGAGGCAGAGAAGAAATGCAAACATTACCATGGCTCCCTCGGAAGTGGCGCTGGCAAGGGCAGAGAAGCAGGATGAAGGGGTCTGGGTGGGTGGGTGGGTGGGGGGTCCCAAGAAGGACCTGAACCCCCTTTTCCAAACAAGCACCCCTCTCTTGTTCCTTGGTGGTCACGTCTTGGCCGGCTCTTGCATCCTGCTGCTGCGGTCAGGATCCATCGGGGCAGGTGGGGGGTTTTTTTTCCTCCAGGGGGGCCTTCTTGCCACCAGGTAATCCAGGTGTGCTTTGACTGCCCCCCCTCCCTGAGGATGGTGGAGAGGGGGGGCTCAGTCTGGCCTGCACCCCACCAGCCCTGCAGGGTTTTAGGGTCAAGCCCCCTCTCCCCCACGGGTGCCTGTGGCCCAAGGCGAGCGAGTGAGCGAGTGAGTGTGTGAGAGAGAGAGAGGGAAAGAGAAAGGGAGAGGAAGAGAAAGGAAAAGAAGTGAGCGAGAAAAGGAGGAGGACTCGGGCTGGGAAGGGGAGGGGCTGGGGAGGGGAAAGTAGGAAGGGGAGGCTGGGAGAGAGAGAGAGAGAGAGAGAGAGAGAGAGAGAGAGAGAGAGAGAGGCCTCCTGCCTTAATGGGAAGGGCCCAGCAATCCTCCTCCCCTCCCTCCCTCCTTGCAAACACACACACACACACGCACACACACGCCTGGGCTGCTGCTGGAAAGAGGGTAGCAGGGCTGTGCCAGAGTCCAGGAACAGCAGCCCCCTTTGTATCCAGCCAGCAGGGCCCTGGGCCCAAGCAGGAAGGCTGGGGAGCAGCAGCAGCAGCAGCAGCAGCAGGAGTGGCTGGGGGGGGGGGGAGAGGCCGCTGGGCAAATCCAGCTGTGCCACATGTGTGTCTTTTCCACTCAGGTCCAGGCACCAGGCTGGGGGTGGGGGTGGGGGTGCACACTGTGTCCTAGGCAGCGAAAGGTGCTCTGTCTAACACACACACACACACACACACACACACACACACACACACACACACACACAGAGAGAGAGAGAGAGAGAGAGAGAAAGAAAGAAAGAAAGAAAGAAAGAAAGAAAGAAAGAAAGAAAGAGAGAAAGAAAGAGAGAGACAGAGAGATACACATACATAGGGAGAGAGAGAGAGAGAGACAGACAGACAGACAGACAGACACAAATACAGAGGGAGAGAGAGAGAGAAAGAAAGAAAAAGAGAGAAATACACACACACACACACACACACATATATATAAAGAGAGAGAGAGACAGACAGACAGACAGACAGACAGACAGACAGACAGACAGATAGATTGATAGATAGATAGATAGATAGATAGATAGACAGACAGACAGACAGACAGACAAAGAGGGAGATACACACAGAGAGGGGGTGGGTGGGCTCCAGCTCCTGCCAGCTGGAGCCCTCGGTCCATCCCTGATGCCACTGGGCAAAAGGCAGGAGTCCTTCTTGAGATGCTGCTGAGCAGAAAGATGGCATCCTTTCCCGCCCCTCACACCCACCCACCTGTGGCCCTTCCGAGGAGGAGGAGGTGGGTGAGAGCAATTCGGGAGAAGGGACCAGCCTCCTTCTTGGGAAGGAGAGAGAAAGCAGGACCCCCGGGCCCCTGGCTCTCGGCCTGCCGCTTCTCATTGGCACACAGGTGGGTGTTTCAGGAGAAGGGTCGGTCTCCGGGCGAAGGTGCCTCAAGGTGTTAGAACATAAGAACATAAGAAGAGCCATCCTGCTGGATCAGGCCCAAGGCCCATCTAGTCCAGCTTCCTGTATCTCACAGCGGCCCCACCAGATGTGTTTGGGAGCGCATGAGACGAGATACCTGTCTCCTGATACCACTCCCCTGCATCTGGCCCTTGAAGGACCCCGGTTATAGGCCTGGAGATTACACATTTCCATCAGGGTTTGTAACCAGTGATGGACTTTTCCTCCAGGAATCTGTCCAATCCCCTTTGGAAGGCATCCAGGCCAGATGCCATCACCACATCCTGTGGCAGGGAGTTCCACAGACTAACAACGCGCTGGGTGAAAAAATATTTTCTTTTGTCTGTTCTTACTCTCCCAGCCCTCAATTTGAGTGGATGTCCCCTAGTTCTGGTATTTTGGGAGAGGGAGAAGAGCTTTCCTCTATCCACTTTACTCATACCATGCATTATTTTGTACGTCTCAATCATATCCCCCCTCAGGCGCCTTTTTTCCAGACTAAAGAGCCCCAAATGTTTTAGCCTTTCTTCATAAGGGAGGTGCCCCAGCCCAGTAATCATTTTAGTCGCTCTCTTCTGCACCTTTTCCAGTTCCACTATGTCTTGTTTGAGATGCGGTGACCAGAATTGTACACAATACTCCAGGTGGGGCCTTACTATTGTTTTGTATAATGGCATTATAATGTTGGCTGTTTTATTTTTAATCCCCTTTTTGATAATCCCTAGCATGGAATTGGCCTTCTTCACCGCTGCCTTCTTCACTGCTTGGTTCTCCCTCGTGAGGCCTTGGAGCCACGGAGAAATACTGCTGGTGCCGGACTGAGCGCAGGAGCCGAAAACATACGTGGATCCCTGCCCGTGGGCAACAGAACCATAGAATCATCAGCTGGTGGAAGGCACAAGGAGACCTTCTTAACACTTGGCAGGTGAAACAGCACTGACTTTGGTGGCAGTGTCAGAAAGGTCATTGCCCCCCCAAGGACGGAGAAACGACGCGAGACTCAGTACTGGGTGGAAAAGGGCCAAGGTTTATTACCCAAATAATACATCAGCCAATTAATCCAATCGCTTAACGCCAATTAAAGCCAAATAACACATCGCAAAGGAGGGGGCGACTACAGTGCGGAAATCGTAGGGGCCGGGCGGTCGGACCAGGACCTCCCCTGGAAGATTGTTTGGGCGAGTGCAGGAGCCCCGCAGGAGGGAGCCAATGTTAAGTTGGCGCCCCCCGGCGGCCA
The DNA here is from genome assembly GCA_029282475.1 of Phrynocephalus forsythii. Lineage (NCBI taxonomy): Eukaryota > Metazoa > Chordata > Lepidosauria > Squamata > Agamidae > Phrynocephalus > Phrynocephalus forsythii. Next base: position 130,778,111 of record JAPFRF010000005.1, on the reverse strand, counting down.
GCAAGCGCTATGTACCCTGTCGCTGAGGACGAGTGCCCTCACGAGGCCTCTCACTTCCCCGGGGCAGGATAAGAAATTCAGTCTTCCCCCCCGCCCGTGTGCTGTAATCTCCTGATTCTCGGCACCCGCAGGGTTGGAGTTCATAGCTTTATGTGTTTAATACTCACCGGGTGTCACCGCTTTCCGCACTACCCGCCACGGCATGGGCAAGCTTGCTATGCCCCATGCCCCCCCCATCAAGCTGCCAAATTCAGCTTGCAGCCCCCTCCTTAGATCCTCCAGAAAGATATCCAAACCCGCCTCAGAGAGGTTCACGCGTCAGGTCTATATAGTGCTTCGTTGCTGGGTCTAATGGTCGGGTGGCCCACCACCGCTCCCCCCTGTTGCACCACATGCTTGCGCACCTCCCTGTTGACACTCCGTCTGGCCCTGTTTAGGCCCGCCTCCCTCGAGCGGGTCCCCCACACCCTTCGCGGTATAATCGTGGACGATATTACCTTACTGGCCGGGAAAGCCTCCCGCCAGTCCTCCAAATCCTGGATGATTTCACCAATCAAGGCTTTGCCGGTTTGGCTGCCTAGGTCATTGCCGCCTGCGTGTACGAGCAGCACGTCAGGTGGCATCCCCCATGCCAGCCTCCTTGCCAGGGGCATCACCTCCGACCAGCGCATGCCCCTGATCCCTTTCCACTCCACCGTCGCGGAGGCGCTCAGACCCGGCTGGATTCCCCATGACGATCTCCAAGCGTGCCTTGCTGCCCAATATACGAAGCTGTGCCCAATGATCACCACGCGCCTCCGTGTTGCGCCTACGATATCTGCAGAGGGAGAGACCAAAAGCAAGACGAGGCGGTGGGGTATGCAGCTGCACGTTATACCTGTGGCAGGGGGCGGACATGGGTTTTGTATCTGTGAGATTTCCACTGGCCGATTTTTTGTATTCCCGCCTATCCAAAACCCATAGCCGCCGTGGTAGATGCTGCCCCGATCCGAAATGAGTGGGTGCCAAAGAGGGCCGGTGGTATGCCCGCCCTCTGCATGGCCAATGCTGTGACCCTCCAGAACTGGAACCTAGTGAGTGGTGTCCCGTCCTTATGACAAAAGAGGTACCTGTCCCGTTCCCCTCTGAGCCGGATAAACTCCTGGAGGGCGGACACCGGGCAGATCTCTCGCCACACGCACATTCCCAGCTGAACAGTTGCCCCCTTGCCCCTCTGGTCTGTCTTAGACTTGCGTATGCAGAGTAGCACGCCACCCCGCTCGAAGGTGATGTCCGCTATCTGTAGGGCCGCCCCGGACTTGTCCCCTTTCCCTGAAGCGACTAACTCGCTGACCCTTAGGGCTGCGAAGAATGCCACCAGGGACGAAGCGCGAAACAGCGCCTGCTCGTAAGCGTCCCTGCACACATGCTGCCATGCTTGACCTAGTCTCGCCAGGATGTCGGGTGTTATGGGGGTCCGTGGATCAGCCTTTTTACCCCTTTCCTTCCCATATCCCTCCACCATTTTCCTGACCCGGAAGTCACTGGTGTTGTCTGCGCAGCCTGTTGCCTTGGCCTGGAAAGCTAGAGCCGATAACTTGGCCTGGATAGAGACCCAGGCATCAGCCCCTTCCTATACAGGGAGAATGACGAACTGCTGCAGGTGCTCAATTGGGACTGGCCACACTGGCCGCAAGCCTTGCTCGGCCCTGAATGACTCGAACTCCTTTGTTGCTGCTTCATATCCCCGCCTGGTCCTCGGTGCCAATGCCAACCCTATGGCCCGCTTCGCCACCCCCCATCCAATCTCCCAGATGGCTTCTGGCAGTTTCTCTGGGTGTGCGTTCGCTCCTGGGGCCAGCTCCCTGAACCTCTGGATCTGCTGTCGGGAGAGGGCATCCGATCTGGCTGACAGGTTAATAATGTGCACCACTGACATGTTATCACACCAGGACTGCACTGCCGCGTTTGCCCATAGGTCCCCCCACAGCCACAGTGCCCCCACAATCGGGAAAAATTCAAGGTATGTCAGGTCCCTAGTAATGCCCGCCTCCTGCCATGCGGTGGGCCATGTGCCGTGGCACCACCTCCCCCTGAAATAAATCCCATACCACAAGGATCCGGCTGCGTCCGTGTAAACCTGTAGGTCCACCCCCAAGCGTATCTCCGACCTCCAGAAAGACACGCCATTAAAGCCCGTCAGGAACTGCAGCCACACCTGGGTGTCTAACCTCATGCCCCTTGTTACCCTGGTCCTGTGCAGCGGTTTCTTTAATCCTTGCATGGCTGTACAGAGTCGCCTCGTAAAGGCCCTGCCCGGGGGGCGATGACCCTACAGGCAAAGTTTAGGTGCCCCACTATTACCTGTAGCTCCCTGAGTGTCACCTTGCTCTTTTGCTGCAGCTCAACCAGGCGCCGCCTCAAGTCCTCGAGCTTATCTGCTGGTAAGCGGCAGGACTGTTGGATTGTGTCCAGCTCGATGCCCAGGAAGGTAAGGACCGTGCACGGGCCCTCAGTTTTCTCTTCTGCCAATGGCACCCCCAACTCACTAGCCAGCCTCTGGAAGGTGCTAAGAAGCTGAGCGCATGACCCTGCCTCCCTGCTCCCGCATAGGATAAAATCATCCAGGTAGTGGGCTGTGGTTGATACCCCCGCCTCCCTCCTGAGCTTCCATTCTAGGAACGTGCTGAAGCGCTCGAATGTCGCGCATGAAATTGAATAGCCGAATGGGGGGGCCCGGTCCATGTAGAACTCACCCTCGAACTGGAAACCCAAGAACTCGAAGTCCTCGGGGTGTACCGGTAGGAGTCGAAATGCTGACTTAATATCACATTTCGCCATCTCTGCCCCCACGCCGCAGTCCCTGATCATACGGACCGCTGCATCAAAGGATGTATAGCGGAACGATGCCAGTTCCTGCGGTATGGCGTCGTTGATGGAGCTACCCTCCGGGAAAGACAGGTGATGTATTAGCCTAAACTCGCCTGGGGCTTTCTTTGGCACCAACCCCGATGGGGATACCCTGAGGTTTGGGACTGGAGGCTGGGTGAATGGACCCAGGACCCTCCCTTCCCGGAGCTCCTTGCGGATCTTCTCCTTCGCCACCCCCTCCATGCCCTTAAGTGACTTCAAATTTTTGGCTGAACTTGCCCTTCGCTCCCCCACAGCCGGGATTCTAAACCCTTCTGAGAAGCCCTCTAGCAGGAACTTGGCGTCATCCCTCCTGGGGTAAGCCGCCAGCCACCGCCGGAGTACGGGAAGCTTAATTGGACTGGGACCCTTTTGGAATGGTGGCGTTGGGCTGGTTCCCCCGCCCCCGCCCCCTGGTCCTTGCCTCTGGTTCCTGGGCCTATTGCATCTGGCGGCTGAGTGGGGGCCCCACATAAGGCGCACTCATGCTTAAATTTGCATGTTTTCCTGGCACACACCCCCTTGGCCGTTAAAGTCCCAGCACAACAGGCGGGGTGGAACCGCCTGCCCCACATTACTGTGGGGTGTCGTGGCCTGTGCTGGGCATTTAATCAGATGGCCGCTGTCGAACCTGTCCCCCAAGGCCGGGCGTGTAGGAGTCATAATTTGAAGCCACAATGATGTAAGTGGCACATCCCACCTGAGCGTGTGATCTAGGGCCACCCTCTTTCTGAACTGCTCGTCATATTGCAGCCACGTGTGTCCCGGGAAATCCGTAAATGCCTTAAAGATCAAATCCTGATACTGAATCAGGGCTTGCGCCCGCCATGGCTGCACCCTTACAATGACAGACATGTATATTGAGTATGCAGGGAGCCAATTATTCCATGTCCTCTCTGGCTTTCTCTTCAGGCGTCTGTCTTTGTCTTTCTCATCCTCCTTATCTCCCTCCTTAGCTTCCACCTCCGTATTAAGGAGGCTAAACAAATCAACATATTCCCCTCTCAGAATACGATCCCTGGTAGCAGGTGCCAGGTGTCCCCCAGAGGCAGGGCCTGATCCCCATAGGGAATGGCGTGAACTGGGACTACTCCCGGTTGCCCCGCAGCCCAGGTCTGTGCGCTGCCCGCCCAAGGGCCCACCCATGGTACCGCTGGGTTTGGGGCGGGGTTAACCATAGGTTGTCCCATGTTACACTGGACCTGGCCGTTGTGTGGGACTGCACCTCCCGGCCACCCCCCTTGACCTGTTGGCTGGTTGCCATTAGGTGCGAACTGGGGGCCATTTGGCAAGGGGGCGGGGTTACCTTGGGTTGGCCACTGCTGCGGTTCCACATACGCTCCCTGCTGGCCACTACCCCCCGGTGCCGGCCCTGGGTACTGGACGCTGCTGCCCGGCTGCAGGCCAAACCCCGCCCACCCCTGCGCAAGAGCTCCCCCTGTCCCGTAGATGGCTGCTGTCCCCCTCCCGCGGCTTGGTGATAGGGCTGAGGCTGCCCCCACGGCCATGCCCAAGCTCCTTGATTAGCACCCGGTGCCACCGCCGACTCACCCGGCCTCGTACTGGGTATTGCTACCGCCTGGGACGTGCTGGGCTGCATCATCTGCTCTGGCCCCTCTGCGCCGCCATCACTGTCCTCCTCCACGGCGCCCCCGATGGTCCTGCATCTTCAGCCCTGCTGGCCGCTCCGCCGTCTCCCTGGTGGCCCTCGAGCCTATCCATGCGGGCAGAAAGTTCTGTTAGCAACTCCTTAATCATCGCCCGCCTTCTCGCCTTGGATGGCCTCTCCGATCTACGCGGCGGCTCCCATTGAGCAGCTGGTTGCAGCTGCATGTTCTGGGCCGTAGGCTGTGCAGCTGGCCTGTTCTGGGCAGATGGTCCTGGGGCTGGGCCTTGTCGCGCCTCCCTTGCATCCACCTGGGCTCTAAGACTTTCCAACTGGGCCAGCTCCTCGCCCTCTGAGTCCGATCCTGGAGGCGTTATCTGGGGAGCTGGTCTTTTGTCCGGCCCCTTCCCCTTGCGCCCGTTGTGTCTCCCTCCCGGTGCCATCTCGCCTTTCCCTTGATGGGAACCCTGCTCTCCCCTAGCTGTCCCAACCGCCTTTATTCCAAGTGGGGTACCACCTACGCTGACCCTCCAAGCCACCCAAGGCCGCAATCTGCACCCCCTCCAATCCTAAGGTCTCCCTTTACTAAGGTGCTATCACCCGCCGGGCCCGGTCTCCCTCGCGGCTTGTATAGCTGAGGCCGAAGCCTGGCCCAGCCGTCACCCACCCCTTTCCCGTGTCCCGCCTCTACCTCCCCGGCCACCAAACCTCGCGGGGTAGGCCCCGCCCCGCTGCCGCTTGCTCCTCGCTGCTGCGTCGCTGGCCGGCCAGCCGATAAGCTGCTCCCCGTCGGGCCGCTCCTGGCCCCCCCGCTGCGCTGCCGCAGTCGATGCGCAGTCCTCTGGCGGCTCCTCCCCGCCTCGTCTGCTGCCATGCCACTCGGCGTTCCGTGCTCTCTCTCCGCTGGGGGCCGTTCCCGGAAGCCGGCCGACGAGCAAGCCCCCTCCTACGGGCCACTTCTGTTTCCCAGGCGCCGCCGCCTCGGCAGCTGCTCCGCGCGCTAGCGGAGCCTCTCCGTGTCGTCCGCCGGCTCCTCGGCGTTCTGGGGATGCTCTCCGCCGCAGGCCGCTCTTCTCTCGTCCGCTCGGCTCCCGACGACCTCCTCCGCGATCTCCTCTTCCCCTTTCTTCGCTCTCCTCCTCGTTCTCTTCCTCTCCTTCCTACTTCCTGTTCCGCCACATGGTCCGGAGCCGAGCACCGCAACGTCCTCCGCTCCTGAAGCCACGCAACGAAAGAGACCGGGCTGGGGGGGGCGAGGCCTTAAGTAGGCCGGACGTCTCGCGCCGCCCTTCAGCCTCGCGAGGCCAGCTCTCCAGTCTCGCGCCGCCCCGTCCAGGGCGGCAAAGGGGCTCCGCCCCCACAATTGCGCGGCGGAGCCAGCCAGTATTTTTAGGGGGAAAGAGAGGGAATAGTCCTGGCAGAGGCTCCTGGACCTGGAAATCTGAACTGGGGGGGGGTCGGTGCACAGGCCAATCGCAATCTGCCTCCCAAAGTCTGCTCAGCAGCATGGCCTCAGGTCCACTCTTTATCGGGCAATGAGGTTGCAATGAAATTGCACTGCAAAAGCAGCACACAACTTTGGGATCAAAGTTACTTCCACAGGAAAAAACAAGTAACATTGCCTGTTGTACCATTCGGGACAACACTGAGTTGTTTTTTTTTAATTTTAAGGCATATTAAGAGGAACGACAAGAGCATTGTCAATATGAAGTGAGTTTCCCTAGCCACCCACCTTTCTTTCTTTCAATTTGTATACCATCCATCTAGCCTGGGGCCACTAGGAGTAATGAACAATAATAAAATAAAATGAAAAGCTATTGCAATCACATAAAAATAACTTCAAAGCAATACTAAACATTGACAAAAATAAATAACATCGTAAAAAGAAAATAAGCCAATAGAGATACCGTAATATGAAGATTCAAACCAGAGGCAGAGATAGATAATGAATTATGTCAACCATTATTGGCACGATCAAGGAAGGCCAATCTGAATAACTAGGTCTTTAATAATTGTTTAAATATTATGTTTATGTGCCTTATGTTTTGACTGAATCCAGTCTGGTTTTCTGTATGATCTGTTCTGCATATAGATTGGACAAATAGATAAGAGGATGAAATACACACTGCCCTGTCGCCTTTGCTTATAGGAAACCATCATTTATTTCTACATCCTAAAAGTAGCTTCCCATGTAGGGTATAGATTAGACATTAAGACAATTGAAAAACTTTATGCACCCATTTCGTATGAAATGATACATAGAGTGCTATGATCAAAAGTGTAAAATGCTTTATTGTAATCTATGGAAGACTGTCCTGCAGAGGAGGGGCAGGATCCGTTCTCGGTCATCCCAGAGTGAAGGACAGGAAGCCAGTTTTAGGCTGAATATCAGGAAATACTTCCTAACTGCTAGAGCAGTACAGCAATGGAACCCATGACCTCAAGAGGTGGTGAGAGCTCCAGGACTGGAGGCACCCGAGAGCATTTGGACAAGCATCTGTCACATCTAATTTGATTTGCATTCCTGCAGGGTGCAGTGTGTGTGTGTGTGTGTGTGTGTGTGTGTGTGTGTGTGTGTGTGTGTGTGTGTGTGACTTGATGGCCTTGTAGTCACCTTCCAACTCCATGATTCTGTGATTCTATAAAGCACACTTTGATTTTCTTACGAAATTCATTAATATGATTCAGTAGCTGACACATATTTGCTGTTTCTTCTGAGTTTGTCTTTTCCATGACAAAATTCTGTGAAACATTTTGGAATGACCCAAAGCCCAGTTTGCTCACACCCAGTACAGTACTACAATGTTTACAAGTTGTGTTTCCTCTTTTACAATTAGCTTACCTTGATTCGTACTTCTCACATTCAGTGTTTCAATTGTATGTGACATGCAGCTGCAGACTTTCTTTCTGCATCTCTCCACTTTAGGTGGTTACTTCACATCCTGTTTGTCCCTCCTTTCTGTCCCGCTTGGGACTGGTACAAAAAAACCTTACTTCACGTCCATAGCATCACAGCAAAAAGTTGTCTCGACCACGCCCATGGAACCGGGAACAGAGCGTGTCAAGCCGTACCTGCCCCTGGGCTGGGGAATTCTCTTGTCACGGTTGGTTCCTGGTTCCTGTTCCGAGACAAGGGACCGTGGTGGTAACAACTGTCACACAACAACCAGTGTCCACCTAGTGGTCAGCGGCTGAAGCGGCATTTGACATTACTTTCCCTATGGGAAACACCATGCAGTACAAATGTTTATTAAAGAAAGTACTGAAAATTCTGTAGCATTGATGTGTGAATCCCGGAAGACCAATAAATCGAAATATTGAAAAAGTTTTATTTACGATATTTTAAAAAAGGGTTAAGAAAGCAAGACAAATTCAGAATTTGCCATGGAAGTAACAGTTGTCACGAGACAAGTAATAATGACCTTGTGTAAACAGAAACAGGGACTGAACAGGGACAAAACCACGTGACCGCGAACAACGCTGTCATGGTACAAACGTAATCGCAGAACAATGTAGGACGTGAAGTAACCGCCTTAGTTGTTAGTCCTTTCAACTTGGAATCTAGTTCCTTCCTTATTCACAGTGCTAATCATGCTTGTGCTTTTCTCTTCCCCAGCAGCAGATTGAGTGCTTTCCCACCTGGGAGTCTCATCTTCCAGCACTATCTCTTATTTCACTTTGGACTGCCTCACCATAGGGTTTTCAAAATAAGAAAAGTTCTGCAGTAGTTTACCATTGCTTTCTTCTGCACAGTACTAACAAGAGTTAGTGTCAGTGTCGTGGTCTGTGGAAGATGCTTAATAATTAAGGAAGCAACGAAGAAAGCATGACCTGTTACCTTATGGATTTACCTTGTATATTTCTCTGGCAAGAGGCCAGGAAGAGATGCAATCAGCTGAACCAACGTCCAATTTTATTGATATATTCAATAGGAATCAGCTAGGGTCTTCTCTTAATGGCAGAGGAAGACCCCAAACATACAGTGTAAAATAGTTTTATACCACAACAGACAGAGTCCTAAAGTATACAATCTCATTGGATAATATTTACATATGGTTTGGATTCTACATCTAACTGGTTGCAAACGCGAGGAAGGCAAAGTCATTGGCTCTCCTATAAAGATGGAGCTTTCTTTTCTTCCCTTGATGATTTCCCCTTCCAGAAGGCGCCATAATGTCTGGAATAAATTCCTCATCCCCTTGATATGTATGGGCCTTTTTACACGACCCCTAAGATCCGCTGGCCACTTAAATTCGGGCCAGAGATCTTAGGGGTTCGTCGCTCTTCCTGCGTTCCCACCCCCTCTGCACTTCCTGGCTGATGGCTGCGTGAGGGGAGGGAGAAAAAGAGAAAGAAAAGCATGCCGCTCACCTCGTTCTGCCTCTCGTCTCTGTAAAAGTAGCTCTTAAAGGGGCGGGAGCCAAAAAACAACAAACAGAAGCAAGGAGAGCCCCGCACTCACTATCGTTACACCGGATCAAATAATTTTCACCTCCAAAGAGCAGGTACTTGAAAGGTGCGCTGGGACGCGCTAAAGTGGGCGTGGTCGCACTTAATTTCCTGTTAACTCCGGAGCTGGTGGGGAAACATTTTTAAGCTCTGGAGCTGGGAGCCATTTGCCCCGGAGTTTAGGGGTCGTGTATAAATGCCCTATGTTACCAGGCTGAGCCTTCCTCCCAGAGACTATAGCTCCCTGCTGGCCTTCCTAGAGGTGCAGTGGAAGGTGTGAATCGTGGTTACTTCAAAGGGCAAGGCGGAAATGATACCAGAAAGTACTAAAGAAAAAGTGATCAGGCCTTTGTTCTACAATCCGGTCAGAAAGCGGTTGCTTTTGGGTCACATACAGGTATCAGTAGTTTACCACTGCTTTCTTCTGCACAGGACTAACAAGTGTTAGTGTCAGTGTGATGGTCTCTGGAAGATTCTGTGCCAGCGCCACAAGCTGCCCAGCAGATGCCCTCCCGGAGTTTCACAGCCCCAGACACATTGGAGCTCTCCATTCTCTTCTGCTGGTGCAGTCATTACTCTTGAACAGGTTGGGTGCCTCGGGTGACCCTGCAAGGAGTCTTGGCGTGTAGTGGGAGTCTAACCTCCTGGAGGCATTAAGAACATAAGGACAGCCTTGCTGGAAGAGGCCACAACCCGTCCAGTCCAGCATCCTGTCTCACCCAGTGGCTCACCATTTGCTTCAGGGTATTCCCAAGCAGATGTCTTCACCTGCTTATGATTCCCCGCAAATGGCATTGAGAGATCTCCTGCCTATCTCTTCATCCCGGAGGCTGTCCTTAACATAAGAACATAAGAACAGCCTTGCTGGAAGAGGCCACAGCCCATCCAGTCCAGCACTCTGTCTGACACAGGGGCTCACCATTTGCTTCAGGGTATTCCCAAGCAGATGTCCTCATCTGCTTACGATTCCCTGTAAATGGCATTGAGAGATCTGCCTATCTCTTCAACTCGGAGGTTGTCCTTATAAGAACATAAGAACAGTCTTGCTGGAAGAGGCCACAGCCCGTCCAGTCCAGCATCCTGTCTCACCCAGTGGCTCACCATTTACTTCAGGGCATTCCCAAGCAGATGTCTTCACCTGCTTATGATTCCCTGCAAATGGCATTGAGAGAGATCCTGCCCATCTCTCTAACCTGGAGGTTATCCATAGGCATCCATCATGATAGCCATGGATACCCCTTGTTCTTCATGAACTTGTCCAATCCTTTCTTAATTTCTGTATATTTTCCCAGCATGTGCAATGCAAGGGCTTGCTCCCCTGACCCCCTGGGAATACATTTACATTATGTTAACAACCAACCTGCAAAGAACCAAGGAGGATCCAAGCTCTAGTCGAAGGCAGCTTTTCCCCTGCTTGCTACAGGAAAGGGTTTCCAGGGTGCCAACTTTGCTCTTCCTCCTGGTCACTCGGGCTGGGTATTTTAATGGCTCTTTTTTGGAGAATGGCTTTGATGTGTATTTGAATGTTTTCGAAATGGAATGTGATCTCAGATTTTAAAGTGTTTCTGGTTTGAACATTGCAAAACTGTTTTTGATTATTTTCCTCTGTCGTGCATTGCCTTGGTGGGCAGAAGGGTGGGGAACAGATGCTTTGAATTAAGGGATGAACAAAACAAAACTTAATACCTCCTATGCCCTCCAGAATTCTTAGCCAGACTTTGGCATGACAAAAGCCTGGAGTAGGGAAAGAAGCAAACTGCACCCCACCCTGGGCAGATGCTGAAGCCACATGTTCTGCAGTTGTGTCATCCCATCTTTTAAATGATATTTCAGCTGTTTCAACAAATGTTGGAATCTGCTAAGCTAATTTGGGATGTTGATCGTGGGCCACGTGGCTGCCTTATATACATATATATTAGGGAGGGGCACGAACCGAAAAAATGGTGATTCGTTTCTTTGTTTTGTTTTGTTTTGTTTCATTTTTTCATTCCATTTTGTTTCATTTCTTTTTAATGAATGTTTTGGGAACATGCATTTTGTTGGTTTGTTACATTCGTTATTCATTTTTTCCTGCTTTGCGCAATTGCGCTGTAGTTGTTTGACGGGCTTCCTTCTGCTCGGACTCTCGCTTGTTTAAAAAAAAATTCAAAAATGTAAAAAACCCCAAGTAAAACGTCTGTGAAGATTCTCAGTCATCCAGGTGCGTTTAACTGGGAGTTGAGTCATGGCTACTGGACTTCTTTTTTGAGAGATAGACTCCCACCATCCATTACAACACAAACTAGGAGTCATCAGGGCCCTAAGCCACAGAGCAGAGAGCATCCCCACCTCCACAGAAGCCAAGAAGAAGGAAGACAGGCACCTGAAGACAGCACTTAAGGCCTGTGGATATCCAAGGTGGGCCTTCAACAAAGCAGTGGGCCATCCCAGAAGAACAAGGGATCAGTCTGAGACCCAGACCCGACGGAAGAACCTGGTCATTCCCTACATGGCGGGAGTGTTGGAGAAGCTTTAAAGGATTTTTGGCAAACACCACATCCCTGTTTATTTCAAACCCAGGAACACACTAAGGCAGAGACTTGTCCACCCAAAGGATCCGATACCAAACCATAAAAGGAGCAATATAGTATATGCAGTCCAATGCAGTGAAGAGTGTTCAGACCTCTACATCGGAGAAACTTGTTGTTCAGTCGTTCAGTCATGTCCGACTCTTCGTGACCCCATGGACCAGAGCTCGCCAGGCCTTCCTATCCTCCACTGCCTCCCGGAGTTTTGTCAAATTCATTTTGGTTGCATCGATGACACCGTCCAACCATCTCATTCTCTGTCGTCCTCTTTTCCTTTTGCCTTCAATCTTTCCCAACATCAGGGACCTTTCCAAGGACTCCTCTCTCCTCATGAGGTAGCCAAAGTACTGGAGCCTCAGCTTCAAAATCTGTCCTTCCAGTGAACATTCGGGGTTGATTTCTTTCAGGATGGATAGGTTTGATTTCCTTGCAGTCCAGGGGACTCTCAAGACTCTCCTCCAGCACCACAGCTCAAAAGCATCAAATCTGCGGCGATCAGCCTTCTTTATAGTCCAGCTTTCACTTCCATACATCATTACTGGAAAAACCATAGCTTTGACTATCCTGACCTAAGTTGGCAAAGTGATGTCTCTGCTCTTTAGGATGCTACCTAGGTTTGCCATTGCTTTCCTCCCAAGAAGCAGGCGTCTTTTTATTTCGTTGCTGCAGTCGCCATCTGCAGTGATCAAGGAGCCCAAGAAAATAAACTCTGTCATTGCCTCCATTTCTTCCCCTTCTATTTGCCAGGCGGTGATGGGACCAGTGGCCATGATCTTAGTTTTTTTGATGTTGAGCTTCAGCCCATTTTTTCCACTCTCCTCTTTCACCCTCATTAAGAGATTCTTTAATTCTTCCTCACTCTCTGCTATTAGAGTAGTATCATCTGCGTATCTGAGGTTGTTGATATTTCTTCCGGCAATCTTAGTTCCGGCTTGTGATTCATCCAGACCAGCCTTTCTCATGATGTACTCTGCATATAAATTAAATAGGCAAGGTGACAGTATACAGCCTTGTCATACTCCTTTCCCAATTCTAAACCAGTCAGTTGTTCCATATCCAGTTCTGACGGTTGCTGCTTGTCCCACATATAGATTTCTTAGGAGACAGATAAGGTGGTCAGGCACTCCCATTCCTTTAAGGACTTGCCATAGTTTGTTGTGGTCTACACAGTTGAAGGCTTTGGCATAGTCAATGAAGCAGAAGTAGATGTTTTTCTGGAACTCTCTGGCTTTCTCCATAATCCAGCGCATGTTAGCGATTTGATCTCTAATTCCTCTGCCCCTTCGAAATCCAGCTTGTACTTCTGGAAGTTCTCTTTCCACATACTGCTGAAGCCTGCCTTGTAGAATTTTGAGCATAACCTTGCTAGCATGTGGAATGAGTGCAATTGTGCGATAGTTGGAGCATTCTTTGGCGTTTCCTTTCTTTGGGATTGGGATGTAGACCGATCTTTTCCAGTCCTCTGGCCACTGTTGGGTTTTCCAAATTTGCTGGCATATCTTATGCAGCACCTTTACAGCATCCTCTTTTAAGATTTTAAAGAGTTCAATTGGAATGCCGTCACCTCCACTGGCCTTGTTGTTTGCAATGCTTTCTAAGGCCCACTTCACTTCACTTTCCAGGATGTCTGGCTCCAGGTCAGCAATTACGCTATCTTGGTTATCAGGGACATCCAGATCTTTCTGATATAATTCTTCTGTATATTCTTGCCATCTCTTCTTGATCTCTTCTGCTTCAGTTAGGTCCCTACCATTTTTGTCCTTTATCATATCCATCTTTGCACGAAATACCCCTTTAATATCTCCAGTTTTCTTGAACAGATCTCTGGTTTTTCCTTTTCTGTTGTTTTCCTCTATTTCTTTGCACTGTTCATTCAAGAAGGCCGCCCTGTCTCTCCTTGCTATTCTTTGGAAGTCTGCATTCAATTTTCTGTATCTTTCCCTTTCTCCCTTGCATTTTGCGTCCCTTCTCTCCTCCGCTATTTGCAGAGCCTTGTTGGACAACCACTTTGCTTTCTTGCATTTTCTTTTCTTTGGAATATTTTTCATTGCAGCCTCCTGTACAATGTTACAAGCCTCCATCCATAGTTCTTCAGGTGTTCTGTCCACCAAATCTAGTTCCTTGAATCTATTCTTCACTTCCACTGTGTATTCATATGGGATTTGACTTAGGTTATACCTGACTGGCCCAGTGATCTTCCCTACTTTTTTCAGTTTAAGTTTGAATTTTGAAATAAGAAGCTGATGATCTGAGCCACAGTCAGCACCAGGTCTTGTTTTTGCTGACTGTATGGAGCTCCTCCATCTTTGGCTGCAGAGAACATAGTCAATCTGATTCTGGTATTGTCCATCTGGTGATGTCCATGTGTAGAGTCGCCTTTTGTGTTGTTGGAAAAGAGTGTTTGCAATGACCAGCTTGTTCTCTTGACAAAACTCAATTAGCCTTTGCCCTGCTTCATTTGGAACTCCAAGGCCAAACTTGCCAGTTATTCCTTTTATCACTTGACTCCCTACTTTAGCATTCCAATCCCCTATGATGAGAAGAACATCTTTCTTTGGTGTCAGTTCTAGAAGTTCTTGTAAGTCTTCATAAAATTGGTCAATCTCAGACTCTTCAGCACCAGTAGTTGGTGCATAAACTTGGATTACTGTGATGTTCAAAGGACTGCCTTGGAATCGTACCGAGATCATTCTATCATTTTTTAGGTTGTATCCCAGCACTGCTTTTCTCACTCTATTGTTGACTATGAAGGCTACTCCATTTCTTCTATGGGATTCTTGCCCAGAGTAGTAGATGTGATAGTCATCTGAACTGAATTCACCCATTCCTGTCCATTTAAGTTCACTGATACCCAGGATGTCAATGTTTATTCTTTCCATCTCACGTTTGACCACATCCAGCTTACCCTGGTTCATAGATCTCACATTCCAAGTTCCTATGCAGTATATTTCTTTGCAACATTGGACTTTCCTTTCTCTTCCAGGAACATCTGCAGCTGAGCGTCCTTTCGGCTTTGGCCCAGCCACTTCATTAGCTCTGGAGCTACTTGTAATTGTCCTCCGCTCTTCCTCAGTAGCATGTTGGACACCTTCCGACCTGAGGGGCTCATCTTCCAGCGTCATATCTTTTAGCCTTTTGTTTCTGATCATGGGATGTTCTTGGCAGGGATACCGGGGTGGCTTGCCAGTTCCTCCCCCAGGAAGTCTTATTACAGGCCTCATTGTCACCAGTGTAATTAGCCTTACAATGATGAGAGCACAGTTCAGCCTGTTTTATTTTATAGCCTCACTGATCAACTGGCTAAACAGCCATTAAACAGAAGAATGGCCCAACATAGGAGAGGTAACAGCTCAGGACCAGAATCAGCAGTACACCTCCATTTGAAGGAAAAAGGCCACTCTTTCAAAGATGAGGATGTACACATATTAGACAAAGAAGAGAGGTGGTTTGAGAGAGGAGTCAGGGAAGCCATTCATGTGAGCATTGAAAATTCCTCCCTCAACAGAGGTGGTGGGCTCCAGCATAGTCTATCTGCTACTTATCAGGCTGTACTTTCCAAAGTACCCAGGCAAATCAAGGAGCCTTCACCACCAGGTGACAGCTAACGACCCATTCTTGATGGGTTTCAGCACCTTAGGCCATTGTTTACCTTAAGGCCATGGACACTAATGTCTCCCTAACGAGCCTATTCAGGCTTTGTTCATCTTATGAGCCAATCAGACCAGGGGACAAGAGGTCAAGCTGACTATAAGAAGGTCTCTTGCACTAGCTGTATTCAGACCGATGAAGCTGTTTGGATGAACAGCGAAACGTTTCTATCTCTCAAAAAAAGAAGTCCAGTAGCCATGACTCAACTCCCAGTTCCCCAAGTAAAACGCTCTGTTAAGCTGGTGTTGACAACTGGGCAAACTGGACACTGGCAGTGGCAGCATCCTCTCATCATCATCATCATCATCATCATCATCATCATCATCATCATCACCACCACCACCACCACCTGCCTTTGGTGGCTCTTCCTCTGCATCCAGAAGTGACATACCAAAAACCAGGAACTGCCATCATCCCTGTGATCCGGTGGAGTCCTCTCCTGCATTGAGGGACACCCCGGGCTTGTCCTTGCCTTCCTATCAGCAGCTTGGAAAGAAGATGGCGGGTGGCCTCCTTCCAATGAGGGAGGAGGGTCCTGAGGACCAGGCAGAAGACCTCAGCCAGAAGCCACTGCCACCCTCCTCCTCCTCCTCCTCCTCCTCGTCTTGGAGAAGAGAGAGACGGCCACCCTCGGTCTTCCGAAGAAGGAGCCCCAGTGACACGAGGGGGCCCTCACCATTTCCACATGCCAGGCCCTCTACCCACCCCCCCACCCGGGACCAACTTGGCCAAGGTGAGCCCGCAGGTGGTCAAGAGCTCCTCCGGCCAGACGCTTCCTGCGAGCGAGGCGGGTGGCACGGGGCAGAAGAGGAGGGCAGTGGAGGAGGACTGAAGGCCATCTCCCCTTTTGTCAAGGACCTGGACCCAACAGGTGGGGTGGAGCGCAGCCCTTCCGCAAATGGCACTCGACGGGTAGCGAAACCAAAGGCCACGGGGGCAAGCCCGGCTTTCCCGGTGGCTCCCATGCCCCAGGATCCAAGACAGGGACAAAGGGATGATGGTGGTGAGGTTTCCCTTGAGCATCAGTCGCCCCGAGGAGCCTTTCAAGGGACAGCTGCCCTCTCTGATCCCATCTCTGTCCGTCAGCCACTTCCTGATCCCTACCTTCCCGGCCCCGTTGTTGACCGCTTCCGTGCAGCCCTTGGACTTCTGCCCACCACTGGGCACCAGCTTCGTCCACTGCCCGGCCTCTTACGATGGCACGCTATGCCAGAAGCTCTGCCCTCTCCCACCCTGGCAAAACACACACCTGCTCCTCAGGTGCCTGCCTTCCACCGGAATGCCTGCCCACTGCCCGGCCTCTTACGCTGGCACGCTATGCCAGAAGCTCTGCCCTCTCCCACCCTGGCACAGCCCCCCCCCCGCCTACGCCACTCCTCATGTGCCTGCCTTCCGTTGGAATGCCAAGCTGGAGCCACCCTCCTCGGTGGGCCACCCAAGAAAACGTAACTTTTAGGACCAGCAACACCCCCAACCCCAACCCCAGCCCCCACCTCAAATTGTGAACTGCAGCCGTGCTGCAATTCAGCTTGGGGGGGGGGGGAGTCTTCCTCTTCTGGACTCCTTCGCACAGGAAAGGGAGCAGGACCTCAGGACCAGGACCAGGTCCTCTGTGTTTGTTTGTTTGTTTGTGTTTTTGTTTCAAGAAAAACTGTTGAACTCTGGATAATGTTTCTATCTGGTATGATATGCAAACACATTATGTCTCCCCCCCCCCAAGAAAAATAACTCTAATTGGGAACAAAGATCATATAAACAGAGATGTCTATCTGTGGTTGTGGCGGATACAGTTCTATTCTAGTTTATACTCTCTCTCGTGTGTGTGTGTGTGTGTGTGTGTGTGTGTGTGTGTGTGTGTGTGTGTGTGTGTGTGTGTGTGTGTGTGTGTGTGTGATCAAGTCAATTCCAAGTCAATTCCAACTTCCGGTGACCCTTTTTGGGGGCTTTCTAGATAAAGGATCTAGATTTACCGTTTCCCTTCTTCCGAGGGTGCCGGGGACTGCGCAGCTTGGTCAGGGCCACCCAGGCTGGTTCTTCTCCCAGCTGGCTCTCTCAAAGAGGCCCCAAAGCTGGCAGGTCTTTAGAGCAGTGTTTTCAGGTAGCCCACCAGGGAGGCACACCACCATTAGAAAATGTTAAAAATTTAACTCTGTGCCTATATTGACTATATATAAAGGCCCCCGCCCCATCAAACAATGGCACCTCCAGGTCTCTAGAGAAACCCACTGAAATTCTATGTACCACATCAAAGACCATCACAATTCTGTTTTTAAAAAACACATGGTTTATTTTAAATTCTTCATTGCTTTTTGGCTTTGGGGATGCGTGTGGGTGTTTGGGGAGGTGTCTTTAAACAGGTGGAAGCAGTGAATATTGGAAGGCACTGAGGAAAGCCCCATTTCCAGATTCTCTGTGGGGTGACCATGGGGAGCGAAAGGGCTGGCAATCAGACTTGGATGGCTTGCCTGGTTTGGCTGCCTGGTGAAAGGTTTTGTGGTTAGTGGTACCAATAATGTGACTGCCACGCGCCAGATAAAAGTTAAAACATTAAAGGTTTATTGAATAGCAATCAGAGTTAAAACAGAACACAGATTTACACACATGCACAGATTTAAAGCTCAGTAAATATAAATATAAATATATTTAGGGTCTCAGAATTTAGGTGATGCTGACAGTGGTCAATTTTTAGTAAAATAAATAAACAAACAAACAAACAAACAAACAACAACAACAACAACAACAACAACAGTGGTGGTAGTAGTAGTAGTAGTAGTAGTAGTAGTAGTAGTAGTAGTAATAATAATAATAATAATAATAATAATAATAATAATAATAATAATAATAATAATAATAATAATAATAATAATAATAATAATAATAATAATAATAATAATATGTGATCAGGCAGACTGGCAGCTGGATTCGAATGGAGGCTGGAAGGCAGATGGACTGGATGGATGGGAGGCAGACTGGCACCTGGAGCGGATGGAGGCTGGAAGGCAGACGGGCGGATGGATGGCAAACTGGCACCTGGAGGGATGGAGGCTGGAAGACTGGCACTGGAGCAGATGGATGGAAGGCAGACTGGCACCTGGAGCGGATGGATGGAAGGCAGACTGGCACCTGGAGCGGATGGATGGGAGGCAGACTGGCACCTGGAGCGGATGGATGGGAGGCAGACTGGCACCTGGAGCAGATGGATGGGAGGCAGACTGGCACCTGGAGCGGATGGATGGGAGGCAGACTGGCACCTGGAGCGGATGGATGGGAGGCAGACTGGCACCTGGAGTGGATGGATGGAAGGCAGACTGGCACCTGGAGCGGAGGGATGGGAGGCAGAGGCAGACTGGCAGCTGGACAGAGCGGATGGATGGTAAGCAAACTGGCACCTGGAGTGGAATGGAGGCTGGAAGGCAGATGGAGTGGATGGATGGGAGGCAGACTGGCTTGGCAGCATGGCCTGATGTTGCTGGCCAGGTGGGAAGGCAGAGTGGCACCTGGAAAGGGTTGGAGGCTGGAAGGCTGACAGAGCGGGTGGACGGCCTGGTGTTCCGGGCCTGGTGGGCTGCCTGGTGGGCAGGCAGACATTCCTAGACTGGAATGGAAGATGGCTATCTCAATAATTAGTGAGGGTCTGCCAGTCCTGTGGGCCAGGGGTTTCTTCCCTTTCTTCCCAGTCTTTGATGGTGCTGGTGACAGTGGTGGGTGCTGGGGGTCCCCCTTGTTCCTCTCTCCACCCCACCAGCTCTCCTCCTCCTCCTCCTGTTCCATGGGGAGCACAGCGATGGTGGGAGCACCGCTTCCCGCGAGGTTGGGTGCGAGTGGCTCAGCATCGAACTCTGGTCATGGTGCCATCATAGAAATGGAGTGGACTGGCCAGAGGCAAAGGCACCAAAGCCTGGTCAAATCCCTGTCAGGTCCATGCGCATCTCCCTGACAGGGAAATGCCAAGAGCGGAGCAGGGGAGCCGCCACCACCGCTGTCCCGGAGCCCCGCAGCCAAACCGAGACCAGGAGCAGAAGCTGGACTTGGGTGCTATGGTGGGCACCCAGGCTCTGCCTGCGGCTTCTGCTTCTGGGCTGGGTCTCTGGCTGTGGGGCTCACGGAGGTGTGCGGAGGAATGGAGTCTGCAGCTTCCTAGCGCACCAGGCAGCATCTCCCTATACCCAGGCTGCCTCTTTGGAAGGCTCCGTCTCAGCCTGGCTATGGGGAGATGTTGACTTGTGTGCAAGGAAGCTGCAGACTCAGGTCCCCCGTGTGACTCCCCGAATTTGAAAAGCCACGAGTGGGCCAGGGGACACACCACCGCCACTGTCCCGGAGCCCCAGCTAGACCGAGCCCAAGAGCAGAAGCCGGACTTGGGTGCCATGGTGGGCGCCCAGGCTCTGCCTGCGGCTTCTGCTTCTGAGCTTGGTCCCAAGGTGCGGGGCTCACGGAGGTGTGCGGAGGAATGAAGTCTGCATCTTCCTAGCGCACCAGGAGGCATCTCGCTATACCCAGGGTGCCTCTTTGGAAGGCTCCATCTCAGCCTGGCTATGGCGAGATGCTGCCCTGTGCGCAAGGAAGATGCAGACTCAGGTCCCCCGTGCGCCTCCCCAAGTTTCAAAAGCCACGAGTGGGCCAGAGGAGCCACCACCGTCGCTGATCCGGAGCCCCACAGCCAGACCGAGCCCAAGAGCAGCACCCGGACTTGGGCACTTTGGTGGGCGCCCAGGCTCTGCCTGCGGCTTCTGCCTTTGCACTTGACCTCTGGCTGTGGGGCTCCGGGGCAGCGGGGGTGGCGGCTCCTCTGGCCCACTCGTGGCTCTTCCCAGTAGGGGAGGCGTGCGAGGGACCTCGGCGCCTTTGCCTCTGGCCAGCTCAGCTTCTATGAGGGCACCACGACCGGAGCCCAAATGGGCTTGGGGTTTGCCCGCGCTGCTGCCTCCAACCGTCCTTCTCGATGCTGGGCCACTCGGATCCAAACCTAGCGGGAAGTGATGCTCCAGCCATGGCTGTGCTCCCGATGGAAGGGGAGGAGGATGTGAGCTGGGGGGGGTGGACAGAGGAAGGAGGGGGCCCCCAGCACCCTGCCACTGCCGCCAGCACCACCAAGGCCCCGGGAAGGAACCCCTGGCCGGCATGACTGGCAGCCCCTCGCTGCCACAGCCACCGGCTCCCGGCCAAAGCACCGGAACAAAATGGAAACTGGGACTCCAGGATGAATCCTTTGAATAGTATCCCCCTATGGGTTGTTTTGAAACTAAGTATATTAGGGATACCCTTGGACATTCCGTTTGTGGGTTCTCCAAACCTCATACTAATCTACATAGGGCCATTATAAATGTGGCCCTTAAGAGACATGCAGCTTATCCTTAGGTGCCCGGATTGGTCAGGCTTGGCTGCTGGAGGGCTAGCACGTAGCTGCCTTGCCCAGTTTGGCTGGCTGGTCACCTGGCTGGCCAGCTTGCCCCCCTTGAGTTGCTCTGCCTCCATTCCTCACTTCCAGATGTTGGGCCCAGGGCAACTCCACCTTACGCCAGTCACTGCCCCCCCCCATGCTGCCAGCAATGGTCTGTATGGTGCCACATCCACTTCACCCTTCGCCTCCTCCTCCTCTGCCTCCTCCTCCTCCTCCTCCTCCTCCTCCTCCTCCTCCTCCTCCTCCTCCTCCTCCTCCTCCTCCTCTAGGTCGTCTATAAGCACGTCATCTGCATGGAGGACAGAGAGAGACAGAGAGACTTTGTGAGAAGAGAGGAACCCCGACTTTTCCCCGACAGGGGCATCATCCCCAGACCCTTCTCTCCCCAGCGAAGGTTTCTTAAGGACACTACTGCCTACCTTTGCCAGCCAGCAGCCAGCACAGCTCCATCGGCTGCTTCCCACATTCCCGCAGTCTGTGGAGCTGCCGTCGAATCTTGCCCTCGGTCCCCTGCGCCTGTGGAGACAGAAACCAAAGCTCACCTTCAGAAGCCTCCCTCCTCCCCACCGCCTTCCTCCCCCCCAAAAAAAGGCCAGCCTGAAACTCACGTCCATCCCCAGGACCTCTTTCCCCAACCCAAGGAAGGCGTAGAGCAGGAAGAGCGATGCGCACCCACCACCAGTCTGGCTGCCGCATTTTGTACCCACTGCAGTCGCCGGAGGAGAGTCAAGGACAACCCCATGTAGAGGGCGTTGCAATAGTCCAGCCTCGAGATCACCAGCGCCTGAACCACTGTTCTCAGGGAGTCGCCGTCTAGGTACGAGCGGGTCTGGGCAATCTGTCGAAGATGGTAGAACGCAGTCCGGGTCACGGCAGCCACCTGGGCATCCAGAGATAGCGCCGGATCCAGGATCACGCCCAGATTCCTAACCCTATCTGCCATCTGGAGAGAAAATCCCTTCAAGGTGGGGAGAGGGCCTCTGTACCCAGATGGCGAACTCCCAAAGAACATCACCTCGGTCTTCTCGGGATTGAGCCTGAGCCTGTTGGCCCCGGTCCAAGCCATAACCGCCTCCAGGCACTGGTCGAGGGTCCGGACAGCTTCCACTGCAGAGGTGGAAAAGGAGAGATAGAGCTGCGTGTCATCAGTGTACTGGTGACAGCAGACTCCAAATCTCCGAATGACCCCAGCCAGCGGTCTTACATAGATGTTGAACAGCATAGGGGAGAGGGATGTCCCTGTGGAACCCCACAAGGGAGTATCCAAGGAGCCGACAACTCCCCCCCATGCTGTACCCGCTGAGGACGGCCCCCCAAGAAGGACCGGAACCAACTGAGTACAGTGCCTCCGATCCCAATCTCGGAGAGTCGACCCAGCAGGATACCGTGGTCGACGGTATCAAAGGCCACTGACAAGTCCAGAAGGACCAACAGGGTAGAAAAGCCCCTGTCAGCCCCCCGGAGGAGGTCATCTTGCAGAGCGACCAAGACTGTCTCAGCCCCCTGACCCGGCCTGAACCCAGACTGGAATGGATCAAGGGCCCGTTCTCCCGCCAGATATATTTGAAGCCGGATCGTGGCCACCCTCTCAATTACCTTGCCCATAAAGGGGACGTTTGCAATCGGGCGGTAGCTGGCCAATTCGCCCGATGCCAGGCCTGGTTTTTTCAAGATGGGCTTTACCACAGTCTCCTTCAGGCGAGAGGGAAATATCCCTTCCCTGAAGGAGGCTGTGGTGATGATAGAAGCCCATTCAGGCATGCTCCCACCAATGGCTTTCATAAGCCAGGATGGGCAAGGGTCAGAGGGGGGACGCGGGCCGGCAATGGGCAATAGCCCTGGAGGCCTCAAGTGAGGAAACAGGCCCAAACTCAATCATGCGAGGAGACCGAGTGGGTGCAGCGCCAGGGGGTGCCGAGTGTAGACTAGAGCAACAGGAGTCGAATCCGGTCCGGATGGCCTCTACCTTGGATCTAAAGAAGGCTGCAAAAGTCTCACTACTGAAATCAATAGGAGGAGGCCTTACCAGACCAGGATTAGTGAGGTCGCGAACCACACGGAACAATTCCGCTTGGCGGTTCGAGGCCTCACTAATTCTCAGGGAGGAATAAGATGTTTTAGCCTCCCTGATCGCCCGACTATAGCGCCTGGTCTGGACAATAACTGCAGCCTTATTCATCACTGTCCGGTTCCTCCTCCAGCTGCACTCCAGCCTCTTCCGTTCTTGCTTCATCGCTCGCAACTCCACGGTGTACCAGGGTGAAGAGCGAGCTCTGCAGCGGATGAGGCGCCTAGGGGCGATCTGGTCGACAGCCCGAGAGGTTTCATCAAACCAGTGATCTACCATGGTGTCAACCTGATCGTCAGCCAGGCCACCAGGAGGCTCCCCGAGGACTTCCCGGAATCGATCAGGATCCAGAAGTCTCCGGGGACGGGCCCAAACAAAGGGCTGAGGGTCCCCGCGGGGAGGGGCAGCGATTGACACAAAGAAAGACAGCAGGTGATGGTCTGACCATGACACGGGAGTGGACACAATGTCCCACACCCTCAGACAAGAAGCCTCTGAGGTGGAGGTAAACACCAAGTCCAGGGTGTGTCCAGATCTATGAGTTGGGCATGCAACATGCTGGGTCAGGCTCATGGAGGTCATGGACTGCATGAATTCCGAAGCTGCACCAGACAGTTCATCGTCGGTGTGCACACTGAGATCACCCACCACCAACAGGCGGGGGGATCTCAGAAGTGCAGCCGTAATGAACTCGGTGAGCTCCGGTAGGGATTGTGGTGGGTTGCAGGGAGCACGGTAACCGAGCACAATGCCAAACCTGTCCCGCTGCCCAACTAATAAATGAAGACATTCCAACCCTGGGATCACCAACTCAGAGGCCCTGCTGACATAAACAGAATCTCTGTATACAATGGCCGCCCCACCCCCCTTATGACCCTCCGACCTGCCAACACCCTGGACCTGAAACCCAGGGGGCACAGCTGGGCGAGTGAAGCTCCCCCCTCTGCACCCACCCAGGTCTCAGTAATACAGGCCAGGTCGGCCCCACCGTCGACAATGGCGTCATAAATGACAGGGATCTTATTATGGACCGACCTGGCATTCAGCAGGAGGCAGGACAGGTCGGAGGCGCTGGCAGGATGGCTCCGAGACTCGTGGCAGTGAGTTGGGGGGTCAGAACGGGGGACAGGCCTGAGTTGCCTGGCCCGAGTTCTTCTTAACCGACTAACCCCCCAACTACTAGCGTACCGCCCACGGCTTGACATGACTGGTATGGTGGTCCCTGCCAACATGGTGACCAACAAAGGAAAGGGACAAAAACAATACAAAACAAAACAAAAAAACCACTAACAACAATTACTACAGTACAGCTACAATACAAATGGGAGTATATAGAACGCCTATATAAATGTGGCACTTAAAACAGACCAACAATACAATTAATGAAGTAATAGAAATAATAAAAATAATGAAGAAAAAAAGAAAAAATAAAATAAAATAAAATAAAACAAAATACATAACATAGGGCACAACAACCAGGGCAGGTGGAGGAGGGACAGGAAGGGGGGGCAGATGAAGCCGATCAGATGGTAATGGCCAGAAACCTTTGGGGTCACTGACCTATTAACGCCCAGTCAGATGGTACAAAGAAAATCCCCATTGTCCATAGATATTTGGCAACAGGTCTCCGCAAACCAGTTGACAGCCAGCAACATGGGAGGGGGGTGGGGGGAGCAGGGGGGAAAGCTCAGCAGCCCGAACCCCCTCTGCAGTCCAAACAACAGCCAGCGACATGGGGGGAGGGAGGGGAGCAGGATGAGAGAGTTCCGCATCCCAATCCCCTCAGCAGTCCAGAAGACAGCCAACAACGAGAAGGGGAGGGTGGGGGTGGAGCAAGGTGGAAAAGCTCCACACCCCAGTCCCCTCCGCAGTCCAGGAGTCATCCGGTGGTGTGGGGAGAGGGTGGGGGGAACAGGATGGAAAAGTTCCATGCCCCAGCCCTCTCAGGAGTCCAGCGATAGGCAGCAACATGTGGGGATGGGGGGGAGCAAGGTGGAAAAGCTCCACACCCCAGTCCCCTCCGCAGTCCAGGAGACATCCGGCGGTGTGGGGAGAGGGTGGGGGGAACAGGATGGAAAAGTTCCGCACCCCAGCCCTCTCAGGAGTCCAGCGATAGGCAGCGACATGGGGTGGGGTGGGGGAGCAAGGTGGAAAAGCTCCACACCCCAGTTCCCTCTGCAGTCCAGGAGACATCCGGCGGTGTGGGGAGAGGGTGGGGGGAACAGGATGGAAAAGTTCCGCACCCCAGCCCTCTCAGGAGTCCAGCGATAGGCAGCAACATGCGGGGATGGGGGGAGCAAGGTGGAAAAGCTCCACACCCCAGTCCCCTCTGCAGTCCAGGAGACATCCGGCGGCGTGGGGAGAGGGTGGGGGGAACAGGATGGAAAAGTTCCACGCCCCAGCCCTCTCAGGAGTCCGGAGATAGCCAGCGACAGGGGGGGTGGGGGGAGCAAGGTGGAAAAGCTCCACACCCCAGTCCCCTCTGCAGTCCAGGAGACATCTGGCGGCGTGGGGAGAGGGTGGGGAGAACAGGATGGAAAAGTTCCGCACCCCAGCCCTCTCAGGAGTCCAGCGATAGGCAGCGACATGGGGTGGGGTGGGTGGGAGCAAGGCGGAAAAGCTCCACACCCCAGTCCCTCTGCAGTCCAGGAGACATCCGGCGGTGGTGGGGGGAGAGGTGGGGGGAACAGGATGGAAAAGTTCCCACCCCAGCCCTCTCAGGAGTCCCTCAATCCCCATTGGGATGGGGGAGCAAGGTGGAAAAGCTCCACACCCCAGTCCCCTCTGCAGTCCAGAGACATCCGCAGCGGCGTGGGGGAGGGGGGGGAACAGGATGGAAAAGTTCCGCACCCCAGCCCTCTCAGGAGTCCAGCGATAGGCAGCGACATGGGGGTGGGTGGGTGGGAGCAAGGTAGAAAAGCTCCACACCCCAGTCCCCTCTGCAGTCCAGGAGACATCCGGCGGTGTGGGGAGAGGGTGGGGGGAACAGGATGGAAAAGTTCCATGCCCGAGCCCTCTCAGGAGTCCGGCGATAGGCAGCGACATGGGGTGGGGTGGGGGGAGCAAGGTGGAAAAGCTCCACACCCCAGTCCCCTCCGCAGTGCAGGAGACATCTGGCGGCATGGGGAGAGGGTGGGGGGAACAGGATGGAAAAGTTCCACGCCCCAGCCCTCTCAGGAGTCCAGCGATAGGCAGCGACATGGGGGGGGGTGGGGGGAGCAAGGTGGAAAAGCTCCACACCCCAGTCCCCTCTGCAGTCCAGGAGACATCCGGCGGCGTGGGGAGAGGGTGGGGGGAACAGGATGGAAAAGTTCCATGCCCCAGCCCTCTCAGGAGTCCGGAGATAGCCAGCGACATGGGGGGGGGTGGGTGGGAGCAAGGTGGAAAAGCTCCACACCCCAGTCCCCTCTGCAGTCCAGGAGACATCCGGCGGCGTGGGGAGAGGGTGGGGGGAACAGGATGGAAAAGTTCAGCACCCCAGCCCTCTCAGGAGTCCAGCGATAGGCAGCGACATGGGGGTGGGGTGGGTGGGAGCAAGGTGGAAAAGCTCCACACCCCAGTCCCCTCTGCAGTCCAGGAGACATCCGGCGGCGTGGGGAGAGGGTGGGGGGAACAGGATGGAAAAGTTCCATGCCCCAGCCCTCTCAGGAGTCCGGAGATAGCCAGCGACATGGGGTGGGGTGGGGGGGAGCAAGGTGGAAAAGCTCCACACCCCAGTCCCCTCCGCAGTGCAGGAGACATCCGGCGGCGTGGGGAGAGGGTGGGGGGAACAGGATGGAAAAGTTCCGCGCCCCAGCCCTCTCAGGAGTCCAGCGATAGGCAGCGACATGGGGTGGGGTGGGGAGCAAGGTGGAAAAGCTCCACACCCCAGTCCCCTCCGCAGTCCAGGAGACATCCGGCGGCGTGGGGAGAGGGTGGGGGGAACAGGATGGAAAAGTTCCATGCCCCAGCCCTCTCAGGAGTCCGGAGATAGGCAGCAACATGGGTTTTGGGGGAGCAAGGTGGAAAAGCTCCACACCCCAGTCCCCTCCGCAGTCCAGGAGACCTCCGGAGCCGTGGGGAGAGAGTGGGGGGAACAGGATGGAAAAGTTCTGCGCCCCAGCCCTCTCAGGAGTCCGGAGATAGCCAGCAACATGGTGCAGTGGGTGGCTGGGAGCAAGGTGGAAAAGCTCCACACCCCAGTCCCCTCCGCAGACCAGGAGACGTCCAGCGGCGTGGGGAGACGATGGTTCTTAGAGGCAGGCGGTCAGGATGTGAGCCAGGTACATGTGCTGGGCCTTCTCATTCGGACCGTCCTGGAAGGAAGAGGAGAACCTGGCTAAGAGGGTCTCTGCGGACAGCCCAGGGACGGATCCTGCACGGCCTCTGGAGGAGAGCGGAAGCTTGGGAGACGGCATTGTGTCCCCTCCCCCCTGCACCCCAGGCATGGCGGGGGGCTCCCCAGATGACCGTACCTGCTTAGCGTGCACTGCCTGGGTCATGATGCTGCTCAAAACATCATCCTCATCCACCGGGCAGATGTTTTTGCCTAGAGTGTCTCCAATTGATTGCTCTGAGGCTGCCAAAGAATGCCTTGTGGTTGCTGAGGAGAGATCACAAGATCACCGTGAGTCTCAGGGGTGGTCCAGCTAGCCACCACCCCCTCACTCACCCCTCATTGCACCCAGGACCTACCTGGAGACACGCGCTCCCCTCCTGCAGCCGGAACCACGGCTGCAGGGGGGAGGACCTCAATGATTCTGGCCACGCTCTCCACCACCGGGTGTACTCGGTTATCACAACAAGGCAGCCGCCAGTTCCGCCACCCACGGCCACGGCCACGTCCAGCCTCCTGCTGACTGCTCTTATTAAAAACCTTTCTCACTTTTGAGAACCTAGAAAGGAAAAGGAGAAGGTGGTCAATCGGTGGGAGGGAAGAAAATATCTGGAAAGTCCCATTGATCTTTCACATCCTCGGCCTTCTTTCTCTTTAGAAAGGGATGCAGCTCACTTCCTCTGGAAGCTCCAGGATGTGGAAGAGAAACAGGGCTTTGTTACCCTGCTTGTGATGAAGGTGGGTAGAGGTCGGGAGGAATTTGAGAATTGTGACCACAAACCACCCCTGAGCCCCCAAAAGTGCACCACATGTAACTGGAGGCTCTCTTAGCAGAATCACAGTCAAATACCATCTCTAACTGATTAAGTAATTATTCAAGAGGGATCTTCTCAAGTACTAATTTAAAGATACCTAATATGCATCATCATCATCATCATCATCATCATCATCATCATCATCATCATCATCATCATCATCATCATCATCTCTCTCTCTCTATCTATCTATCTCAAAACATCTATCGCTCTATCTCTCTATCAGGAGGCCCAAGGCAGGTGACAATGTAAACATGAAAGAAATTAAACCATAAGTTAAAGATGGAAAATACAACCTATTAATCTATATACTAATTAAAAGACTGTGGAATAATGAGTAGGAATCAAACCACATTAAACACAGGTCTGGCCCCCTCCCATGTGGTCACTCGGTCACCATGCCCATGTGTCACAATGCAGGATGAGTCACAAAAATGCCGGTGTGGGTAGGTAGAGGGATGGCAGCCCCTACTTCCCATGAATTTAGGTGCCCCAGCCAGTATCAGGGGCAGAAAGCCCCATGCCAAGAATATCTATCTATCTATCTATCTATCTATCTATCTATCTATCTATCTATCTATCTATCTATCTATCTATCTATCTATCTATCTATCTATCTATCTATCTATCTATCTATCTGCTGCCTAGATGCCCTAAGCACATCCAATCTCGCTTGATTTCGGAAGCTAAGCAGGGTCCGCCCTGGTTAGTACTTGGATGGGCGACCACCAGGGAATACCAGGTGCTGTAGGCGCCTGGAGTAGGAACTGGCAAGCCACTCCAGTACTCCTGCCAAGAAAACTCCATGGACACGGAGTCACAGACCAGTCAAAGAACTGAAAGACACAACAGACACACACACAACAGAAAACACATCTATCTATCTATCTATCTATCTAACAAACTATCTATCTATCTATCTATCTATCTATCTATCTATCTATCTATCTATCATCAGGAGGCCCAAGGCAGGTGAAATTATTAAAATGAGAGAAATAAAAACACATAATAAGTTAAAGATGGTAAATTCAACCCATTAAAATATAAAAATCAGCAAAGACTGTGAAATAATGAGCAGCAATCAAACCACATTAAAAATAGCTCATTGATTCCCAGCCAGCCTCACATTTTCTAGAACTTCTACACCAGAAGATCAAGAGAAATGGGGTCTGGCCCCCTCCCATGTGGTCACTTCTTAATGGTTACCATGCCCATGTGTCACAATGCAGGATGAGTCACAAAAATGCCAGTTTAAAAAGGGAGAGGGATGGCAGCCTTTACTTGTCATGAATTTAGAGAACCCCAGCTTGTGTCAGGGGCAGAAAGCCTCATGCTGAGAAGCATGGCATAATCTATCTATCTATCATCTATCATCTATCTATCTATCTATCTATCTATCTATCTATCTATCTATCTATCTATCTATCTATCTATCTATCTATCTATCTATCTATCTAACTATCTATCTAACTATCTATCTATCAGGGGGCCAAGGCAGGTGAAAATATTAAAATGAGAGAAATTAAACACATAATAATTTAAAGATGGTAAATTCAAGTCATTAATCTATACACTAATTAAAAGACTGTGGAATAATGAGTAGCAATCAAACCACATTAAAAACAGTATTGGAGTTCAGGAGCCTCACATTTTCTCTCCTTCTACACCAGAAGATCAAGAGAAATGAGGGGTCTGGCCCCCTCCCATGTGGTCACTCGAACACCATGCCCATGTGTCACAATGCAGGATGTGTCACAAAAATGCCAGTGGGGGTAGGGAGAGGGGTGGCAGCCCCTACTTGTCATGAATTTAGGTGCCCCAGCTGGTGTCAGGGGCAGAAAGCCTCATCCCAAGAAGCATGGCATCAGTTTACCAACAAAACCAAGTTTCTAGACCACTTGAATCTATCTATCTATCTATCTGTATTCTTGAAGGCTTTCATGGCCGGGATCTGATAGTTGTTGTGAGTTTTTCAGGCTGTTTGCCCGTGTTCTGGAAGTTTTTCTTTTTGACATTTTGCCAGACTCTGTGGCTGGCATCTTCAGAGGGCCAGGAGCTCAGGGAACTAAGAATTCCCTCTGTGCTCTGGATTATAAAGTGAGTGAGATTGGGGGTGTTTAAGTAGAGGAAACTTGTCCTATGCAAGAAAATAGGTGTTAGTCATTGTATTTTGATGAAGAGATTAAGAAGTTTCAATGCAAACAGGGGTAGCAATTCCAGACCAGAATCAAAGAACATGAAAGACACTGCAGACTAAAACAACCAGAAAAATCAGCAGTAGCTGAACACACCCCCTGAAACAAACTGGACATGAAATCCTCTTCTAGGACACAGTGGTGGTACTGGAAAACACTACCCATCACTATGTCAGGCTACACAGGAAAGCCACTAAAATCCACAAACATAAGCACGGTTTAAACAAAAAAGAAGAAAATCTAAAAATCAGCAAAGCCTTCCTTCCAGTACTAAAAGCTGTAAAGTGCAAAAGGTCAAAGCTCAATGATTCCCAGCCAGCCACAAGCAAAAGTGATCAGTTCACATAATAGAACAGCTAACGACACTCATCAAGGATCATTGCTACCCCTGTTTGCATTGAAACTTCTTAATCTCTTCATCACAATACAGTGACTAACCCTTATTTTCCTGCCTAGGACAAATTTCCTCAACTTTAAAAACCCTGCCTAATCTCACTCACTTTATAACCCAATGCACAGAGAGAACTCTTAGTTCCCTCAACTCCTTGCCCTCTGAAGATGCCAGCCACAGATCTATCTATCTATCTATCTATCTATCTATCTATCTATCTATCTATCTATCTATCTATCTATCTATCTATCTATCTATCTATCTATCTATCTATCTATCTATCTATCTATCTATCTATCTATCTATCTATCTATCTGCTGCCTAGATGCCCTAAGCACATCCAATCTCACTTGATTTCGGAAGCTAAGCAGGGTCAGCCCTGGTTAGTACTTGGATGGGCGACCACCAGGGAACCAGGTGCTGTAGGCGCCTGGAGTAGGAACTGGCAAGCCACTCCAGTATTCCTGCCAAGAAAACTCCATGGACATGGAGTCACGTAGAGTTGGTCACAACTGTAACGACACAACACACACACACACACACACACACACACACACACATCTATCTATCTATCTATCTATCTATCTATCTATCTATCTATCTATCTATCTATCTATCTATCTATCTATCTATCATCAGGAGGCCCAAGGCAGGTGAAATTATTAAAATGAGAGAAATTAAACACATAATAAGTTAAAGATGGTAAATTCAACCCATTAATATATATACGAATCAAAAGACTGTGAAATAATGAGCAGCAATCAAACCACATTAAAAATAGTATTGGAATTCAGGAGCCTCACATTTTCTCTCCTTCTACACCAGAAGATCAAGAGAAATGAGGGGTCTGGCCCCCTCCCATGTGGTCACTCGGTTACCATGCCCATGTGTCACAATGCAGGATGAGTCACAAAAATGCCAGTGGGGGTAGGGAGAGGGATGGCAGCCCCTACTTGTCATGAATAGGTGCCCCAGCTTGTGTCAGGGGCCTCGCTCTGTCTCTCTATCAGGAGGCCCAAGGCAGGTGACAATGTAAACATGAAAGAAATTAAACCATGT
The DNA here is from genome assembly GCA_029282475.1 of Phrynocephalus forsythii. NCBI lineage: Eukaryota > Metazoa > Chordata > Lepidosauria > Squamata > Agamidae > Phrynocephalus > Phrynocephalus forsythii. The sequence continues at coordinate 130,746,708 of JAPFRF010000005.1, read as the reverse complement.
TAAAGATGGAAAATACAACCTATTAATCTATATACTAATTAAAAGACTGTGGAATAATGAGTAGGAATCAAACCACATTAAACACAGGTCTGGCCCCTCCCCCTGTGGTCATCGGTCACCATGCCCATGTGTCACAATGCAGGATGAGTCACAAAAATGCCGGTGTGGGTAGGTAGAGGGATGGCAGCCCCTACTTCCCATGAATTTAGGTGCCCCAGCCAGTATCAGGGGCAGAAAGCCCCATGCCAAGAATATCTATCTATCTATCTATCTATCTATCTATCTATCTATCTATCTATCTATCTATCTATCTATCTATCTATCTATCTATCTATCTATCTATCTGCTGCCTAGATGCCCTAAGCACATCCAATCTCGCTTGATTTCGGAAGCTAAGCAGGGTCAGCCCTGGTTAGTACTTGGATGGGCGACCACCAGGGAATACCAGGTGCTGTAGGCGCCTGGAGTAGGAACTGGCAAGCCACTCCAGTACTCCTGCCAAGAAAACTCCATGGACATGGAGTCACGTAGAGTTGGTCACGACTGTAACGACACAACACACACACACACACACACACACACACATCTATCTATCTATCTATCTCTATCTATCTATCTATCTATCTATCTATCTATCTATCTATCTATCTATCTATCTATCATCAGGAGGCCCAAGGCAGGTGAAATTATTAAAATGAGAGAAATTAAACACATAATAAGTTAAAGATGGTAAATTCAACCCATTAATATATATATGAATCAAAAGACTGTGAAATAATGAGCAGCAATCAAACCACATTAAAAATAGTATTGGAATTCAGGAGCCTCACATTTTCTCTCCTTCTACACCAGAAGATCAAGAGAAATGAGGGGTCTGGCCCCCTCCCATGTGGTCACTCGGTTACCATGCCCATGTGTCACAATGCAGGATGAGTCACAAAAATGCCAGTGGGGGTAGGGAGAGGGATGGCAGCCCCTACTTGTCATGAATTTAGGTGCCCCAGCTTGTGTCAGGGGCAGAAAGCCTCATGCTGAGAAGCATGGCATAAGTTTAAAAACAAAACCAAGTTTCTAGCCCTCTTGAATCTATCTATCTATCTATCTATCTATCTATCTATCTATCTATCTATCTATCTATCTATCTATCTATCTATCTATCTATCTATCTATCTATCTATCTATCTATCATCAGGGGGCCTAAGGCAGCGGACATTGGCATCCTTCAGTCTCGAAAGACTATGGTATCATGCCTGGAGTAGAGATCCTAAAAACAAACTAGTGTGACTAAATAGACCAATTCGGGAATGGCAGTCTCTACCGCACTGGCAGCGGACAATATTAAAATGAAATGAATTAAATACATAGTAAGTTTAAAATACAACCCATTAATCTATATGGCAGTTGATCCATTGGAGTGGAAGGCGATGGTAACGCCGGCATGGAGTGGTCCCAGCCCAATAGAATCGAGGGTGAATTTTCCCCTCAGGGAGCATCGGAAGCTTCCCCGATGGGCGCGGCATCCGTGCTGCGGGACTGTGTGCCATGGGAAAGGGAGTTCCCACGAGCACATACCGGGACACTTTGAGTGCTATGGGAGACTGTTGAGTTTTCAGTAAGCTATTCCTACTGTACGCTGCTGGATTTCCCAAGGTCCAATAAAGAAATCCAACACAGAGAGGTCCAGAGAAAATTACCAGTTTATTAGGCCTAATAAAGGACGGTAAGGGCAGCTGCCCTACGGCAAGGCAGTGCAGGGTGGTCGTCCGCGAAACAAAATGGTTACAAACTTTTCTACCTTTCCCCTCCCCTCCCCTCCTCCCACAGGGTGGGCACAGATCCCTGGGATAGGTAGGTGGCGATCTTCAGGGAGGCCACCAATGGTGACAGTCCAGGGCGTCTCGCAGGGCGGTCCTTGGGCGGTTCGGGGGTGGTCCTGGGGCTGGTAACATTACCCAGTCTCTGCCCCATAATCCAGGTGTGGCTGGGTTAATGTTTGCCATTGAGGTGTTTATGAGCCATGATGGTTGGAAACAATGGGGCAGAAGGAAATGGCATGGTCCAGTTATCCAGGTAATTACATCCGGAAATGTCAGGAAGAAGACTCCAGGCTGCAGGACATGTTCGTTGAGGAGGTGAATTCCTTCTCCTTCCAAAATGGTGATCCCAAGCATGGGGGGGGGGGGTTAAGAGGCAAGGGTAGGAACACATTAGAACAACCGGGGGAGGCTGGAATTTGATGAGACAAGGGGTGCAGAGGTGGTGATCAGAGAGGGACAAAACCCTTCCTGGCCTCAACTGGGTTGGGCCATCAAGAGACAATAGGGTGAGATAGGTGAGCCCTCAAGGGGCCAGTGGGTAATGATGATGGGCTTAGGGGAACACCCATTGTGTGAAGCAAGAGGTGTGAGGCGTCTTGAATGAAAAGGCTGGCTGGTTGATAGGTTTAATTACCATATCTTTACCTAGAGGATGTGGCTGGGCCAAACTGGTCTTTGCACAATGGGGCACCTGGGGTGGGTTGATTGGTAGATCTTGAAATACAAACATTTAGTACACAAAGAAAATGAAATGCAGTATCCAGACTAGCTTCCAATGGCCGAAAACTGGTTCTTTGGGGAATCAGGAAATGGGGATAGCCACATGGTTGAGGTCCATGGATCCCTTCACCTGGTGGTGTTATGAAGGTGGTGCCTCCGTGCCAGGAGCCAAGCAGCAGCAGAATGGTGGAATGGCGTTGGAGAGTGGAAAGATAGTGGACACAGGACGTGGGGGGGCATATGTGGGTGAAAGCAGAGAAGGAACATGTAAGACAGAATAAGTGGCCTCCCCTTATGTATGAGTGAGGAGTGTTCTTGTGCAACCATTCTGGGGATCCCTTGGGGGGGGGCACAGGGGTTAAATCTCCCACGCAGAGTGAAGCAGTGGGATACGGGAAGCAAGCTAGTTTTTGGAGTCCATAGCTGGCTTTGTCTTTATTAGCTTTTATGAATTGCAGTCAGCTGTAGGCTGCTATAAAATAACCTGGTTATAGCTACTCAAACTGGGAGACCTGGCTGTGCTATTCTCTAGGATGGGAAAGCTGAGGGATGGCTTATCAGCAGTTTTCAGATCCTGAGATACCTTTTAATAGGAAGGTTCTATAGAAATGTTAAGTGTGGTTTTAAAGTAAATTCCTCAAGAGTCAGAAACCAGAACCAGATAGAGTGGGGTGGTACCTATTGATCTACTTGCAATTTACATGCTTTCAAACTGCTAGGTTGGCAGGGGCTGGGGTGAACAGCGGGAGCTCGCTCCGCTGCGTGGCACCCGGGATTCGAACCGCTGAGCTGCCGACTTTGCAGCTGACTGTTTTCGGAGCCTTAGTACAAATTCTGTGCAAATGACTGCTGCCTTTTATGAGGAACCACTGGTGTATGTTGTGCATGGACCTTGGATGGGTTACTTTTTAGAACTAAAGCTCCCATAATCCCCCAGTCAGCACATCTCTGATCCTGCCGGCAACATCTCGGCTGGGTGCCTTCCAGATGTGTTGAATTACAACAACTAGCAGTCCAGCAGATGCTGGGAGTTATAGTCCAGTGCAATTGGTGGGCACCTCGGTAGGCAAAGTAGAATGTGCCCCACTGTGCAGATGAGCCAGGACCATGGCTCCTCCTTGCAGCTTGCCCTGAACCCACAGAGATGCCCCCCACCACCAAACGGCTGCTCCCCATCAAGGTTTCTGGTGAGTTCATGAATAACGCCACTGTTCATTTTGATCCCTGCCCCTGAAACCAGAGAAGGGAGTTTGTAATCCGGTCACAGGGGGACTGCCTGTTCCAGGCAAAAAGAGACAGGATAAAAGGTCACCAGAGCTATTCCAGAAAGAAGACGGGGTCCAGAGGTGGTGCTGAGCCGCTGAAGGCAGCAATGGCCCATTTCCAAGACCCAGAAGCAGGGAGAACCTGCGGCCCTTGTTTGAAGGCTTTCTTAGTGTGGTATGCTGGAGATAATCGGTCACAATCGGCAAACAGTTGGTTATTAACTTGATGCTATTCCTTGGATCCAGATCCCCTGGAAAGCCAGAAAACTTCACGTTCATCTCATCGTTGTTCACGGTCCCACTTGGGACCATTACAAAGTAATCTAACAGCACGTCCATTGCGGGACGAGGGGAGTTTGTCCTGACCACGCCCCCTGAACTGCGATTTAAGTGGGATGAGAAATTCCCCTCCCTCGCCTCTGGAATCTGCTCGTCATGCTTCTCATTCCAAGACGAGTGCCCGTGAAGTAAGGCTCGTCACGCAACGTGCCATTCTCCATCTAGTGACAGGAGTGCAAAGTGACATTTGCCAGGAATCAGCAACGCAGTGCAGAGAGATTAAAAGACAAATGCCTCAAACTTAGCTCCGCAATGCATTGAAGGCAAGGCTTCGGAGAATTGAAACATCGAAAAACAGAAGGTTGGGCCAAAAAAATAAAAAACACAAAAAGCCCCCAGAGAACAAAGGCATGGAATTTCACATCTCATCACGGAACGAAGACGTGTGGTAACAGTCATGCCGGTACCATCCATCACGCCCGTGCGTACACGGGAACAGGGACAGAACCGGAAGAAGACCACATGACCGTGACCAACATCAACATGCAATGAACTTTCTCCTGGGACAAGAATGCATGTGAAGTAACCATCAAAGACAAAACTAGTGGGCGCTGGATCAAATCAAGCCTGAACTCTCTCCCTCTCTGGAGGCATAAAGGTTGCAAAAAGACATGGGCACGACTAGGCGAAATTCTCGTTTCCGTTTTCGGTTCTCGTTATCGTTACGTAACAGGTAACGGTAACGAGAATTACTCCACTCCAAGTCGAACTCGAACCGAAAAAGAAAAATTGGGTCTGATTTTTCGTTGTCGTTCATGGCATCGCGGCGATCGCGCGATGCCAAGCAGCACAGAAAAAAAGTTTAAAAACAACAACCCGATTCCTGGCCATAAAAGCAGGCGAAAATATGCCTGCCTCAGTGAGGGCACCTACCGAGGGGTGGTTTCTGGGGGGGTCCCCAGCCTTCCCCCCCTCTCCTGTCCTGGGCTGCTGGTACCAGGCTGGGGGGCCATCCTCGTCGTCTCCATTTGCCATGCGGTGGGGGGGGGATCCAAATGGCGACCACAATATTTATTTTTAAATCGTGGTCCAAAAACCCACCAAAGCACCACAGAAACATTTGAAAATTAGGTATTTTAAATGCCTGATTTTTTATAGTAGCAGCAGTGGGTTTTTCTTGCAATAAAACGTCTCCATTGATTTTATTTTATTTTATTTTTATTTTTATTTTTTTACACCTGCACATGCGTAATGATGGGCTGGCCATGGGATGGGACCATGCAAATGTTTGGACCGATTCCACCAATCACATGGCCAGGTTTTGACTGAGACTTCTGGGTGTGCCAGAGAGGGCATTAAATGCCCACAAACCCTAACCCTAACCCAACCCTAACCCATACGCCAGTACGCTGTCCTTCTTAGTGGGTCAGAGGCACCCAGAGGTGCAGCCCACTAACCCACCCTAACCTTAACCGTAACCCTAAGCCTAGCCCTTACCCTAACCCCAACCCTAACCCAGATCCGTACCCAGAGAGGTGCCTCGCAGAGCCCACTATCCCCTATCCCATTCCCTAACCTGTACGGCAGTACGCTACTATGCTCCCCTTCCTACTGAGTCAGAGGCACCCAGAGAGGTGCCTCTGCCACCCCACCCTAACATAATGTAATGTAAATGTATGGTACGTGGCGGCTCCGCGAAACGCTTCCCTTGCTTCCCTTCTTAGTGGGTCAGACGTCAGAGAGGCACCCAGAGAGGTGCCTCCCAGAACCAACTTACCCCAACCCCAACCCCAACACAAATGACAAACGACAAACGGAAACGACAAACTTTTGAAAATTTCCTCGACAAACGGAAATGAGCCGAAACGGACCCGTTCCGACAATCGAAAACTCAAAACGCCATTTTTCCTGGTCGTGCCCATCTCTAGTTGCAACTGAGTCTGTCCTACTTAGGGCACAACATGAGAAGGCAAGGTTCTCTTGAAGGCATGGGACAACAACAACAACAACAACAACAACAACAACAACAACAACAACAACAACAACAACAACAACAACAACAACACTGATCCGGAATGGGAGACCCAAGTTCACCGTGTTTGAATAAAGATCATGTGGTACTGGCCAGCTCGGACTCGTTCTCCACCCAGGGCTAGTGATATAGTCCTTGGCAAGTTAAGAACTTTCTTCCCAACATCTCCTGCCTGCTTCTTTGGAGATGGAGAACCTGGGAGGATTGAACCCTGACTTTTTATTATGTTTCAGAGAGGGTAGCCGTGTTAGTCTTTTCAAGAATGTCAGGCAAAAGTCAAAGAAAAACAAAACAAAAGACAAACAACATGTCTTTAAGGTGCCACATTTTGTCTTTTCTTTTCTTTTTTTTTATTTGATTTTTGCCTGAAATTTTTATGATGTGAAACCGAGACTCTATTCCTAGTCTATGGATTTCTGGTAATCCTGATTTACCAGTACTGAACCTGGACACTTCTGGTGGAAAATAGTCTATTTATCTGAACATTTTAATTTGCTTTTAGTTTTACAGTATTTATTTATTTATTTATTTATTTATTTTCAGATTTATATACCGCACCTTCTTCCCAAGCGAGAACTCAGGGCGGTTACCTTGATGGTTACAGTGGTACCTTGGATAAAGGAATGAATTCGTTCTCAATGAACTTCTGTTAAGCAAATTTTCCTTTGTAGAAATTTCTCATCGGAATGGACTGAAAACGGATTAATCCCTAATCACGACCCCTGTCTTGGAGCCAAATCAAACCCAGGGACGTCCTGGAGGCTGCCTTTCCGTTACAAACGGCCTGGAGATACCAGAACCCCAGGCTGCCAACAGTTGCCATGGCAACTGCCGGGCCCACAGCTGCTCTGAGACCTACAAGCAGCTCTTCTCCAGCTTCTGTGTCAATGGGACCCACGGCATCATGTCACCCTTGGCCAAGAAGATGCTTCTGGCTCAGGTCAGCAAGGCTGAAGCCCTCTCCTGTCACGGGAAACACCTCAGCCATTGCCCGGCGTACAAGAAGACCAGAAAGCGTGATATCTCTGGGCCGGACCCAGAAACAGGGACGTGGTTGAGCAGCCATTGTCAGAAACAGGCACCAAAGAAGGTGGAGGTGGTGGAGGGCGGCCCGTCTGGTTCCTCTCAGTCTGCAAAGGGGAAAGAAGGACCCTTGAAGGTGCTCCTCAAAGACAACCATCATCCTCCCCAGAAAGCAGAGGATGGAAGCTCAGGTGGCCGCACGTCAATGGTCCCACCAGTCTTCAGTGGCTCCTCCTATGCATCCAGAAGTGATGTACCAAAACCTGGGAGCTGCCATCATCCCTGTGGACCAATGGAGTCCTCTCCTGCATTGTGGGATGCCCCAGGCTTGTCCTTGCCTTCCTATCTGGTATGATATACAAACACATTATGTCCCTCCCCCTCCCAAGAAAAATAACTCTAATAGGGAACAAAGATCATATAAACAGAGATGTCTATCTGTGGTTGTGGCGGATACAGTTCTATTCTAGTTTATACTCTCTTCTCTGTGTGTGTGTGTGTGTGTGTGTGTGTGTGTGTGTGTGTGTGTGTGTGTGTGTGTGTGTGTGTGTGTGTGCGTGTGTGATCAAGTCAATTCCAACTTCCGGTAACCCTTTTGGGGGCTTTCTAGATAAAGGATCTAGATTTACCGTTTCCCTTCTTCCGAGGGTGCCCGGGGACTGCGCAGCTTGGTCAGGGCCACCCAGGCTGGTTCTTCTCCCGGCCTCTCTCCAAGAGGCCCCAGCCGGCAACCTCGGGGGGGGTCCTCAGGTAGCCCACAAGGGTGGTTTCCCCCCCACCCCCGTTCATAGGCCCTCGCCCCATCAAACAATGGCACCTCCAGGTCTTTAGAGAAACCCACTGAAATTCTACGTACCACACCAAAGACCATCTGTTTTTTAAAAACACGTGGTTTATTTTAAATTCTTCATTGCTTTTTGGCTTTGGGGATGCATGTGGGTGTTTGGGGAGGTGTCTTTAATCAGGTGGAAGCAGTGAATATTGGAAGGCACTGAGGAAAGCCCCATTTCCAGATTCTCGGTGGGGTGACCATTGGGAGGGAGAGGGGTGGCAATCATACTTGGATGGCTTGCCTGGTTTGGCTGCCTGGTGAAAGGTTTTGTGGTTAGTGGTACCAATAATGTGACTGCCACGCGCCAGATAAAAGTTAAAACATTAAAGGTTTATTAGCAATCAGAGTTAAAACAGAACACAGATTTACACACACACACACAGATTTAAAGCTCTGTAAATATAAGTATAAAAATATTTAGGGTCTCAGAATTTGGGTGATGCTGACAGTGGTCAATTCCCACTTCTCTTTTTAGTGAAATAAATAAATAAATAAATAAATAAATAAATAATAACTACTACAGGTCTTCTTCACGCCAGTGGCCGGAGAAGATTTCCGGGCAATAATAATAGCCAACTGGCACCTGGAGCGGATGGATAAGGCAGACTGGCACCTGGAGCGGATGGATGGAAGGCAGACTGGCACCTGGAGCGGATGGATGGAAGGCAGATTGGCACCTGTAGCGGATGGATGGAAGGCAGACTGGCACCTGGAGCGGATGGATGGGAGGCAGACTGGCACCTGGAGCGGATGGATGGGAGGCAGACTGGCACCTGGAGCGGATGGATGGGAGGCAGACTGGCACCTGGAGCGGATGGATGGAAGGCAGACTGGCACCTGGAGCGGATGGATGGGAGGCAGACTGGCACCTGGAGCGGATGGATGGGAGGCAGACTGGCACCTGGAGCGGATGGATGGGAGGCAGACTGGCACCTGGAGCGGAATGGAGGCTGGAAGGCAGACAGAGTGGATGGATGGTAAGCAAACTGGCACCTGGAGTGGAATGGAGGCTGGAAGGCAGATGGAGTGGATGGATGGGAGGCAGACTGGCTTGGCAGCATGGCCTGATGTTGCTGGCCAGGTGGGAAGGCAGAGTGGCACCTGGACTGGAATTGGAGGCTGAAAGGCTGACAGAGCGGGTGGACGGCCTGGTGTTCTGGGCCTGGTGGGCTGCCTGGTGGGCAGGCAGACATTCCTAGACTGGAATGGAAGATGGCTATCTCAATAATTAGTGAGGGTCTGCCAGTCCTGTGGGCCAGGGGTTTCTTCCCTTTCTTCCCAGTCTTTGATGGTGCTGGTGACAGTGGTGGGTGCTGGGGGTCACCCTCGTTCCTCTCTCCACCCCACCAGCTCTCCTCCTCCTCCTCCTCCTGTTCCATGGGAAGCACAGCGATGGCGGGAGCACTGCTTCCCGCGAGGTTGGGTGCGAGTGGCTCAGCATCGAACTCTGGTCATGGTGCCATCATAGAAATGGAGTGGACTGGCCAGAGGCAAAGGCACCAAAGTCTGGTCAAATCCCTGTCAGGTCCCCGCGCGTCTCCCTGACAGGGAAATGCCAATTGTGGAGCAGGGGAGCCGCCACTGCTGATTTCCAGAGCCCTGCAGTCAGGCCGAGCCCAGGAGCAGAAGCCGGACTTGAGTGCCATGGTGGGCGCCCAGGCTTTGCCTGTGGCTTCTGCTTCTGGGCTTGGTCTTTGGCTGCGGGGCTCACAGGTGTGTGCGGAGGAATGAAGTCTGCAGCTTCCTAGCGCACCAGGCAGCATCCCGCTATACCCAGGCTGCCTCTTTGGAAGGCTCCGATTCGGCCTGGCCATGGCGAGATGCTGCCTTGTGTACAAGGAAGTTGTAGACTTGACTCAGGTCCCCCGTGCGCCTCCCCGAATTTGAAAAGCCACGTGTGGGCCAGAGGAGACATTGCTGCTGCTGTCCTGGAGTTGTGCAGCTAGACTGAGCCCAGGAGAAGAAGCCGGCCTTGGGCGCCATGGCAGGCACCCAGGCTCTGTCTGCGGCTTCTGCTTCTGGGCTTGGTCTCTGGCTGTGGGGCTCCGGGACAGAGGTGGCGGTGGCTCCTCTGGCCCACTCGTGGCTTTTCCCTTTCGGGGAGGTGTGCGCGGGACCTCGGTGCCTTTGCCTCTGGCCAGCTCAGCATCTATGAGGGCACCACGACCGGAGCCCAAATGGGCTTGGGGATTGCCCACGCTGCCGCCTCCCACCGTCCTTCTCGATGCTGGGCCACTCGGATCCATACCTAGCGGGAAGCGATGCTCCCGCCATGGCTGTGCTCCCGATGGAAGGGGAGGAGGGTGTGAGCTGTGTGTGTGTGTATGGGGGGGTGGACGGAGGAAGGAGGGGGCCCCAGCACCCTGCCACTGCCACCAGCACCACCAAGGCCCTGGGAGGAAACCCCTGGCCCGCACCACTGGCAGCCCCTCACTGCCATAGCCACCGGCTCCAGGCCAAAGCACTGGAACAAAACGGAAACTGGGACCCCAGAAGGAATCCTTTGAATTTTCCCCTCTCTTCTATGGGAAAATTTCATTTAACATGCGAGTCCTTTGGTTTACAATCCATCTGCCAGTGCGGATGTTCATTAACCAAGTTATCATTCTCTACTCATGTCCCCCTCATTAAATTTTGTCCCATATTTTTGTAAGAAATCCTCTGCCTTCTGCACTGAATTGATTCTCTATCTTCTTTGCCTGAACTGAAAGATTAGTCCCTCAATAATTTCCCATTGATACTTCAATTTATTTTGCCCCAAAATTTTGGATTAGGAGCGATAATCTTTTCTTAATTTTAAGGTTTTTGATGGGATATCTTTGAATATTTTTGCTTCTTTTCCTCCTGTTTCTAATTTCTTATTGTAGCTTTCCTGGATCTTATCTACTTCCCACTGAAAATCTTTTTTATTTTCATTTTATATAATTTTGCCATTGCTGGGATTATCATTTTGTACAAGTCTTCCTGAAGCTCTTCTCCTACTTCTGGGATTGCTTCTGATTTTCAAACATTTAGCTCTTTGTCTTAATTCTAATCTGATTGTTGGTTCTTTCCTTTCTTTCTGTTCTGCTCTTTCTTCTTTTACTACCTGATCCGATACATCCAGTATAGTACTGTATTTTTCATTTCTTCTAAGTCCAGTTTAATTTGGTTTTTGACCTCTTTAATTTCTTTTCTAGTTTCATCCATTTGTTCTAAAATTCAGCTTTCCATATTTTTAAATTCTAATAATCTTTCCTTTCGGTCTTAAAGTACTAGAAATTTCTTCTGTTGTAAGTCTATAGACAATTTCCTTGCTTGAGGTAATATTGTCTTATCTTTTTCTCTCTGCATCTTGCTGTTTTTTCCCCAGGGTTAGGGTAAGGGTTATTCTACCCCACCCACCCCACCCGTTTTAGATAACCTTATTTCTTTACCCCTTAATTCCCTTTTAATTTTTGAGCAATCTAAGGTCACCCCCCTAGCGCCCATCAGCTGGCCTTCAGTGCTTTAAAAAAATCTCCCCCCCCCCAGTGCCCATCAGCTGGCCTTCGGCGCTTTAAAAAAATTTATTTATTTATTTATTTATTTATTTATTTATTTATTTATTTATTTATTTATTTCGTAGCACCGACCAGCTGGCCCTGGGGCTGGTCGGTGTTTTTATTTTTATTTTTTATTTTTATTCCCCTCCCCAGTGCCCATCAGCTGGCCTTCACTGCTTTTTTAAAAAAATGTTGTTTTTTCCTAGCGCCGACCAGCTGGCCCTTGGGCTGGTTGGCACTTTTTAAAAATTTATTTATTTGAGTAGTGTGTTTCTTATCAAATGTCTTTGAAAATATTTATGTTTTTTACTTTTATCATACCATAAGAACGCATGCCTCCTGGCTTGTAATAAGTCACGTCATCCATTTGTTCATGGCTTGCGATGTTAGTATAAAAAGTAGAGGAGAGAGATGGCATCCCTGTCTTGTCCCTTTTTTAATTTCTACGCTTTGCGTCAGTCCTCCATTAACCTGAATCCTTGCCGTTTGATCTTTATATATTGCTGTTTTTGCTTTTTAAAAGCTTTCTCCAAAATCCATTATCTCTAGTTGTTTCGTCATGAAGTCCCACTCCAGGTTGTCAAATGCTTTCTGAGCATGGCTTTTTTCAAGCTCCACCTGGCTTTTTTCAAGCTCCCTCCCAAGGAGAAGCTATAGATATATTAAATGTTCACATTCACAACATGCCAGTTATGACTTCACTAGCATTGTGTGCCATCGAGCAAAGGGTCTGTCTTTTGTTTTACAAAAGAAGCCAGGCAGGGTGGCGGGTGACCTGGGTTGCCTGGGTGGGTCTTGCTTGGGTGCCACCTGGTGTGACAGGCGGATGGGGTGGGGTGTGGTGTGGTGGGGAGGGTGGCAGCCCTTGGGTGCCTGGATTGGTCGGGTTCGGCTGCTGGCGGGCTGGCATGTAGACCAGCAGGCGGGCAGGCTGCCTTGCCCTGTTTGGCTGGCTGGTCACCTGGCTGGCCAGCTTGCCTCCCTTGAATTGTTTTGCCTCCATTTCCTCCCTTCCAGATGTTGGGCCCAGGGCAACTCCACCTTACGCCAGTCACTGCCCCCCCCCCGATGCTGCCAGCAATGGTCCGAATGGTGCCACATCCACTGCACCCTTCTGCCTACTACTCCCCTGCCTCCTCCTCCTCCTCCTCCTCCTCCTCCTCCTCCTCCTCCTCCTCCATCTAGGTCGTCGATCAGCACGTCATCTGCACAGAGGACAAACACACACAGAGAGAGACTTTGTGAGAAGAGAGGAACCCCGACTTTCCTCCCCGCCAGGGGCAGCATCCTAAGACCCTTCTCTCCCCAGCGCAGGCTTCTCAAGGGCACTACTGCCTACCTTTCCCAGCCAGCAGCCAGCGCAGCTCCATCGGCTTTTTCCCACACTCCTGGAATCTGTGGAGGTGCCGTTGAATCTTGGCCTCGGTCTCCTGCGCCTGTGGAGATGGAAACCAAAGCTCACCTTCAGAAGCCTCCCTCCCCACCTCCTTGCTCCCCCCAAAAAAGGCCAGCCTGAAACTCACGTCCATCCCCAGGACCTCTTTCCCCAACCCAAGGAAGGCGTAGAGCAGGAAGAGCGCGGGTTGGGACACGTGGGGATCTGGCTCCATCACCGCTTGCAGTGCTGTTCTCAGGAATGCCAGTCTTTGCTCTGGTGTAAAGATGCCATCCAGTTTCTGGAAGGAAGGAAGGAAGGAAGGAAGGAAGGAAGGAAGGAAGGAAGGAAGGAAGGAAGGAAGGAAGGAAGGAAGGAAGGAAGGAAGGAAGGGGGAGAGAGTGAGGTTGTTTAAACTACACTTGGACTGCGTGTTTCTCATCCACCCCACTGCCCGTCCAGATGACACCCCTTTGCCTGCCCTACCCCCTTCCTCCCCTTACCTGCCTCCCACCCCCCAGCAGGCCTACCTTAGATGTTGGAGAGCCACCAGGGCACAGGGTAGGATGTTCCCTGGGGTGGGCTCTGCCACCACCTGCTCCAGGACTGCCTAAAAGAGGGCAAGAGAGAGAGAGAGAGAGAGAGAGAGAGGAGGGTCAGTCCCACAAAGGTCAGCCTCGACCACCACCCACCACGCTGTTGCCCATCCTCTGCTACCCCCTTGGCAAACACCCTGACACTCACCACCACTTCGGCCACAAGCTCAGCCTTTGTTTGGGGAAGGTCCAGCTCATCCTCTCCCCTGACGATGGCTGTTAGAGGGAGGCGGTCAAGATGTGAGCCAGGTACATGCACTGGGCCTGCTCATTGTCCTGGAAGGAAGAGGAGAACCTGGCTAGGAGGGTCTCTGCGGACATGCCCAGGGAGCAAGGTTGAAAAGCTCCACACCCCAGTCCCCTCCGCAGTCCAGGAGACATGGCTGGCGTGGGGAGAGGGTGGGGGAACAGGATGGAAACGTTCCGCGCCCCAGCCCTCTCAGGAGTCCAGAGATAGCCAGCGACATGGGGGAGCAAGGTGGAAAAGCTCCACACCCCAGTCCCCTCCGCAGTCCAGGAGACATCCGGTGGCGTGGGGAGATGATGGCTGTTAGAGGCAGGCGGTCAAGATGTGAGCCAGGTACATGCACTGGGCCTGCTCATTCGGACCGTCCTGGAAGGAAGAGGAGAACCTGGCTAGGAGGGTCTCTGCGGACAGCCCAGGGACGGATCCTGCACGGCTTCTGGAGGAGAGCGGAAGCTTGGGAGAAGGCATTGTGTCCCCCCCCCCTGCACCCCAGGCATGGTGGGGGGCTCCTCAGATGACCGTACCTGCTTAGCGTGCACTGCCTGGGTCATGATGCTGCTCAAAACATCATCCTCATCCACCAGGCAGATGTTTTTGCCTAGAGAGTCTCCAACTGATTGCTCTGAGGCTGCCAAAGAATGCCTTGTTGTTGTTCCTGAGGAGAGACCACAAGATCACAGTGAATCTCAGGGGTGGTCCAGCTAGCCACCACCCCCTCACTCACCCCTCATTGCACCCAGGACCTACCTGGAGACACGCGCTCCCCTCCTGCAGCCGGAACCACGGCTGCAGGGGGGAGGACCTCAATGATTCTGACCACGCTCCCCACCACCGGGTGCACCCGGTTGTTACAACAAGGCAGCCGCCTGTTCCACCAGTTGCGGCCATGGCCTCGGCCATGGCCATGGCCAGCTTCCTCTCCTGCCTGACCGCTCTTATTAAAAAGCTTTCTCAGTTGTGAGAACCTAGAAAGGAGAAGGAGAAGGTGGCCAATCGGTGGGAGGGAAGAAAAGATCTGGGAAGTCCCATGGATCTTTCACATCCTCGGCCTTCCTTCTCTTTAGAAAGGGATCCAGCTTGCTTCCTCTGTGGTCAGCATGTAACTCCCCAAAAGGGATATAATGAGTGGGGTCTTCCACGGCTTGGGCCCCATGGATCCGCCATCCACCTTGACTTGGTCAAGCTAGATCTCTCTTCCGTCCTGCGAAAAGGGAACTCTGGGAAGCCTTGACCAGATCCCGTTGGGGCGGAATGGCATCAAGGCTGAAAGTGGACCAAGTCAAGGGGGATGATGGGTCTGCGGGGGCCCAGCTGTAGAGGAACCCCCACCACACACACACATACTCATTAGATTCCTTGTGGCGTGGTGAGAAACAACGAGTGCAGCTTCAGCAAATTCCTGAGAAGACTGGGGCTTCAGAACGGCTTTGACATATTTGCAACTCTTTGGTGGGGAGACGAGGAGAGGACCAGAGACCCTTCAAAGGTAGAACACTTGTGCCCTTGCTTAATAGTCTTATGAATGCCTCGTCGTAATGTACCTGCAGTGAATGAACGGGAGGGAGCACGTGCGAAAGGGCTCTTGGAAGGAACCGTGCCGGAAAGAGTGGGAAGAATCTCAGAGCTGAGTCCAGTCAGCGCCCAGGGGAGAAGGGACACTGCAGTCAAGCGGAAGGAGGGAAGAATGGATTCTCTAATCAGTGTGCCCTCTGGCCCTGTGGAATGGACACCCTTGTGGCAAAAGAAGACAGTAATAAACAAGTACTGCTGGGAGTCACGTGGGCGGTGTATTTGCTTTAGGTGTCATTGTGACCGCGAGGAGCAGATGAATGGGAGTTGATTCTGTCAGTTCAGAGAGAGAGAGGAGGGTCAGTCCCACAAAGGTCAGCCTCGACCACCACCCACCACGCTGTTGCCCATCCTCTGCTACCCACCTGGCAAACACCCTGACACTCACCACCACTTCGGCCACAAGCTCAGCTTTCGTTTGGGGAAGGTCCAGCTCATCCCCTCCCCTGACGATGTCTGTTAGAGGGAGGCGGTCAAGATGTGAGCCAGGTACATGCACTGGGCCTGCTCATTCGGACCGTCCTGGAAGGAAGAGGAGAACCTGGCTGGGAGGGTCTCTGCGGACAGCCCAGGGATGGATCCTGCACGGCTTCTGGAGGAGAGCGGAAGCTTGGGAGAAGGCATTGTGTCCCCCCCCCTGCACCCCAGGCATGGCGGGGGGCTCCCCAGATGACCGTACCTGCTTAGCGTGCACTGCCTGGGTCATGATGCTGCTCAAAACATCATCCTCATCCGCCGGGCAGATGTTTTTGCCTACAGACTCTCCAACTGATTGCTCTGAGGCTGCCAAAGAATGCCTTGTTGTTGTTCCTGAGGAGAGATCACAAGATCACTGTGAGTCTCAGGGGTGGTCCAGCTAGCCACCACCCCCTCACCCCTCATTGCATCCAGGACCTACCTGGAGACACGCGCTCCCCTCCTGCAGCCGGAACCACGGCTGCAGGGGGGAGGACCTGGATGGTTTTGGTCACGCTCTCCACCACCGGGTGCACCCGGTTGTTACAACAAGGCAGCCGCCAGTTCCGCCAGCCACGGCCACAGCCACGTCCAGCCTCCTGCTGACTGCTCTTATTAAAAACCTTTCTCACTTTTGAGAACCTAGAAAGGAAAAGGAGAAGGTGGCCAATCGGTGGGAGGGAAGAAAAGATCTGGGAAGTCCCATGGATCTTTCACATCCTCGGCCTTCCTTCTCTTTAGAAAGGGATCCAGCTTGCTTCCTCTGTGGTCAGCATGTAACTCCCCAAAAGGGATATAATGAGTGGGGTCTTCCACGGCTTGGGCCCCATGGATCCGCCATCCACCTTGACTTGGTCAAGCTAGATCTCTCTTCCGTCCTGCGAAAAGGGAACTCTGGGAAGCCTTGACCAGATCCCGTTGGGGCGGAATGGCATCAAGGCTGAAAGTGGACCAAGTCAAGGGGGATGATGGGTCTGTGGGGGCCCAGCTGTAGAGGACCCCCCCCCACACACTCATTAGATTCCTTGTGGCATGGTGAGAAACAACGAGTGCAGCTTCAGCAAATTCCTGAGAAGTTTGGGGCTTCAGAACGGCTTTGCCATTGCAACTCTTTGGTGGGGAGACGAGGAGAGGACCAGAGACCGTTCAAAGGTAGAACCCTTGTGCCCTTGCTTAATAGTCTTATGAATGCCTCGTCGTAATGTACCTGCAGTGAATGAACGGGAGGGAGCACGTGCGAAAGGGCTCTTGGAAAGAACCGTGCCGGAAAGAGTGGGAAGAATCTCAGAGCTGAGTCCAGTCAGCACCAAGGGGAGAAGGGACACTGCAGTCAAGCGGAAGGAGGGAAGAATGGATTCTCTAATCAGTGTGCCCTCTGGCCCTGTGGAATGGACACCCTTGTGGCAAAAGAAGACAGTAATAAACAAGTACTGCTGGGAGTCACGTGGGCGGTGTATTTGCTTTAGGTGTCATTGTGACCGCGAGGAGCAGAAGAATGGGAGTTGATTCTGTCAGTTCCGAGAGAGAGAGGAGGGTCAGTCCCACAAAGGTCAGCCTCGACTACCACCCACCACCCTGTTGCCCATCCTCTGCTACGCCCTTGGCAAACACCCTGACACTCACCACCACTTCGGCCACAAGCTCAGCCTTTGTTTGGGGAAGGTCCAGCTCATCCTCTCCCCTGACGATGGCTGTTAGAGGGAGGCGGTCAAGATGTGAGCCAGGTACATGCACTGGGCCTGCTCATTCGGACCGTCCTGGAAGGAAGAGGAGAACCTGGCTAGGAGGGTCTCTGCGGATATGCCCAGGGACGGATCCTGCACGGCCTCTGGAGGAGAGCGGAAGCTTGGGAGAGGGCATCGTGTGTGTCCCCCCCCCCCACACACCCCAGGCATGGGGGGGTGGCTCCCCAGATGACCATACCTGCTTAGCCTGCACTCGCTGGGACATGATGGTGCTCAGCACCTCATCCGCATCCTCCGGGCAGATGTTTTCGCCTAGAGAGTGCCCCAAGGAGGCCAAGGAGCACCTCATGAGTTCTCCCAAAGAGGTGGTGCCTTGGTTCTCAGGGCACGCAGCCTCTCCAACCGATTGCCTTGTGGCTGCCAAAGAATGCCTCTTTGTGCCAGACTGTGTCGATGTTGCTGAGGAGAGATCACAAGATCACCATGAGTCTCAGTGGTGGTCCAGCTAGCCACTCCCCACCCCCACCCCCTCAGCCACCCCTGATTGCATCCAGGACCTACCTGGAGACATGTGCTCCCCTCCTGCAGCCGGAACCACGGCTGCAGGGGAGAGGACCTGGATGATTTATGCCACACGGTCCACCACCGGGTGAACCCTGTTTTTACAACAAGGCAACCGCCAGTTCCGCCAGCTGCGGCCGCGGCCACGGCCACGGCCACGGCCATGGCCAGCTTCCTCTCCTGCCTGACCGCTCTTATTAAAAAGCTTTCTCAGTTTTGAGAACCTAGAAAGGAAAAGGAGAAGGTGGCCAATCGGTGGGAGGGAAGAAAAGATCTGGAAAGTCCCATTGATCTTTCACATCCTCGGCCTTCCTTCTCTTTAGAAAGGGATCCAGCTTGCTTCCTCTGTGGTCAGCATGTAACTCCCCAAAAGGAATATAATGAGTGGGGTCTTCCACAGCTTGGGCTCCACGGATCCGCCATCCACCTTGACTTGGTCAAGCTAGATCTCTCTTCCGTCCTGCGAAAAGGGAACTCTGGAAAGCCTTGACCAGATCCCGTTGGGGCGGAATGGCATCAAGGCTGAAACTGGACCATGTCAAGGGGGATGATGGGTCTGTGGGGGCCAGCTGTAGAGGACCCCCCTCCCACACACTCATTAGATTCCTTGTGGCGTGGTGAGAAACAACGAGTGCAGCTTCAGCAAATTCCTGAGAAGTTTGGGGCTTCCGAATGGCTTTGCCATATTTGCAACTCTTTGGTGGGGAGACAAGGAGAGGACTAGAGACCGTTCAAAGGTAGAACACTTGTGCCCTTGCTTAATAGTCTTATGAATGCCTAGTCGTGATGTACCTGCAGTGAATGAACGGGAGGGAGCACGTGTGAAAGGGCTCTTGGAAGGAACCGTGCCGGAAAGAGTGGGAAGAATCTCAGAGCTGAGTCCAGTCAGCACCAAGGGGAGAAGGGACACTGCAGTCAAGCGGAAGGAGGGAAGAATGGATTCTCTAATCAGTGTGCCCTCTGGCCCTGTGGAATGGACACCCTTGTGGCAAAAGAAGACAGTAATAAACAAGTAGTGCTGGGAGTCACGAGGGCGGTGTATTTGCTTTAGGATTTAGACGTGGGGACCATTTTGCACTGCGAGTTTCATGCTGACCCCAGAGGAAGCGAGCTGGATCCTTTTCTAAGAAGGAGGAAGCTCCAGGGTGTGGAAGAGAAACGGGGCTTTGTTACCCCGTTGGTGATGAAGGTGGGTAGAGTTTGGGAGGAATTTGAGAATTCTGGCCACAAACCACCCCTGAGCCCCCAAAAGCGCACCGCATGTAACTGGAGGCTTTGTTAACAGAATCACAGTCAAATACCATCTCTTAACTGATTAAGAAATTATTAAAGAGCGATCTCAAGTACTGATATAAGGTACCTAATATGCATCATCACCATCACCATCACCATCTTCATCATCTTCATCATCATCTCTCTCTGTCTCTGTCTCTCTCTCTCTCACACACACACACAGACACACAACATCTCTCTCTCTCTCTCTCTCTCTATTAGGGGGCCCAAGGCAAGTGACAATGTAAACATGAAGGAAATTAAACACATAAAATTGCCAGTGGGGATGGCAGCCCGTACTTGGCATTAATTTAGGTGCCCTGGCTGGTATCAGGGGCAGAAAGCCTCATCCTGAGAAGCTTGGCATCAGTTTAAAATCAAAACCAAGTTTCTAGTCCACTTGAATCTATCTATCTATCTATCTATCTATCTATCTATCTATCTATCTATCTATCTATCTATCTGCATTCTCAAAGTCTTTCACAGCTGGGATCTGATAGTTGTGAGTTTTTCGGGCTCTTTGGCTGTTTTCTGGCAGTTTTTCTTTCTGACATTTCGCCAGACTCTGTGGCCGGCATCTTCAGAGGGCAAGGAGCTCAGGGAACTAAGTAATTCCCTCTGTGCTCTGGGTTATAATAAGGTGAGTGAGATTAGGGTTTTTAAAGTTGAGAAAACTTGTCCTATGCAGGAAGATAGGTGTTAGTCATTGTATTTTGATGAAGAGATTAAGAAGTTTCAATGCAAACAGGGGTAGCAATTCCAGACCAGAATCAAAGAACATGAAAGATACTGCAGACTAAAACAACCAGAAAAATGAGCAGTAGCTGAACACACCCCCTGAAACAAACTGGGCATGAAATCCTCTTCCAGGACACAGTGGTGGTACTGGACAACACTACCCATCACTATGTCAGGCTACACAGGGAAGCCACTGAAATCCACACAAACATAAGCCCAGTTTCAACAAAAAGGAAGAAAGTCTAAAAATCAGCAAAGCCTTGCTTCCAGTAGTAAAAGCTGCAAAGGGTGACAGGTCAAAGCAAAAGGTCAAAGCCACAAGGAATAATTGATCCATGCACATAATTGATCCATGCACATAATAGAACAGCTAAGGACACCCATCCTTAGCTGTTCTATTGCTACCCCTGTTTGCAATGAAACTTCTTAATCTCTTCCTCAAAATACAAAGACGACACCTATTTTCCTGCCTAGGACAAATTTCCTCAACTTTAAAAACCCCACTCTCACTCACTTTATTGTAACTCAGAGCACAGAGGGAATTACTTAATTCCTTGAGCTCCTGGCCCTCTGAAGATGCCAGCCACAGAGTCTGGAGAAATTTCAGAAAGAAAAAACTTCCTGAACATGGCCAAACAGCCCCAAAAAACTCACAACATCTATCTATCTATCTATCTATCTATCTATCTATCTATCTATCTATCTATCTATCTATCTATCTATCTATCTATCTATCTATCTATCTATCTATCTATCTATCTATCTATCTATCAGGGGAGGTGGCAATATTAAAATGAAATAAGTTAAACACATAAGAAGTTAAGCATGGTAAATACAACCCATTAATCTATATAGGTGTACTCATTAAAAGAATAATGAACCTTTGCCCTGGCCAGGGGCTTAAAGACGCGGCGAGGAGCCCCCCCCCCGAAGCGGCCATGTTCTCTCTGCCTCTCTCCGTTTCCCAAAGGCTTTCGGGCCCACAGGTGGCTTCTGAGCATGTCCAAAGGGCAAGAAAGACACCAATCCATGTATCTGGTCTAGGAAACAGATGAGGTTACAGAGTGGAAATGACACCCTTCTTCCCTCGATCGATCGGAGTGAGAAAGTGTCACTCTGGGTGTGAAAAACCCTCCACCGTCTGTCTCCCTTTGCCCTGTCCTTGGGTTTCAGTTCTGGAGTTTGGCGATTTTATCTCTGGAAGCCCCTTCCGTGAGGCCTAGGCCCTCATCTGAAGGGAAGATGGAAACATCAAAGGGTCTTGAAATGTGTTTTCTGGCAGCTTTCATGGCATTTTCCTGCGGACGCTTTCTCTCCCACGGATGCTTGGGGATGGGTGGCCGCATTCAGCCAGATGTGTGGCCTGAAGTTACTGTCTCGTTATCCTTTTATTTACGGTTCCAATCCTTGGCACAGCCTGTGTGGCATTTCCATGCTTGTGCAGAGAGCAGCAGAAAAGACAAGGCGATCCAATATATATACAATATATAGATTTTCACGGGTATAGGTATGCATGTTAGGTGGATTCGGGTTTCTTCCCGTGTAGAAATCTGGTTGTTCTGGCACGTTTCGACGAGGTCTCACTCGTCATCTTCAGGCTGGTGTTCTGGCTTCTTTCTTCTTGAAGCAAAGTGTGGTCTCAGTTGAAGTCCTTCTATAAATACTGCTGGGGGTGTGGTTTGCTTGCTCTGTTGCTGATTGCAGGTTGCTTTGTTCCTTTGTTCTTTTGTGATCTGCTGTGTGGCTGAGGCGATCGTTAAGGGATTAACTGCTGATGGCTGTTTAGATGGCTGTTTACATGCTGATGGGTTAGATGGCTGGTAGGTTCTGGCAGTATCCTGGGCTTTGGTGGAGTGGGGTCCTGTGTCTTGTGAATTCATTTTGGTCTGGCTACGTGTCTGTGGTCTCCCAATGTTTTTTTGGGGTATGTGAGTGTGCTCCATGTGGTGACTGGAGTGGGGTGCCGCAGTAGATGGTGCAGTCGTGGTTTTGTTATTGGATGGTGGTTTTTGTTTCATCTGTGGGAAGGGTCTGGGTTTGTGTTTGGTGTGGATGGAAGGTGGTGGCATCTTGTGTCCTTTGGACCTGGTGTCAGTCTTTGTGACAGAGGCTGTCTGTTGACCAGGGCTAGTTTCCAGATGTCAGGCAAGCGGGAGGTGTCATCACGTTTATTCATGTTGTTTGGGTGTTTCTCTATTTCAATGGCTTCCATGATTATTCGACTGTTGAAGTGTTCAGTTTTGGAGATGAGTTTGGTTCTTTCAAAGTCAATTTCATGACCTGTTGTTTTTATGTGCTGGAAGAGAGAGGAAGATTTTTCTTCTTTTTTGACTGCGTTCTTGTGTTCTGCGATGCGTGCGCTTATTCTCCTGTTTGTCTGTCCGATGTATGTGGCTGGACAGACTTTGCATGGTATTTCGTAGACTCCTTGGTTTTCTAGCTCAATCTTGTCTTTGGGGTTTCTTAAAATGTTGGCTATTTTTTGGTCGGTGCAAAAGGCTGTCTTGATATTGTGTTTGTGGAGAATTTTGCTGATTTTGTCTGTGGTGCCTTTGATGTAGGGGGAGGAGGGCGGTGCCGTTGTTCTCTTCTGTTTCTTGGTTCTTGGGGGTGTTTCTTTTGGATTAGTTTGGTGATGGTGTTTTTTTTGGAATCCGTTCGCAATTAAAACATTCGAGAGAGTGTGTAATTCAGTTTTTAGGTGGTCTTTGTAGGCGTTTGGTTCTGGAGATGAGGGTTTTTTACGGAGTTGATCTGTGCAGGGTGGTGGTGTGATTGTGCATTTAAGTAGCGGTTAGTATGTGTTTTTTCTGGTAGATGGTATGTCCTAAGGAGCCGTCGGGTTTTTTGTAGATTAGGACGTCCAGGAAGGGAAGTTGGTTGTTGGCTTCTATTTCCATAGTGAATTGTATTTTGGGGTGTAGGCTGTTGAGATGTGTGAGGAAGTTGTTCAGTTTATCTTTCCCATGTGGCCAGATAACAAAGGTGTCGTCAACATATCTGAGCCAGAGATTGGGTTTATGTTCGGACTTCTGTAACGCGTTGGTTTCAAAGTGTTCCATATATACGATGACCGGTGAGAGGGGTGATCCCATGGGTGCTCCTTCTATCTGTTTGTATCTTTGTCCATTGTGGATGAAGTATGTGTTGGTTAGGCAGTGGTTGGTCAGATCTAGGATGTGCTTGGGGGTTGTATTTGTTGTGGATAGCTGTCAAGGCTTCTTGAATGGGCACTTGTGTGAAGAGCGAAACAACATCGAAGCTCACGAGTAGGTCATTGGGTTGTAGGTCTTGTTTCTTTATAATTTCTATGAAGTGGAACGAGTTTTGTACGTATGAAGTGATGGATTCTGCATAGGGCTGGAGTTGTTTGGCAAGAAATTTGGCGAGGTTTTGTAGAGGTGAGCCTATGGAGCTGACTATGGGTCTGAGAGGTGTTCCTTCTTTGTGAATCTTGGGGAGGCCGTAGAGCTTGGGGCATCTGGATGATTTCTCTCTGGGGATGATGCTTGGCTTGATTTCTTCACTTAAGGGAGAGGCTTTTATTTTGGCTTTGGTGGTTTTTTCCAGGTAGGTGGTGGGGTCTGTGTTCAACGGTATGTAAGCAGGGTCTTGTAGTAGGTTGGATATGTTGACGTTGGTTGTAGTAGGTTGGATATGTTGAGTAGGCTCAGATATGTTGACGACACCTTTGTTATCTGGCCACATGGGAAAGATAAACTGAACAACTTCCTCACACATCTCAACAGCCTACACCCCAAAATACAATTCACTATGGAAATAGAAGCCAACAACCAACTTCCCTTCCTGGACGTCCTAATCTACAAAAAACCCGACGGCTCCTTAGGACATACCATCTACCAGAAAAAAACACATACTAACCGCTACTTAAATGCACAATCACACCACCACCCTGCACAGATCAACTCCGTAGCAAAAACCCTCATCTCCAGAACCAAACGCCTCGCTGACAAAGACCACCTAAAAACTGAATTACACACTCTCTCGAATGTTTTAATTGCGAACGGATTCCAAAAAACACCATCACCAAACTAATCCAAAAGGAAACACCCCCAAGAACCAAGAAACAGAAGAGAACAACGGCACCGCCCTCCTCCCTTACATCAAAGGCACCACAGACAAAATCAGCAAAATTCTCCACAAACACAATATCAAGACAGCCTTTTGCACCGACCAAAAATAGCCAACATTTTAAGAAACCCCAAAGACAAGATTGAGCTAGAAAACCAAGGAGTCTACGAAATACCATGCAAAGTCTGTCCAGCCACATACATCGGACAGACAAACAGGAGAATAAGCGCACGCATCGCAGAACACAAGAACGCAGTCAAAAAGAAGAAAATCTTCCTCTCTCTTCCAGCACATAAAAACAACAGGTCATGAAATTGACTTTGAAAGAACCAAACTCATCTCCAAAACTGAACACTTCAACAGTCGAATAATCATGGAAGCCATTGAAATAGAGAAACACCCAAACAACATGAATAAACATGATGACACCTCCCGCTTGCCTGACATCTGGAAACTAGCCCTGGTCAACAGACGAGCCTCTGTCACAAAGACTGACACCAGGTCCAAAAGGACACAAGATGCCACCACCTTCCATCCACACCAAACACAAACCCAGACCCTTCCCACAGATGAAACGAAACCACCATCCAATAACAAAACCACGACTGCACCATCTACTGCGGCACCCCACTCCAGTCACCACATGGAGCACACTCACATACCCCAAAAAAACATTGGGAGACCACAGACACGTAGCCAGACCAAAATGAATTCACAAGACACAGGACCCCACTCCACCAAAGCCCAGGATACTGCCAGAACCTACCAGCCATCTAACCCACCAGCATGTAAACAGCCATCTAAACAGCCATCAGCAGTTAATCCCTTAACGATCGCCTCAGCCACACAGCAGATCACAAAAGAACAAAGGAACAAAGCAACCTGCAATCAGCAACAGAGCAAGCAAACCACACCCCCAGCAGTATTTATAGAAGGACTTCAACTGAGACCACACTTTGCTTCAAGAAGAAAGAAGCCAGAACACCAGCCTGAAGATGACGAGTGAGACCTCGTCGAAACGTCGCCAGAACAACCAGATTTCTACACGGGAAGAAACCCGAATCCACCCTAACATGCATACCTATACCCGTGAAAATCTATGAAAAATATATATATATATATATATATATATATATATATATATATATATATATATATATATATATATATATATATATATATATATATATATATATATATATATATATATATATATATACAGTGGTACCCCGACCTACGAAAATCCCAACTTACGAGCGCTCTTCAGCGCTCCCCCCCCCTCAGGTGCTTACGAGCAAGATCGGGAATTCTCCGTCTTGCGAGCAGTGTGTGTGTGTGTGTGTGTGTGTGTGTGTGTGTGTGTGTGTGTGTGTGTGTGTGTGTGTGTGTGTGTGTGTGTGTGTGTGTGTGTGTGTCGGGATTTGAATGGCCTTCCAGCCACCGGGTGGACGGGTGGTTTAAAGCGTCTTTAGCCACTGAAGCAACCGCTTGGATTGGGGCAGCAGCTGAGGAACAGAGGTCTGAACACCCACTTGTTTCTCTTTTCTTTAGATTTATTTATTTATTTATTTATTTATTTAGCTTGTGTGTTATTTATTTATTTATTTATTTATTTATTTACTTATTTATTTATTTATTTATTTAGCTTGTGTGCCGCCCACTACCCAAAGATCTCTGGGCGGCTCACAATCTAAGTAAACAATTCAGATAATTAAAACATCACATTGCAATAAAATTAAAACAATAAAACATTTAAACACAATAAAAACAGTTAGCACCCAATGTTCAGGATTAAGAGGAATGAAGCAAGATAGGTGAGCGGGGAGTGGGGTGGGAGCCTTCGAAACCATAAGAGGATCAAGGAGCAGGTGAAAATATCCAGAGCAGGTGCATTGAGAAAAGCTTTATTTATTATTAGCTGTCCAACCTATGAAAGTAGCTTCCTGTCAAACAATATAAAGTTTACAGATTAACCAAAGTGGTTAAAATCAGCGTATCCTTCGCACACACTTGGCTTTTTAATCTGGACCTTACCGATTCCTATTCATAAAAACATTTCAGTTATCTTTGAGGGAGACTGTTTGGTGGAGCCTTTGCACCTGTGTAGCTTTACGGCCCTCTCAAAAAGAGAGCTACCTTCCAAATAAGCAAGGCAAAAAAAGTCTTGATGTGCAGAAAGGTAAAGAAGCAGGCCAGTAAGTCAATGTGTTTATAAAGACAATGAGCACATATTTCAAGTTCAAAACAGAAGGGATTACAAGGTGGGTGGGGGTGAGTGGAGTTTCTGAACTCTGCAGATGAGCAGGATAACTTTGGCGATTACTTCACGTCCATTTTGGCTCTGTAAGTGTTGTGCTTCGGACCGGTAAAAAAAAAAATCTTACTTCATGTCCATCATGCAACAGCTGAAATTTGTTTCGACCACGCTCCCGGAGCGGGATCAGAGCCTGACAATACTGTACCTGCTGCTGGGTTGGGGTATTCTCTTGTCACAGTTTGCTCCCGGTTTCTGTTCCAAGACAAGGGACCGTGCAGTAACAACAGTCACGCAACAGCCAGTGTCCACCTAGTGGTCAGTGGCTGAAATGGCATTCGACATTAGTTTCCCTATGGGAAACACCATGCAGCGCAAATGTTTATTAAGGAAAGTACTGAAAATTCTGTAGCGACGTGTAAAACCTGGAAGACCAGTAAATTGAAATATTGAAAAAGTTTTATTTACGATATTTTAAAAAAGCGTTAAGAAAACAAGACAAATTCAGAATTTGTCACGGAACAAGACCGTGTAGTAATAGTTGTCATGAGACAAGTTATCACGACCATGAGAAAACAGAAACAGGTTCTAAACAGGGACAAAACCACGTGATCGCGACCAATGCTGTCATGGTACAAAACTAGTTGCGGAACAAGGAAGGACGTGAAGTAACCGCCTATGTTCCTAAAGGGGCAAGAAAGGTAAAGTCTCTGTTCTGCTATTTGGTAGAACAAGTAAATCCCCTTCCCTGTGAAGATTCATCCAAGACAGGAGAAGCAGGATTTCCTGTAATTTGATGAGTGGAAAACAGTTTGATTGTCCTCATCTCTTGGAGCTGCAAACAGCAGTTTGAATGCATGGTACTGAATGGATGAAAGTTTGTAGCGTTAGTGGCCATGGATTCAGTCCTGATTTGACTTCAGAAAGGCACCGAGTACCCTTTAAACCAGAAAAAAAATGAGGGCGAGTGTATGCTGCCCCATAAACTTTCACAATGCTTTGCACATAACAGGGAGGGTACAAAAGAGGCAGCGATTAAGGTTTTACTACAGCTAAGGGGAAGCAGGATAACAAGCCATCTTCAAGATGGATAGGAGAGAAGAAGAGCCGGAGGAAATGAAGGATTTCTTACTAACAATACCCCAGTCGACACAATCACTGGGGAAGACACGACTCTCTTCTGAAATGCTGGTCCCCAACTTCTGGCATCCTAGCTCTGCTGGACCACAGTTTCTCTTCTTTTCAGCTCTCCAGATAGAGATGTATTGTCTGCAGCCAATTCTGACTTAGGGTGACTGTCCTAGGTAGAAGGTTTCCCATCCCCTTCTTCTGGAGGCATCCCAAGGCCACCTGGGCTAGCTCTTCTCCCAGGAGGCACAGTGGGGAATTGAACTCCCAGTCTTTGGCTCTGGGACTGCACAAGACTAGACCTCTGTCTTCTGATACGACTCCCCTGCATCTGGCCTTTGAAGTACCCTGGTTTGATGCCATCACCACCTCCTGTGGCAGGGAGTTCCACAGACTAACTTCCCAACTGTTAGAGCAGTATGACAACGGAACCCATGACCTCAAGAGGTGGTGTGTGTGCTCCAACGGTGGGGATGTTCAAGATGAATTTAGACCACCTGCCAGGTATCCTTTAATTTGTATTCCTGTCTTGAGGAGAGGGTTTTGGCTGGATGACCTTATGGCCCCCTTGCATCATTCTTTGAATCTGTGATACCAGACAACCGCCCAGGGGATGCATTTAACAGTCTCTTCGAGCCCCGTGCTGACAAGGGGATTCTGTTTAGAGTAGTTTAAAAAGTAACTTTTTCCACAATAAGACGAGATCCCCAAGGCCATTGCTCTTCCAAGTAACCCAAAAAGTTATCTTGTCCAGAGGAAGTGGCATGTGGCTGCAAACACACATGCTGACACACAGAGAGCTCCAGTCTTCTTTGTCTATGGGAAGACGCGAGGCCAGGGTCCCTTTCACCCATCCACCCTTTGCCCTCTCTGCCAGCATGGCCTTCCAGCGCAGCTGCCCCAGCCATTCTCTGGGTCTTCTTGGCTTCCTTACTGGGCACAGAGCCCTCATTCACAGGCCTGAGGGCTGCTGGGGGTCCACATGGGAGACCCCCGAAGGAGTCCCCCAACTGGTATGTTCTTCCCAGCTCTTCTGGGTTGGGGCTGTGGGCTTCCTTTGTGTTCCTGGCTGACCCTCCGGGCATCTTGTCACTGAGCGGAAGTGCTGCAGAAGTGGTAGTGGTGACGGCAGGGGCCAAGGCTCAGCTGGAGGGCAGGGAGTGGACAGTGGGGCTTTTGTACGACTGGTCTGGGGCCATGCAGAAAGGGGGAGACGTCCACTGAATGCTCCTTTCATTGTAGGAGACATTTCTGCAGTCAAAGTGACGAGGGTCGCTCAACCCGTGGTGTCATGGGAAGGAGGCTCCTTTTGGCCAACGGCCGCCAGGGCTGCATTCCAGATGGAGAAGGCGATGACTTACCAAAGGCTGGTGCCACCATCACCTTCAAATGTCCATCGAGCCTCAGAATACACTTTGCACATCGATAGGAGCAGAGCTGCCTTGGGAAGAAATGGGTGTTTGTTTATCCTAGTGCAAAACTTCCATCCCTCCCTACAAGCTGTGGGTGGATTTTATTAGTGACCGAAAGCAGAAAACCAGCCCATTGCTCCAGGGCCCATCATCAGCCCCCCCCCTCAAGCGTGCTTGCGGGTAAAAAGAGAAAGTAGGTGGCATTGTAGGAGCCCCGTGGCGCAGTGGTTAAATGCCTGTACTGCAGGTAAAACTGTGCTCATGACCTGGGGTTCAATCCCAGGGAGGCGACTCAAGGTTCACTCAGCCTTCCGAGGTCGATAAAATGAGCACCCAGCTTGCTTGGGGAGGGGCAATGTGTAGCCCGCGTGCCATAATTAAAAAACTGTAAACTGCCCAGAGACTACTTGAAGTGGTATGGGGGCGGTATATAAGCAGAACACTTTGTAAAAATGTGTGACCTTTCACCTCCCAAGCAATTGGAAGAGCAGCTCTGATTGCTCAATTCCCAGAAGAAAAGCCAGGGTCTCTTTGGCAAGGGAGGGGGAAGTCAAGTTGCTCCTTAAGGTGGTGGTGGTGGTGGGGATGGGATGGAGCAATGGAAGGAGCTGGCAGCCCCAGCCTCCCCTCTCCGCCAGCTTCCGGCCTCTTCCCCCGTCTAAGGAACAAACAGTTCCGAAAAGAGGAGCTGCCTCTCTCTGCAGCTTTCCCAGGCAGCTCTTGACACAAAGTCCTGCAGAACGGAAACCGGAAGCAGGGCTCCTCCCAAAAGAAAACTCTGGGCAAGCCTCCCCACCTCCCCCAAACACCTCCATGGCCCCGTTTCATCCCACCCAAGGATGCAGGAGAAAGATGTTGGCCTCTCATAACGTTTGCTAGAAGAAGACACGACCACCACCACCACCTCCACTTTAGAAAGGGCCTTGGACAGCCATGAAGATTAAGACCTCGTGGCAACCTTTGGAAGAGTCCGCCTTCACGGGGGTGTTAGGAAGGGTGGGGTTTTCGGATTTCGTGTGCTACATAAGAACATAAGAAGAGCACTGCTGGATCAGACCTAAGGCCCATCTAGTCCAGCTTCCTGTATCGCTCAGTGGCCCCACCAAATGTGTTTGGGAGCGCATGAGACTAGATCTCTGTCTCCTGATACCACTCCCCTGCATCTGGCCCTTGAAGTACCCCGGTTTTCAAGCCTGGAGATGACACATCCCCATCATGGCTCATTATAACCTGTGATGGACTTTTTCTCCAGGAGTCTGTCCAATCCGCTGTTGAAGGCATCCAGGCCAGATGCCATCACCACCTCCTGTGGCAGGGAGTTCCACAGACTAACAACATGCTGGGTAAAAAAAAATCTTTTGTCTGTTCTCACTCTCCCAACCCTCAGTTTGAGTGGATGTCCCCTAGTTCTGGTATTTTGTGAGAGGGAGAGGAGCATCCCTCTATCCACGTTACTCATGCCCTGCATTATTTTGTATGTCTCAATCATTTTCCCCCTCAGACTAAAGAACCCCAAATGTTTTAGCATTTCCTCATAAGAGAGTTCCCCCAGCCCAGTCATCATTTTAGTTGCTCTCTTCTGCACCTTCTCCAGTTCCACTATGTCTTTTTTGAGATGCGGTAACCAGAATTGTACACAATACTCCAGGTGTGGCCTTACTATTGTTTTGTACAATGGCATTATAAAGTTGGCTGTTTTATTTCCAATACCCTTTTTGATAATCCCTAGCATGGAATTGGCCTTCTCCGCTGCCACACACTGGGTAGACATTTTCTTTGAGCTGTCCACCAGCACACCAAGATTTCTTTCCTGATCCATCATGGATAGCTCAGAACCCATGAGTTGATAGATAATGTTTGGATTTTTTTTTACTCCAATATGCATTACTTTACATTACTGGATGGCCCTTGAGGTCTCTTCCAACTCTTATGATTCTATAAGGAAAGATAGCCATGCCCCTTCCATGACTGGAATATAAAATTAATAGGCATGTAGAAGAGAAGGTGCTATGGTAGGAGTGCCAACATGGCTTCTGCAAAAGCACATCATGCCTCACTAATCTGTTGGAATTTTTTGAGAGTATCAACAAGCATGTGGGTAAATGAGATCCAGTTGACATTGTTTATCTGGACTTTCAGAAGGCTTTTGACAAGGTCCCGCACCAAAGTCTCTTGAATAAACTTGTCAGTCATGGAATCAAGGGACAGGATCTTGTCCTGGATCAGCAGCTGGCTAAGGGACAGGAAACAGAGGGTGGCACTAATGGACACTTCTCCAGGTGGAGGGAGGTAAAGAGTGGGGTCCCCCAAGGTTCAGTACTGGGACCCCTGCTTTTCAATCTCTTCAAAAATGATCTAGAAGAAGGAGTAAATAGCAAGGTAGCCAAATTTGCTGACAACACTAAATTATACAGGGTAGTAAAAACTGAGAGAGATTGTGAGGAGCTCCAGAGGGATCTCTTGACACTGGAGGAGTGGGCAAACCAGTGGCAAATGAGCTTCAACCTTAGTAAGTGCAGAGTGATGCACTTTGGGGCAAAAAAAAAAACCCAAAACCAAACAACCCAATTACATGTATAAACTGATGGGGTCTGGACGCTCTGCAACAGACTAGGAAAGGGACTTTGGCGTCCTAGTGGACAGCTCAATGAAAGTGTCAATCCCAGTGTTCCGCTGCAGTGAAAAAAGCAAACTCAATGCTAGGGATCATTAGGAAGGGTATAGAAAATAAGTCAGCAAGTGTCGTTTTGCCTTTTTATAAATCTATGGTGAGGCCCTCATTTGGAGTATTGTGTACAGTTCTGGTCACCATACCTCCAGAAGGATATTATGGAACTGGAAAAAGTGCAAAGGAGGACAACCAGAATGATTACGGGACTGGAACACCTTCCTTACCATGTGAGGCTGCAACAGCTGGGCCTCTTTACTCTTGAATGACGGCGCATAAAGCAAAGTGTTCTGCTTATATACCGCCCCATACTACTACAAGTAGTCTCTGGGCGGTTTACAATTTTAATTACAGAATGCAGGCTACACATTGCCCCCCCCCCAGCAAGCTGGGTACTCATTGTACAAAACAATAGTAAGGCCACACCTGGAGTATTGTGTACAATTCTGGTTACCGCATCTCAAAAAAGACATAGCGGAACTGGAAAAGGTGCAGAAGAGGGGACCTGATTGAAGTTTATAAAATCATAAAAGGTGTGGACAAAGTAGATAAGGAAAAGCTGTTTTCTCTATCACACAACACTAGAACTAGGGGGCACTCCATGAAATTGTTGGATGCTAGATCTCAAACAAATTATAGAAAGTACTTTTTCACCCAGAGGATCACTGGTCTATGAAACTCCCTGCCAGAAGAAGTGGTGACAGCTGTCAGCCTTGACAGCTTTAAGAAAGGATTAGACAAGTTCATGGAGAACAAAGTTATCAATGGCTATCATTATGGACGTCTAAGGACAACCTCTGGGTTGGAGAGAGACATCTCTCAATACCATTTGCAGGGAATCGTAAGCAGGTGAAGACATCTCATGCTAGGCGTTGCAAGAGGGGTGAGGTTATGAAAACAGAATCTGAGGGTATCACGCAAAACCCGAAGACACAAAACCAAAGATGAAAACATGGGACACCTTGAAGACCAACTACAGTGGTACAGTGATCCCCCGCCTATTGCTGGGGTTAGGGACCTGACCTGACCCGCGATAATTGAAAACCCGCTATATGCGGATGCAGGTCGAGTCAGGCCTGGGGGGACCTAGCTGGGGGCTCTTGTACTTTCTGGGAAACTGGAAATAATTTCTGAGGCCTCCAACAGGCCTAGAAAGACTCTCGGAGGCCTCAGAAATGATTTTTAGCCATCTGGAAGTCACTTCCAGTTCGCAGGGAGGCCCAGGAAGGCCCTCACCAGCCTGTTTGGGGTAGCTCCAGTGCTGTGGTAAGTATGGGAGGCTTGAAACAGGACTTTCCCCTCTTACCCTAGGGGGCCTTTTTTCATATACTGCGGGACCGTGATATAGCGGGACCGCAATATATGAACCGTGAAAGGGCGGGGGACCACCGTACCTTGTATAAAGGAATTAATTCATTTGAAATGAAATTATGTTAAGGAAATTTTCCTTTATACAAATTTGCCATAGGGATGCATTGAAAGCAGAGTAATCCCATTTTTATGTTGTACGGATTCGCCCCAAAGGTGATTATGTTAAGCAAATTTCCGCTCTCTCTTGAATTTTTTATGTTGCACAGATTTTATGTTATACAAACTGTTTGTTATACCAGGGTCCACTGTATTCTATTTGAATGTAAAATTGGGTGGATCAAGTCCACTGCTTCAGACCTACGGCAAAAGAATGAAAAATCAGCTCCCTGCCAAATATTCAGGGGCTCTTGGGTGTATGGTGGATTTGCAGGCAGTGGTTTGGCCTATGTTGTTTTAGAAACGCAGAATAATTTAGTCTAAGGCCACCAAGTCCAGGTCCCTCCTGAAGTCAGAAATCCAGGTCCTGCAGAAGTGGAAGGTGCCGGAAGAGGTCTTGAGCTGGGAAGGAGAGGAAGGAGAGGGGAAAGGTTTATAAAGGCACTGAATGAGGAGCAGGGAACCTCTCTGGGTTCCTTCCTTCCCCACCGTGTTCTCTTATACCCATAACTCCCTGGGCAGCGGCAGGAGGCATTCAGATCCATGCCAGAGCGCAGGACCAGCGGGCATCTCTGTCATGAGAGTGCACCGGGTGAGGTTGAGGAAAGGAGAGGAGCAGTCTGATCCAGCCCCCGGCCCCTGAATGCATGCGTTCTGCACCTAAGGCTGCTTTTACACGACCCTAAAATCCACTACAAAATGCTCGCAGATGCGGAGCATAAAATTGTTTTCCCACCAGCAGGAGATTTTAAAAATATATAAAGTACGACCACGCCCACTTAAGCGCGCCCCAGCGCATTTTACAAGTACCTGGTCTGGAGGAAGTAAAATCCTTGTTGCTGTTCCTTGTTGCTGTTTTAATGCAACTCCTCCTCCGCTTTTTGTTTGTTTTTTGTTGGGTCCCCCCACCCTTTTAACAGACAGGAATCCTAACGGGTTGGAACAATTAGCTGCTGCAGGTGGAGGTGAGCCTGCATTTTTCTCTCTCTCCCCTCACCGCAGACAGAAGCAATAGAATCAGAGTGCGGGAAGTGGGAACGCAGGAAGCAGAACAAAAACCATGTTGGGGGATCTGCATTTAAGTTGCCAGCAGATTTGAGGGGTCGTGTAAAAGCTGTTCTTGAAAATCTGTCCTCCTCCTAGTTCTGTTTTTAAAGGCATCTTCTCCCTTCTGCCCTTCCCCAGCCCAGCTTCAGGCACTTTTCACCCAGTCCTGAGCAGCACATGGTATCTGGGAGAAAGTGCCTCTTCCACACTGGTCCTGGCGGTGGTAGCGTTGGCTAGTGGTGAGGCTGATATTTCCACTAAGGGCGTTTATACACGACCCCTAAGCTGCGCTGCAAATGGCTCCCAGCTCCGGAGCTTAGAAATGTTTCCCCACCAGCTCCGGAGTTTAGAGAAAATTAAGTGCGACCACGCCCCCATAAGCGCGACCCAGCGCACCTTTCATGTACTTGCTCTCAGCAGGTGAAAATTCCTTGATGCGGATAAGAGTGCCGGGCTCTCCTCGCTTGTCTGTTGTCTTTTTGCCTCCCGCCCCTTTAAGAGCCCCTTGAGAAGAAACCAGGAAGTAACGGGGCTTGTGGCAACTTCGACCGGCACCGGCAGGTTAGTAAAGGCTTCTTTTGTCCTTTTTCCCCTCCCTCCCCTCACGCCGACAGGAGCAGGAAGTGCTGAGGGGTGGGGACGCAGGAACAGAAACGAACCCCCAAGATCTCTGGTCCGAATTTAAGGGACCAGCGGATCTAAGGGGTTGTGTGAAAAGGCCCTAAATGAGGGACGCTGTAAACAAGCTGCTTTTGCAGATGTGGGGCCAGGCCTCCTGGGGCATCTGGTGTGTGGGGGGGGGTGGGGGGTCTTCTCAAGCCATGGGTCAGGCTTGCTCATGGAAAAGGTATCAGTGGGACTTGGTTTCCAGGGTGGGCAGCGGAATGAAGCCCCCAGAGGCAGCCGGCAGCTTCTCCTTATCATAAACATCCTGTTCTTTGCCCAAAAGAACAAAGGAAAGAGTCTTAAAAAGATGGACTTTCCTCCCATTTCCGCTGCTTCAGACAGAGGCAAGTTTTGAAATCCAGCATGCGATGACCACAAGGCACCAGAGGCAGGCTCTGCTGCGAGAACCAAGGTCAAGATCGGGCAGAAATAGATCCTAAGAGCAGCAGTAAATCATGGCACAGGATCAAGCCCCTCTAGTCCAGCTTTCTGTGCCCTCTGAACACATTTGGAAGCTCCCGTGAGTCTCTCTAAATGCTCGCAAGAGGAATATGATAGCTATGTTTAAATATTTGCAAGGATGTACATAAGAACATAAGAACATAAGAAGAGCCATGCTGGATCAGGCCAAAGGCCCATCTAGTCCAGCTTCCTGTATCTCACAGCGGCTCCACCAGATGCGTTTGGGAGCGCATGAGACTAGATATCTGTCTCCTGATACCACTCCCCTGCATCTGGCCCTTGAAGTACCCTGGTTTAAAGCCTGGAGATTACACATCTCCATCGTGGTTTGTAACCTGTGATGGACTTGTCCTATTGAAGAGGGAACAGATTTGTTTTCCATGGCTTCAGAGACTAGAACTCGGGGCAATGGTTCCAAACTACAGGAAAAGAGATTCAATTTAAACATTTAGGAAGAACTTCCTGACGGTTAGAGCTGTATGGCAATGGAAGATGCTGCCCCAAAGGAGGGTGATGGAGTCTCCTTCTTTGGAGGATTTTAAGCAGAGGCTGGATGGCCATCTGTCGGAAATATTGTGATGGGGTTCCTGCATGGCAGGGGTTGGACTGGATGGCCCTCGAGGTCTCTTCCCACTCTATGATTCTATGATTCTATGAATATGATTGCACCAGAGCAGACCGGAAGGGAATGAGAACGGCAATCAAATCTCTCACCGAGGACTGTGACAGACACCAGCCAGCCTCCAGCCCTCAGCTCAGAGAGAAAACACACAGCTTCACTTTCCCTGCTGGAACGTCAAGAAAAGATGGCTCCATCAACTTTTGGCCTCTTCCTGCCCAGGTCCTGTCCTCGTTCTCCTCCTCCTGATGTTAGGCGTTCCGTGGTTCCCTTTCCTTCCCCTCCATCAAGATGGTTAAATCTACAAATGTTCTAATGATTGCAGCATAGCAACTCCAAGGAAGGAAGGAAGGAAGGAAGGAAGGAAGGAAGGAAGGAAGGAAGGAGATTACTACAAGGATAAAGAGTGGAGGAAGCTTTGCTGGTGTTCACCTGAGCTGTCCATGCTTCCGGATCTGGATCAATGATTCTGTCAGGCAAGGGTTCCCAACCTTGGCTCCCCAGATGTTCTTGAACAGCAACTCCTACAAATCCTGGTCAGGACAGCGAGTGGTGAAGGCTTCTGGGAGTTGTAGTCCAAGAACACCTGGGGAACCACTGACATAAGGCTGACTTTCTCTGGATGCAGAACAGCATTTATGAGAATGTGATCATCTCTTTTCTCTGACGGCACGTTTTCCGATGACCTCCCTCCATGTTGTGCCTCTGGACGTGTACAAGCCACAACGTGCCTGCCATGGGCAGGAGAAGTTAGGCACCCCCCCCAAAGCAAATGCAAATCAAAGCAGCCTATCCCCTCTTGGGCTAGTTACCAATGATGTCTTTAAACACAATTTCATTTCCTCTTGCTACTTCCACAGCAGCCCTTATCCCTTACCAGGCAGCTCTAGCTAGTAGAGCACTTCCTTTTCTATTTGCATAACACATTTCCATAACGTAGACTTCCCCTTTCCTTAAGACCCCCTTGGTTTTATGCAAAGCCAGCAAGCCCCGCTCCCCCCCACACCAAAAACCTAGCAAAGCAAAGTGACAATCAAAAGACCTCAAACACTGCAAATAAATGACAACTATCTATAAACAAATAGAAAAGAAGAAGAAGAAACAACAAACACCATAGCTGTCTGGACAATATCACCATAATTTCACCGGCAACATCTGGCTAAAAGTGTGCCTTATGGATAGCCCACTATCAAAAGAAAGAATTCCTTAACAGCTGAGGACATCTGATGATCACAGGAGGACATCTTCAAATCCCTTAGTTAGCAAACCAGTTTGCTTTGTTTTTCAGTCAGTGACTGGGAGGCGAGAGCAGTCTTTTTAATCTGCATTTATTATGCAAATAAAGTTATGGAAATAAATCTCACAAAGTTCTGCCTGTATCACATCTCTAAAATATCATCTAAAAAAAAGAAATTCTAAAAACCCAGCAACAATCAAAGAAATGGAGAGAAAACAACACAGGGCGCTTTTACATGACCCCTAAAATCCAAGGCAAAGGGCTCCCAGATCCGGAGCTTAAAAATGTTTTCCCACCAGCTCCAGACTTTAAAAAAATTAAGTACG
The DNA here is from genome assembly GCA_029282475.1 of Phrynocephalus forsythii. Lineage (NCBI taxonomy): Eukaryota > Metazoa > Chordata > Lepidosauria > Squamata > Agamidae > Phrynocephalus > Phrynocephalus forsythii. The sequence continues at coordinate 130,709,339 of JAPFRF010000005.1, read as the reverse complement.
ACCACGCCCACCTAAGCATGTCCCAGCACTCTTTTCAAGTACCTGGCCTCCAGGAGGTAAAAAAATCTTCTGATGCGGATTGTAAAGCTGTAAATGCCAGGCTCCCTCGCCTTCTGTTTGTTTTTTTGTCCCCGCCAATCCCTACGGGGCTGCTCGGGGCCGCTTCGAGCGGCGGACGGAGGTGAGCCTGCATTTTTTTCTTCCTCCCCCCCCCTCATTCAGACAGGAACAATGGAGTGCGGAGGGGTGGGAACACAGGAAGAGCAACAAACCCCCACGATCTCTGGTCCGAATTTAAGTTGCCACTGGATTTTAGAGGTCGTGTAAAAGCATCCACAGAAAACAATGCAGCATTAACTAGAAGCCAACACAAATTTATCAAGAACAAATCCTGCCAGAATAACCTGATCTCACTAGGAGAGCAAAAGCAGAGATATTGTGCTGAGCTGAAAGCAATTTTTAAAAAAGCTTTCTTCAGATACGTGGGAAGCAAAAAAGAAAGATCAGAAATAGTGGTGCAGCTCCTCAGCGGAGGTGGAGAAAGGGTAACAGACGGCCAAGAAAAGGCAGAGGTGCTCCATTCCTACTTCCACACTGTCATTTCCCATAAGACAGACTTTGAACCACCAGGCATCAGTCAAGTGAAAGTGGAGGGGGATACGGCTGCAGCTCGAGATTAGTAAAGAAGTGAGGTGAGGTGCCGGATGACTGGAGGAGGGCTGATGGTGTCCCCATCTTCAAAACAGAAGAAGAAGAAGAAGAAGAAGAAGAAGAAGAAGAAGAAGAAGAAGAAGAAGAAGAAGAAGAAGAAGAAGAAGAAGAAGAGGAGGAGGAGGAGGAGGAGGAGGAGGAGGAGGAGGAGGAGGAGGAATCTTGGGAACTAGAGCCCAGTCAGCCTATTATCTATATCAGGAAAAATCCTGGAACAAATTATTAAGCAGTGACCATGCAAGCACCTAGAAAAGAATGCAGCACTAACTAGAAACCAACACAAATTTGTCAAGGACATATCCTGCTAGACTAATCCAATCTCATTTTTTTTACCAGGTAACATCCCTGGTAGACAGAGGGAATGCTGTAAATGTAATATAACTCAACTTCAGTGCAGCTTTTGAGGAAATTCCCCATGATATCCTGATTGGGAAGCTAACTAGCTATGGGCTGGATAAATCAACACAACCGGCTACAGAATCATGCTCAGAAAGCAATGATCAATTACTCCTTCTCTAAGTGGAGGGGGAAGGTAACAAGTGGGGGACCCCAAGGCTCAGTCCTGGGTCTGGTGCTCTTCAACATTTTTTAATCAATGACTTGGACAAGGGAGCACAGGGCATGATTGCCAAATGCATAGATGGCACAAAACTGGGTGGAACAGCTAAAATCCTGGAGGTCAGGAACAGATTCCTGTTTTTAATTGATGGGCTATTTCTAACCCAGACAACTACGCCTGCCCAGACAGCCAGGAGGAGAATGCATGTGAATTATACCCTCATGCCTCTGACCATGTACAGAATACCTTTATCTAATTACTAAAGCTGATCCTTCCTCACACTGAACCCTTGTAGAAGTGCAGACACTTAAAGCTACTTGGCCTGATTATGTATCAGGAAAAGTTTTTTTTTAATAGACTACTGTAGGGCAGCCATGCCGGCCACGTGGCCACAGACTTGCACAACACTGGCTCTTCAGCTTGAATACGGAGATGAGCACCGCCCCTAGAGTCGGACACAACTAGCATGCATGTGCGGGGGGAACCTTTACCTTTACCTTTTAGGGCAGTGGTGGCAAACCTTTTGGAGACCAAGTGCCCAAACTGCGATTCAGAACCCACTATTTATTTATTTATTTTTTGCAAAGTGCCAGTACAGCAATTTAACCTGAATACAGGTGGCTGTGAAGGGGTGATGTCGGGTGCCCACAGGAAGGGCTCTGAGTGCCACCTTTGGCACCCGTGCCATAGGTTCGCCAACACTGGACTAGGGGAAGCCCTACGCATTCTCTCCTGGAGACCAACGGTGACCTCCCTGCAGGCATCCAGGAGGGGGTGGTTTGGCAGGCCTTGGGATTAGAGATGGGCACGACTCAAAAAAATGGTGTTTCGTTTGTCGTTTGTCGTTTAGGGGGTCCGTTTCGGTTCATTTTCGTTTTTCGTGACTTTTTGCAAAAAATTCGTTTTCATTTTGTTACGTAACGAAACAAAAAAATGAAAATGAAAACGAAAAATTGCTGTTTCGTTAGCATTCATTACAGTTCAATGTATTTGCCGCAACGAAAACGAAAGACACAACAAAATTTCTGTTGTTTCGTTTCGTTTCGTTTCATTTTGGAGACAAAATTCGTTTTTTGTTCCGTTACATAACAAAACGAAAAAACGAAAAAACGAAAATGAAAAATTGCTCGTTTCGTGCCCATCTCTACTTGGGATGTTAGGAAACAGCTCATTCACCACTCAGGTGGTAAAGCATAGTGTAGAAATGCCTGTGAGGTGGAATCCTTTGGTTGGCTGGTTTTCAGTTGCTGCAAATCTTTATTTACTTTTCTGCCACTTATGTGACTCCCCCCCCCCCCGATTATATATGTGCAGTGGTTGTTTGCAATGTTGCAATCTGGCATTCTGGGTGCCTTTGGACTGAATAGCAAACAAATGAAAATATTATTAATAAACACGTAAATAATTAAATGCCAGACATCTGAGTCTGAAGCCACAAGCTGAAGGTATGCTATGCTTTTTCGACTCCTTGACCCGGGCGTGTTTGTCAACACCACAAGAAGGGTGGAATGCGGCTCTTGCAAAGCTGCAAAGGCACCCATTGTGCGAGACACAGAACACTCTGCTCTGAGCCGTTCGTTTTCCTGGTACCAGCCCAGGCAGAAAAAAAAAACCACACCCGGGGCCAATAAGGCTGAGGGACGGCACCAGGCCAACCCAGGTCTGGGCTAAAACTTGTGCAATTGCGGGGAAACCCATTTGTGGAAATATATGCACAACTTCCTGCTACCTCGTGCTGCTCATGTTCATTTCCTTTTTTCTACGTTATTGCAAGCACACAGCGGGCATCGCCAGCCTCCCGGGCAGAAGACTCTCTCCTTCCCTCTCTTTTTCTCTCTCGAGGTCCTCTGGGCTTCAAGGATGTTCCAAGGCAGCCACGCAACTCTGCTGCCTCTCTTGATGGCTCTTTGCTGCTTGGGGCTCTGGTCTGAGGGTGCAAACCCCGGCTTCATGGGCAGAATCACGGGAAAAGGCCTGGATTATGGTAGGTGCCCGGTTTCAGTTTTCTTTCTTTCTTTCTTTCTTTCTTTCTTTCTTTCTTTCTTTCTTTCTTTCTTTCTTTCTTTCTTTCTTTCTTTCTTTCTTTCTTTCTTTCTTTCTTTCTTTTGTCCACTCTTCACAAGCCTACCTTGCCTGGAGGTGGCTGAATAAATTTCTCTGTCAACCAACATGGGCAAGGAAGGGGTGTTTTTTAGGGTAACAGTCAGAATCTTATTGGGGATTTACAAGCCATTGCATTAACCTTGGGGATACATTTCCTGCACTTAATAAAGTGCTAGTTGCATTGCTAGTCGTACGCCAGCCACCTGGGTTGGCATGCAGCCCTGGCATAAGAACCTCAACTTGTCCATCACTTCTCTGCCACGATTCATGAAGTCACACCTACGCTGGCACAAACCCCCATCAGGATGCTGGCCACCAGCCTTGTAAAACAAAGGAAAGCATGCTGTTTATCTACCTCCCTATAGCGCCTAAAGCACTCTCTGGGCGGTTTGCAATTTAGGCTGCTTTCACACAACCACTAAAGCGGCCATGTGGTTGATGTCGCAGATCGGATGTTCCCATGGCTGCATTTTGAAAATTTCAACTGTTCTGATCCCACAACCAAGAACTGCAGCAAAAATACCATAATGGAGGTGAAAAGGTTTTGATATGGATTTTCCGTGTTCCCGTGAAGTCGAGCAAGAGTTTAAAATCTGCATCGGAACAGCAACAAGGATTTTACCACCTCAAGACCAGGTACAGTGGTACCTCATATAAAGGAATTAATTCGTTCCAAAGGAAATTTGGTTGAGCAAATTTTCCATAGGAATGCATTGAAAATCACGACCATTTTTATGTCGTACGGATTCGCCCACATAGGCCATTCTGTTAAGCAAATTTCTCCTATCTCTGGAATTTTTTATGTTGTATAGATTTTATGTTATACAAACCATTTGTTTTAAAAAAATTCCACTGTACTTGTAAAATGTGCTGGGTCGTGCTTAAGTGGGCACGGTCGCACTTTTTTTTAAAGTCCGCTGCTCATGGGTTTATTTATTTATTGTTTATTTATTGTTGTTTATGCTGAACCGCAAATCTGTGAGCACTTAGGAGACAAGACCCAGGTCAACAGGAGTTAAAATTTTAGTGGTTGTGTGAAATCAGCCTCAATTATAGAGGCTACACATCACCACCACCACCCCAACCCCAGTGAGCTGGGGCACTCGTTTTACCAGCCTCAGAAAGAGGGAAGGCTGAGTGAACCTCACGCTGGCTGCCAGAATCCTTGACCATTGAGCAGCGTTGTGGCTGCAGGGCTGCACTTTAACCCCAGCGCCTCCTTTTAATAACAAGACTGCTCTGGTTCTGCCCCTGGTTTCAAGCGAAGCAGCAGCTCCCTCAGGGAGTGAATCCTGCCCCAAAGCACCTTCAGGGTCGTCTGCTCAGGTGTGTTAACAGATCCTGTCCTCCTCAATGGATTGTGAGGGTCTTGTTTTTCTGCGTTCCCTGTCCGTGGGAGAAAGCATTGCAAAGTCACGTAAGTGGCAGAACTCCCTGCCACAGGAGGTGGTGATGGCATCTGGCCTGGATGCCTTCCAAAGGGGATTGGACAGATTCCTGGAGGAAAAGTCCACCCCAGGTGACAAACCATGATGGAGATGTGTCATCTCCAGGCTTAAAAAAACAGAGTACTTCAAGGGCCAGAGGCAGGGGAGTGGCATCAGGAGACATATCTAGTTTCGTGCACTCCCAGACAGGGCCGGCGCTAGGGTTTTTTGCGCCATAGGCGAGGGGCGGGGGTGGGGTGGGGCAGGCGGCAGGGGGGAGCCGGGTGGTGGGTGGGGGGCGGGCGGCGGCAGCGGGGTTGCTGGGTGGCGGGCGGCAGCAGCAGGCGGGCGGCTGCGGGGTGGGGGGGTTATTGGGCGGCGGCGGGCAGTGCGGCGCGGTGGCAGGGGGCAGGCGGACGGTGACGGATGGGGGGGATGGATGGCAGTGGCCGGCGCCCCCTGTCCATTTTGGCGCCCTAGGCAACTGCCTAGTTCGCCTTAATGGACGCGCTGGCCCTGCTCCCAGAGGCATCTGGTGGGGCCACTGTGAGATACAGGAAGCTGGACTCGATGGGCCTTTGGCCTGATCCAGCAGGGCTCTTCTTAGGTTCTTATGTTCTTATGTATTGAATCCGCTGCTCCCTCTCTAGAGGGATTGCTTTGGTTTCAGTAGGTTTTCTCCCCTCCTTTTGTGTTTCAGCTCGCCAAGAAGGGGTTGCTGTCCTACAACAGAAGTTGGCCGGGCTGACGTTGCCAGATTTCTCTGGGTCTTTCCGTGTCCAACATCTGGGAAATGTGGATTATCGCTTCCATAGGTGAGAGGACACTTGTGGACATAAATCAACCACAGCGGCTGCTTAAAGGTGGTGTCTCCACCTCAGAGGAAGGAGTGTGTGGTTGCCAAAAAATAAAGTGAATGGCAAAGAAGTGGGATGCTGAAATAAGCGTCTAAAAATGTCAGAAGGAACAGAGGAGTCTCCAAGACAGGCGTCTAGATCGTTCTAATCCTAAAGCAGGATGTGACCGTGCTGCTCTCCTGCCTCCGCTAAATCCAACCATTTGGGACCCCGCTGGGATGCTTCCAGTTGGCCACAGGGCCTTTCCTAGCCAGGGTCCAATCCGTCCCGTTGCCATTGGCTGGCAAAATGTCCTGGAGGCCTCTTAGTGCTGGGGAAGGCGTGCGCCTGCTGTTTGGCCTAAGGTTTGCACACGTGCACACACACCCCTCCAAAGGGGTTTAAGCTTGGCCCACCTGCCTAAACCAAGAGCTGGGCATTGCTGGGTGGTCGGGAGGCGAAAGCTGCCCCATCCCACAAGGATCTCTACTTGGGATGGAGGGTCTCTGGCTGGAATGACCCCCTCCCAGAATCCTCCACTGAACGGTTAGAATGGCATAGTGAAAACCACGCCTGTGAAGCCATCCCCACCCAAATGTCTGCCCACCACCTCATCCTCTTCTGTTTGGGTCAATCTAGAGGGTGTGCTTAACACACATTTAGAAGCGACGCCCCATCAAGAGGGGAAAGAGTCCTCTGCTTGTCTGTCATCATGACAGCTTTTTCTGACCTCTCTCTCTCTCTCTTGGACTTAGCATAGAGATGGGAATGGACCGGTTTGTCCCAGTTTGTGCTGGTTCGTAAAGGCAGCAGCGCATGTTCTGGTGTTCTTCTCAACCAGCCACTCACCAAGTCCAACGTGCTTGATTTCCCCCTCTCTCCAGCTGATCTTCCACTCCCAGCAAAGAGCTCAGGCTTCTCCTCCCAGGCCTCATGGCCGATCTCCCGCTCAGAGACAAGGGCAGGGCAGAGAAGTCTGTGCTGGGAATGGGTATCTTTCGAATAACAAAATGCTGTTTATCATTCTGTACACTTACGAAACGCTGGGGGGGAGGGGTTCATAATAAAACAAAATGGTGGGTCTTTTTGTTTTAAATTAATGGTTTCATTACAAAATGGTTCATAAGTGTTTCATGTTGTGATAATTTTTTCTGGGGAAAAAAGTCATTTGAAATGAAACGAAATGGGGGCTAAAATGAAACAAAATGAAACGAAACGCTAATTTGTCATTTCGTGACCATCCCTAGTCTGTGCTCTTGCTTGTGACTCAAAGATTAGCCAAAGAGGTGGGGAAAGCAAGCATGCTGTCCCCAGTGATTTGTTGTTCTTCTGAGGAATCAGGTGCCGGGAGCAGCAGCAGCCCCTGTGATGCCACTTATATGAACCGGGACAAATTGGGATGAACAAGTTCATGCCCATCTCTAATTTATCAGGCTTTGCTTAGTGATTGCACATTGGGAATAAACATAACCTAGTTTTTAAGTCTGAATGCAGGAGGCAGAGATCTAGTCTCATGCACGCCCAAATGCATCTGGTGGGGCCACTGTGAGATACAGGAAGCTGGACCAGATGGGCCTTTGGCCTGGTCCAGCATGGCTCTTCTTAGGTTCTTACATTCTTAAACATATATATATCTGAGGGAATCCTGTGTGGGTGGGGGAATGTGCTGATGGTGGGGGACATCCATTGCCCTTGCTATCTGCTCTGACATACACCCCTTTCCTCCTGCAGTTTGAGAATCGGGACTTTCCAGCTGCCATCTTCATCAATCGTGCCCCTCCCTGGCATGGGCCTCAAGGTCTCCATCACGAATGCCTTTGCCACCTTGTCGGGCGAGTGGCAAGTGAAGAAGCGACGTTGGTTGTGAGTCAGTTGTTGCTTCTTCCCTGTTTCGGTCTTCCACGTGGCATGGGCCACATGATCTTCTGAGATCAGTGGGATGCTAGAAGTCACTTTCATGCAGGAAAGGATAGGATGGATTTATGGCTGTTTTGCCAGGCTGGGTCCCCACCATACCCCCACCCCCACCCTGCTTCCAGCAGCACCAGGCTTCCTTCAGAAAACCTAATCACAACCTCATACTCTCTGAAATTTCTTTCTTCAGTCCTACCATGTGCCTCCCACGCCCTCCCCTGCCCCAGATGGTGGAGATTCTGTATAGCTTAGTACAGCAGCAGATCTATGAACACATGGAAAATAACAAGGCAATTACTGGAGGCCAACATTGGTTTGTTAGGAGCAGAACATACCAAACAAAAAATATTGCCTTCTTTGATAAAGTGGCTAAATTAGTGGACCAAAGAAATGCAGTGTACATAGCATACCTAGACTACAGTAAGGCTTTTGATAAGGTAGACCACAACTTACTTCTGTGTAAGGTGGAACAAAGTGGGATAGACTACCAGATGGATTCACAGCTGGCTGACTAATTGCACCCAACCTGTGGTCTTCAATGGAATCACATCTACATGGAAGGAAGTGTGCAGTGGAGTTCCTCAAGGGTCTGTCTTGGGCCCAGTGCTCTTCAACATCTTCATAAATGACCTGGATGTAGGGATTGAAGGAGAAGTCATCACATTTGTAGATGACACAAAACTGGGGGAGGGGGTTGCCAATAGATTGAAAGACAATAGGACAACATTCAGAAAGATCTTGACAGACTTGAACATTGGGCCCTGTCCAACAAGATGCAGTTCAAAGGTGAGAAAAGTAAGCCCCTCCATTTAGGCAGGAGAAACCAGATGCACGGGTACAGGATAGATGGTCCCTAGCTCAGCAGTAGGACCAGTGAGAGGGATTTAGGTCTCCTGGTGGACCCCCGCCTAAAGATGAGGCAGCCGTGTGCTGCAGCTGCCAAAAAAGCGAACATGGTCTTAGGCTGCATCAAGAGGGGGACAGCATCAAGATCATGGGAAGTGATAGTACCCCTCTCTACTGCCCTAGTGAGGCCACATTTGGGATACAGTGTCCAGTTCTGGTCAACACAATACAAACAAGATGCAGAGGCCCTAGAAAAAGTGCAGAGAAGATAAACAAAGATGATAAGGGGACGGGAGGCTAATTCGTATGAAGAATAACTGAAAGAACTAGGCAAGTTTGTTTATTTACTTTGTTGTCTTGTCGTTTTATACCGCTGATTTGTTGTTGTCCGCTGCGCTTGTCGCTATTTTGTAAGCCGCCCAGAGTTCCCCCGGGAAGATGGGTGGGATATAAATGCAATAATAAATAAATAAATAAATAAATAAGTTTAGTCTGACAAAGAGAAGATGGAGGGGAGATATGTGATAGCCATCTTCCAATACCTGAAGGGCTGCCACCAGGAAGAGGGCATTGATTTATTCTCAGTTGCACCTGAGAGTATGACAAGAGGCAATGGGTGGAAACCCATCACAGGGAGAGCCAACCTGGAAATCAGGAGCAATTTCCTGAGAGTGGGAGCTATTAAAGAGTGGAGCAGCTTGCCTCCTGACACTGTGGATGGCCCATCTCTGGAAGTTTTCAAGAAAAAAATGGACAGCCATCTGTCTGGGATGCTATGAGGTTTCCTGCCTTGGGCAGGGGTTGGACTAGAACACCTCCAAGCTTCCTTCCAACCCTAAAATGATTTTATGATTATTTACTAGTAAATCCTGCACAGGAAGGATGTCATTGCAAGCTGGAACAGCAACAATCGTGCACAGCTTGGTCTTTTGAGAAAAGAAGACGGAGGGGAAGTAGCATAGCACTTTTCAAATACTGTGAAAGGGTCTCCTAACGAGGAGGGGCAGGATCTGTTCTCCATCACCCCAGAGTGCAAGATATGTAGTAATGGGCTCAAATAAGAGGAAGCCAGATTTAACATGAGGAATAACTTCCTGACTGTTAGAGAAGTATGACAATGGAACCGATGACCTCAGGAGGTGGTGAGTGCTCCAGCAGTGGACGTGTTCAAGAGAAATTTGGACAAACCACTTGGCAGAGGGGCTTCGATCTGGATTCCTGCCATGAGCAGAGCTTGGACACCATGACCTCACTGTCAGGATCGGGACCGCATGACTCGGCAAATGTGGAGCCTCTTTGCAGAGCCAGGCCCCTCTCAGGATGAAGCCCTCAGAGGGTGCAGCTGGTGAGCCTGCCAGTGGCATGAAGCTAGCTGCGGGCACTCCCTGGTCCTTGCCTCCACAACGTGAGATCTCTGGACTCCTGAAGTTTCAGCCTGCTTGCCTGGGACCTTCCTGGGAAGACTCTGTAAGTCTCCCTTGTTGGTAGGTCCCCTTTTTGGGGATCCTGGACCTGGACTGGCTGGCTATTACCTCTGGATCTGGAACCTGGACAGGCTGACAACTGTCTCTGTCTCTTCATAGACTCAAAGAGTTGGAAGAGACCTCAAGGGCCATCCAGTCTAACCCTATGCCATGCAGGAACCCCCATTTTCATGTACCTTGAACTCAGACTGGCTGACCATCTGGCTTCCAGGAATACCCAGGTCGTGGCCCCTTGCTGTAGGCCTAGCTGCCACCCAAGCCCCGACCATTACACTCATTTGGGAGGGGGGGAATGAGGCTCTGAGGAATCCTGTGAGATTCTTCAGGGACATCAGATCTCAGACAGAGAAATCTCCCTGTGAGAAGGGAAGGAGATTGGTTGCAGTTGGTCTTCAAAAGCAAGAAGGTGTGGGGCTTTCCTCCTTGTGGTGAGATTTGGCTTCCCTTGTTCTTTTTCCTCAGCATCTGGAAGTTGTCATGCCTACTGGACTTCTTTTTTGAGAGATAGAAACGTTTTGCTGCTCATCCAAACAGCTTCCTCACTCTGAATACAGCTAGGTTGAGTCCTCCATCTTATAGTCAGCTTTGACCTCTTGTCACCCTGGTCTGAATTAGGCTCATGAGATGAACAATGGCCTGAATAGGCTCATTAGGGAGACAATAGTATCCATAGCCTTAAGGTGAACAATGACCTAAGGTGCTGAAACCTATCAAGAATGGGTTGTTAGCTATGGCCTTGGTGGTGAAGGCTTTTGGATTTGTCTGGGTACTCAACTTCCATGATAAACTCACCTGGATGACTGGGAATCTTCACAGACTTTCCTAAGCATCCTTGTGCAGTGTTGAACCCTGGGGCCGTCTAGCACCCCATCCTCCCTTGGACTCTTTCTCACCCCCCACCCCCAGCTGATCTAACTTGGAGGAATTAACCTCATGGGAAAATCTGCTGGTGGAGCATGTGCTCGGACCACCACCTGTGTTGTGTTGATGGAAAGGGGATGATGACTATCTACGAAACGGTTGCATTGGTTGACTTCTCTGTCCTTTGCTTGTGCTTCCCACCAGCAAGGACCACGGCTCTTTTGACCTCAAGGTGGAGGGTATCTCCATCTTAGTGGGCTTAAAGCTGGGCACCGACGGCACCGGGAGACTGACTGCTGCCACTTCTGATTGCGGAGCCCACATTTCTGACGTCAGCATCCACATTTCTGGCCGACTGAGGTACGTTGACTTTGCCCTTGTAGCTTGACCTCTCTTGAAGGATCTCCTGGCTACCTGGCTCCAGGTTCTTCCTTACACCACCACCTGCCCCATCACCGAGGAAAACGTAGTGTCTGGGCATGTCATGCTGGCTTGCCCCAGTCCTAGCCCACTTCAAGTAATTTAAAGGTGATTTCCAGCCAGAAATGTTGGTGAGTCTTTGGGCTCCGGGTCCCAAGTCCATGCTGAGGTCTTTGGTGCCAAGCCTGGAGTCCCAGGGCCCAGATACATCCCTCCATCCACAGGAAATCCACCCCTCCCTCCACAGAAAAAAGGGGGTGGGGTGGGTTCCAAGCTGCACATTGAGCCCAAGTTGAGTCTGATTCAAGTCCCAGGTGCTAATTAAGACCGACTTGATGGCAAGTCCTGCACCTCGAGTCCTCCTCCCTGCTTCCATGTGTGCAAGTTCTCCCATCCCTACCTAGCATGTCAACCTGGAGCACGAGGCCTGAAGGCCAGAATGCTGCCTGCCTCATTTGTTCAATCCTGATACAAGAGGTCTCAATAAATAAATAAATAAATAAATAAATAAATGTGCATCAAGAAAGGCCAGAAATAGGGATGGGCATGAAATGGGAAAATGGAGTTTCGTTTCGTTTCGTTTTGTTTCTACTAGTGGTTCATTTTGTTTCATCTTTAAATATATTTTTGTTAAAAAAATTGCAATGAAATGAAACAATAACGAAACAATTCGTTATTCTATAAAATGGCTCCCCCAGGTGCTAGAGGCACCAAATTTGGTGGTTATATTTTTACAAGGGAGCCATTTTACAGAGTAGCAAAATGTTTTATTTTTGTTTCGTAACAAAATGAAAGCATTTCTTTTCATTTCGTAACAAAACACTGTTTCTCGTTTTGTATCGTAACATTTTGAAAGCTTACAAAACAGCGAGACAGTGTGTCATTTTTCGTAAGGGGCCCATCCCTAGCTAGGAGCCTTTGTTTTCCTTCCAGTGGGTTGGCACCCGACCACTGGAACCCCACCGGGCATTCAGAGAACACAAATGGACTGTTTGGGGCCTCCTCTCCCTTCCTCTTTTCTTGACTGCTTCAGAAATCCTGAAGCTCATCCTTGTTTCTTATGCCGTCAAGTGGGGGAGGAACGTGCCAACTTTTGGCACTGGGGTGAGTGAGTGACTGGACCCTCATGACACACACCCCTTTGGTTTCTGCAGGTGGCTCTACAATCTCTTCCGCGGGAAGATTGAATCGGGGTTACGGAGGACACTGGAAGGCAAGGTAAAGCCCTTGGGGAGCCCCGGGCCCTCTTCTTCTGCCTCTCCTCACCCTCTCCCTGGGGTGCTTCGTGTTTAAACCCCCCCCCGCTGCTTTCTGGGCTGGCCTTGGCTCCTTCCAAGAAAACCAACCCGCCAACCAACCAAAAACAGCTTTGTGAGAACTAGCTGGTGTTACTTTGCACATGCTCTGTAGTAAATTGATTTGGCTGGCAGTGTCTTTTCCTGTTTCTGGAAAGACAACAGAGATGAGGCAGTCCTGGCCTCTCGTGGGAGGGAGTTCCAGAGTCCGGGCGCAGCAGCCCAGAAGGCCCTTTCATGGGTTCCCAGAAGATGTATCTGTGAGTGTGGCAGGATGGAGAGGAGGGCCTCTCCTTTACTCACTGTTCATAACTTGAAATATTGTCTTTTAATTATGTTGACCTCTCTTGTAACATTCATTGTATTGTCTTTCAAATGTTGAATGCTTGCATGGGTCCTTTACAAGGAGAAAGGAGTGGGTAAAAATAGATAGATTGATGGATAAGAAGGAATGAACTGGTGATAGATAGACAGATAGATAGATAGACAGACAGACAGACAGACAGACAGACAGACAGACAGACAGATAGATAGATAGATAGATAGATAGATAGATAGATAGATAGATAGATAGATAGACAGACAGACAGACAGACATTGCAGTGACAGGAAAAGGAGTCCCAAATGGTCCTTTGAAACAATGTGGTTGTTATTCTTGGGACAGAGCAAGGAAGTAAAAGGCTGGGCTCTCAGACCAAGCTTCACTCCCTTGTGGTGCCCGAGACCTCCCCTGTCTTCTGAGGCTACTGGGCTGAAGTGACATGGTTGTGAGTAGCCCATATGGCTTCTGTACCCCAACTGTCCTTCCTGTTCCTTTTTAACCTTGTTGTTCTAAACTCTTGTGCTCAGAACTTCTCTTTAGGTTGCTTGGGTCTCCCTTTCCTCATCACCCCATCCGGTCTTTCCCAGTCTCTTTGATACGGCCTTGTCAATATTCACAACAGCTCATCCCTGGTTCTTGTTTCCTTATGTCCCCAGAAGTGGAGTTGGGCAGATAAGTCTGTCAAAAATAATTCTGGTGGTGTTATATGAGAGTTGAGTCCTGGCAACTGGACTTCTTTTCTTGTGGAATCAAAGCATCTCGACCCCACAAGAAGAGAAGTCCAGTTGTCATGACTCAACTCCCAAATCACCAGGTGGATGATAATTCTGCTGGCCTTTCCCTGCCTCTCTTCCCACTACAGCCCTTTACCCTTCCCCATTTAGGCTAATATTTATTTCTTTATGTCTGTGCAGATTCTCAGCCTTCCAGGTGAGGTTATCCAGAAACTGAGTCATGACAACTGGACCTTTTCCCTTTTTGGGTTGAAATGCTTCACTACTCATCCAAGTACTGTAGCTTCCTCAGTCTGAGAAAAGTGGGTGGGAGGTTTCCAATTTATTATTCACCTTGGTTTCACCTGACTCTGGTGCAAATCAGGTCATTACTGTCCATCTAATGACCATCTGCCAATCTCCCTCAGACTGAAGAAGCAACTTGGATGAGGAGTGACATGTTTGGACCTAATAGGAAAAGAAGTCCAACTTCTGGATTTCTTTATTTATATACCTCCCATCAAGCAGATTTATTTATTTATTTATTTATTTATTTATTTATTTATTTATTTATTTATTTATTTATTGCATTTATACCCCGCTTATCTACATAGTGTACTCTAAGCGGCTTACAAGGCTACCAAAGCCATAGAAATTACAATAAAAGCACAAGTAAAGCAACTAGTAATAGCAATAAAACAGAAGGTTAAAAACCCTTATGGCACCTCAATCAATGTACAGTGGTAGATAAAAACAAATTGCGATGGCGGAAAAAAAAACACTCAGTTAAGGATCGCCGAAGGCCTCCCGGAAAAGATAGGTCTTTAACGCCTTCCGGAAGGCCAGCAGGGACTCTGCAGAGCGCACTTCACTGGGGATGGAATTCCATAGGTTGGGGGCCGCCACTGAGAACTCGTCCTCCGGGCTTCACGAGGAGTGGCGACCCGAAGCAAGTGCACTCGCACCTGCCGAACGGGACGGGCCGAGGTTGATCGCTGAGCGATACGCTCTGCCAGGTAGTCCGGTCCCAAGCCATGGAGGGTTTTATAAACTAAAACCAAGACCTTGAATCTAATCCGGGCTGCAACGGGCAACCAGTGCAGGCGGGCCAGGACTGGGGTGATGTGGTCATAGCGACGCACACCAGCCACCAGCCTGGCCGCTGCATTCTGTACCCGCTGCAGACGCCGGAGAAGAGTCAAGGGCAACCCCATGTAGAGGGCATTACAGTAGTCCAGCCTCGAGATCACCAGAGCTTGGACCACTGTTCTCAGAGAGCTCGCGTCCAGGTACGGGCGGATCTGGGCGATCCGACAGAGATGGTAATAGGCGGACCTGGTCACCGACGCCACCTGGGACTCCATAGCAAGCGCTGGGTCCAGGAGCACACCCAGATTCCGCGCCCTCTCCGCGAGCTGCAGGGAAACTCCCCCCAGACAGGGGAGAGGGCCACCGCACCCCGACGGCGAGCTCCCGAAGAACATGACCTCCGTCTTCTCGGGGTTGAGCTTAAGCCTGTTCGCCCCGGTCCAAGCCAGCACGGCCTCCAGGCACCCGTCGAGGATCCTCACAGCTTCCACAGCAGAGGTGGTAAAGGAGAGATAGAGCTGCGTGTCATCAGCGTACTGATGACAGCAGACTCCAAAACTCCTGATGACCCCCGCCAACGGCCTTACGTAGATGTTAAACAGCATGGGGGACAGAGACGACCCCTGTGGAACCCCACAAGGGAGAATCCAAGGGGCCGGCCCTCCAGGAAGGAACGGAGCCAACTGCGGGCGGTGCCTCCAATTCCGACCTCAGAGAGCCGGTCCAGCAGGATACCGTGGTCAACGGTATCAAAGGCCGCTGACAGATCCAGGAGGACCAACAGGGTAGAGCAACCCCTGTCGGCCGCCCGGAGAAGGTCATCTTGCAGGGCGACCAAAGCTGTTTCGGTACCCCGGCGAGGCCTGAACCCGGACTGGCATGGATCGAGGCACTTCCGATCCTCCAGGTATGACTGCAGCCGGACCGCCGCCATCCTCTCGATCACCTTGCCCATAAACGGGACATTGGCGATTGGGCGATAATTTGTTAAATCGTCCACCGCCAGGCCAGGTTTTTTCAGTATGGGCTTTACCACCGTCTCCTTCAGACGAGAGGGAAAAAACCCCTCGCTGAAGGAGGCGGTGGCGATGGCAGAAGCCCATTCGGCCATAGTCCCTCTGGCAGCTCTAATTAGCCAGGCAGGGCAAGGGTCGAAAGGAGTGGAGGCAGGCCGGCAATGCGCCATAGCTCTGGAGGCCTCGACAGCAGAAACAGGCCCAAGCACATCCAACCGAGGCGACGAAGGCGGACCAGCAACTGGGGATGGCGGGGCAGGGCCACTGCAACCGGAGTCAAAGCCGGCACGGATGGCCTCTATTTTAGTTCCAAAAAAGGCTGCAAATTGCTCACTACTGAACTCAGTGGGAGGAGGCCTGGCCAGACTAGGATTGCTGAGGTCCCGAACCACCCGGAAAAGCTCCGCCTGGCGGTTCAAGGCCTCAGCAATTCTCAGGGAGGTAAAAGATGTTCTAGCCTCCCTGATCGCGTTGGTGTAGCGACTAGACTGGGCATCAACGGCAGCCTTACTCAGTGCCGTCCGGGTTTTCCTCCAGCTGCGCTCTAACCTCCTCCTCTCCTGCTTCATAGCCTTAAGCTCCCCCGTGAACCATGGGGAAGGCCGGGCTCGGCAACGGAGGAGGCGCTTGGGGGCGATCTGGTCTATGGTGTGGATAGCTGTTTCATGCCAAAGATTAGCCACATCCTTGGCCGGATCATCAGACATACCACCAGGTAGTCCCCCGAAGAGCTCACCGAACCGCTGAGGCTCCATGAGCCTCCGGGGGCGGGCCAAAACAGACGGCCGGTGGTCCCCGCGGGGAGGGGCCGGAATCGCCAGGGAGAATGAGAGCAGGTGATGGTCTGTCCATGACACAGGAAGGGAGACAAGGTCCCCCACCTCCAGACACGAATCCCCCGACATGGAGGTAAAGACCAGATCCAGGGTGTGACCAGATCTGTGGGTGGGGCATAAAACATGCTGGGACAGACCCATGGAAGCCGTGGATTCCATGAACTCCAGAGCTGCACCAGAAAGTTCACCGTCCGCATGCACGTTGAAGTCACCCACAACCAATAGGCGCGGGGACCTCAACAGGGCAGCGGCGATGAACTCCGTGAGCTCCGTGAGGGATTGTGCAGGGTTGCGGGGAGCTCGGTAGCCCAGCACAATGCCAAATCTGTCCCGCTGTCCCACCAACAGATGAAGGACTTCTAACCCCTGGCTAACCAATGTCGAGGCCCTGCTAACACAAAAAGAGTCCCTGTAGACGATGGCGGCTCCCCCCCCTTTTGACCCCCCAACCTTCCCACTCCCTCTACCAGATACCCAGGTGGACACAACAGGGAGAGTGCAGCCCCCCCCCGTGCCCACCCAGGTCTCGGTAATGAATGCCAGGTCGGGCTTCTCATCCGCGATGGTGTCATAAATAATAGGGATTTTATTGTGTACCGACCTGGCGTTCATCAGGATACAGGCAAGGTTGGGGGCGCTGGCGGGATGACTCCCAGGCACGTGACAGAGAGCCGAGGGGTCAGAACGAGGGACAGATACGAGTTGTCTGACCCGAGTTCTTCTTGTCTGACAAACCCAACGGCTACAAGCGTACCGCCCACGGCCCATCACCGTCGGTATGTGAGCCCCTGCACTCATGGCGAAAAAAAAAAGAGAGGAAAGGAGAAAGAGAGAGAGGAAGAAAAAAAGAAAGAAAAAAAGAAAAAAGCTACTACTGCGAGCTAAAAATACACACAATGCAATGCTAAACTACTACAGAAGCCACAAGACTACAAAACAACGTTTACTATACAATAGTACAAAAATAAAATAACAAAACAGCAATACTACTGTAAATAAGAGACAATACACTACAACAAACTACTACATCAGTAACAGATTGCTACTCTGGGTGGTGTACAATAGAAATGAAAAACAAAATTGATGTGAAACACAAATCATATAAAAACACCAACTAATTCCCTCATTACAAATTCATTGGTTTTGCATGGAGGTTTTTCTAACACAGAAATACTGGCCTGGGCATGGCTTGGATCGGAATATCCCCAGAAGAGCACAAGATGGGTCAAATCCTGACTGGTGTGCCCTTATTCAGACACAGACCAAATCAGGGCCAGATCATGTTTTCTGTGTGCTGAGCCAGCCAATGCCAGAAGCAAACCCAGGCGTTCAGCGCTGAAAAAAATTCTTCTAGCTGGAAACGTTTTTGAACTCCCGGAGCCCGAAATTGGGCACCCGCCAGTTCTGCAGGTCTTTCTGACCTCCGTGGAGTGGATGGTGTTCTTGGAAACAATGGGGCCTTCTGCTCACGGTGACAGTGGACACGGAAGCGTCCTGTGCCAAGACACGGAGGCAAGCTGTTCGCTGTTAACGGCTACACGGCTCTCTGGCAGCGGCTGCCCCATCCGAGGTGGAGGAAAAAGCAATGGCAATGCCAGTCCAAAGGAAGCCTGCTCCAAAACGGAACAGATAGTCTCCCTCGTGTAGGGCTTGGCCCCATTTGGCCCCCGTCTCTGGAGCAGACTTTCTGGAGGTAGCTGGGCAGACAGGAAAGCCCAGCCCATGTTGCAGAGAGGTCTGGATTTCTGGTTCAATCCCTCCAGTTCCAACCCCAAGGCTACCCACTAGAGATGGGCACGAAATGAACAATTTTTCGTTTCCATTTCCGTTTTTTCATTTCGTTACGCAACAAAACAACAAATGAATTTTGTCTCTAAAATGAAACAAAACGAACAGAAACACCAGAAATTTTGTCGTCTGTTTTGTTTTCATTACGGCAATACATTGAACTGCTTTAAATGCTAAAAAAAAAAATCACAAAAATTTGAACGCAAATGAAAATGAATTTTTTTGCAAAAATTCACGAAAAATGGAAACAAACTGAAACAGACCCCCCAAACGACAAACGAAACACCATTTTTTATTTGTTCCTATCTCTACCAGCCACTTTATTTCACGCCGGTGTGCTTGTTAATATCACAGTCCTCTTCCCTCTGACTTTACGTGCTTCTGAGGAAGTGGTGGCGGGGGGGGGGATCATCCCTGCCATCTTCTAGGCCTGGAATTCCCCAGCTTAGCTATTATTTATTTATTTATTTATTTATTTACCTTATATGCCACCCACTACCCAAAGGTCTCTGGGGGGCTCACAATCAAAGTGAACAATTCAAATAATTAAAACATCAAATTGCAATAAAATTTCAACAATAAAACATTTAAATACAATAAATACAATATATTAAAATACAACACTAAATATACATCAGAAGGCAATTTAAACCGGAAATATTCTTGCTAGGTTTATTGCCAAATACGGTGGATACCGTAAGCAAATTTCTTTCTTAATATTACATCTTTTGACAGCAGCTAGATTGTTCTGGTCCCAGTTCTGAAAATGTGAAAATCCGCCCACCGAATATATGATTATTAATAAAATATTAGAATGTGCGGAAATGGACAGATTAACTAAGAGATTAAAGGGACAAGAAGAATCAAGTTTTTATCTCAGCTGGGACTTCTTTTATAAATGGTGGAAGGCAAAAGCCTTGCAGTAAAAAAGGGGGAGGAAGAATGAATAGACAATAGAATCTAAGCGATAGAAAATCACCCAACGAGATCTGTTATATTGTAAAATTGTTTCATGTGTTTTTTTATTTTTTTTTTTTCTTTTTTTTTCTGTTTTCCTTTCTATGCTTATTTCTTTTTTGTCTTTTAATTAATTAAAAAAAGTTTTAATAAGGCATTTGATTTGCATGCTTTCACACCTGCTTTACCTGGTTTTTCAGTACTCCTTGCTTACATTTCCCATTTTTGTATTTCACATTTCTCAGAATGTTTTAAATGTATATTTATTGTTATAAAATTTAATATTGCTTTTTAATAATGTTAGATGCCTCAGAACTTGAAATATTGTCTTTTAATTATGTTGACTTCTGTTGTTATATTCATTGTATTGTCTTTCAAATGTTGAATGCTTGCATGGGTCCTTTACAAGGAGAAAGGTGTGGGTAAAAAAATAGATAGATGGATGGATAAGAAGGAATGAATTGGTGATAGATAGATAGATAGATAGATAGATAGATAGATAGATAGATAGATAGATAGATAGATAGATAGATAGATAGATAGATAGATAGATAGATAGATAGATAGATAGATAGATATGAACTTCCCTCCCACTTCTGCCACTCATTCTGCGCAGCCTGGGCACAGCTCAGAACTGAGGAACAGTGTCATAGCTATGGGGGGGCAAGGGGGACATCTGTCCCTGGGTGCAGCATTTGAAGGCATCAAATTGGGCACCAAATGGCAATCCTGCCCAGGAGCCACGGAAAGGCACGTTGTGGGGAACCAGCCAGGGCCAGCGTGGAGGGCTCCCTGGCCACCGCTGCCACCTTACGCCCTGTGCCTTAGCACCTCCCCGTCCCTTGGGGGGGGCACGAAAACTGACTTTGTCCCTGGGCGCTGAAAACCCTTGCTATGCCTTTGCTGAGGAAGTGGGTTATGTCCTGCAAAAACTTGCATGGAATTGATCTGGTTGGTGTTTAAGGTGCTATGGCAATTTTTAAAAAAGTTTTGTAACATAATGCCCCCTCCCCTCCCCGCTCATTTCCTCCCGTTTTACCAGGACTCGGGCCAGGTGCCTGACCAGCTGGCATCTCTTTTCCAGGAGAGTCGGATTCTCACGTTCCCTTTCCTCCTTCTCTTTCCTCCCAGATCTGTGGGGAAGTGACCGATGCCATCAGTTCCAGGCTGGAGCCCTTCTTGCAGACCCTGCCAGGTAAGGGCAACCTGCGAGGAGCCGGCAGGGAGGAGGAGGACAGGGGACTCTTCCATCCGGAAGGCACACTTTTTACCCAACCGCCTTTTTTTTCCTAGTCACAGCAAACATTGACAAGATTGCTGGCATTGATTACTCCTTGGTCAATCCTCCTGTCGCCACAAATGATTCTGTGGACCTGGCGCTGAAGGTAAGTGTAAGGAAATAAGCATGATGGGACATAGTGTGAGTTGTTAACCTGAATATTAAGTGCACATTTTGTCCTTGTATTAGACTTTATCTGAGGTATGTAGAGGAATAGTCATTAGAGATGGGCACTAAACGAACTTTTGGTTCGTTTCATTATTCGTTATTCATTTTGTTGCATAACAAAACAAATAACAAACTGCCCCCTGTAAGAGAAATTAAACAAAATGGAAATTTTGGTTTTGGTTCGTTTTGCCTCGTTTGCCGGTGTCTCCTACCTGGTTCTGCTCCTGGTCCTGGACGGTCCTTCCTGGTCCGGTGGGTCCTCCTGGCTGCAGGGAGGGGGCATCCAGGGGAGGGGGAGAAGCCAACTGGCCATGCTACAGTGGCCGGCAGTAAAAAAATAAAAATAAAAATAAAAATAAAAAAAAAGGACTGCCGAACCAGCCCCAGGGGTGGCCGGGTCAGTGCTCTAAAATAAACAACAACAACAAAATTTAAAAAGTGCCAACCCAGCCACAGGGGCTGCGTGGTTGGCGCTTGAAAGTAAAATAAAATAAAATAAAATAAAAAGGAGCACCGGCCTGGCCCCAGCAGTGGCTGTGTTGGTGCTCTAAAATAAAGAAAAATATATAAAAAAAGAAGTGCCAACCCGGTCCTAGGGGCCGTGTGGTCAGCACTTGAGAAATTAAATTTAATTTAATTTTAAAAGGAGCGCCGACCCGCCCCAGGGGTCGGTGCTTGGGGAAAAAAACTGAGGCGCTGGCCCCACTGGGGACTTTTAACCCCCCCAAAACCAAATAAAATAAAATAAAAAAGGAGTGACAACCCAGCACCAGGGGTGGCCGGGTCGGTGCTCTAAAATAAATTAAAAAAAAGAAAAAGAAGAAGAGCCGACACAGCCCCAGGGGCTGCGCGGTTGGGCTTCAGAAGAAAAAAAAAAGAATAACAAATCAAAGCGAAACAATGAAATGAATATTTCAATTTTTTGTTAAAAAAGAAATGAACCAAACCTTAAAACGAAACGAACCAAAACAAATTGCCATTTTTTCCAGTTCGCGCCCATCTCTAATAGTCATAACTCATAACAAGCTAGCAGCAGGAGGCATAGTTAGCTACCATTGGTCAGTTATGTCATGTGATATCGGGAAGCTTCGAGCTAGAGAACGAGAGGACAGAGAGAAGCCATGATTATGTTTAGGATCTCTTTGAGCAATGGAGCTCACCTCAATTAGGTAGAGTAGGAAAAGTTAGTTTAAGAGAAATCTTGAATGTAATCAGATAGCCAGGATGACTTAGATTTATTGTTGTTAGGGAAATAAAACCATGATTGAGATCTGTTGATACTTTTTGATACTTTTTTGAATTCTTATTTTTGCATCTTAGAATAGAAAATAAAATACAACTTTTGAAAAGTTAACGTGGCCTCTTGTTTTGAAAAGAACCTAAGAGCAAATCAGAAGGTGGAGACGTTTTGGAGTGTTTTGTCTCAGAGAAAAGGAATTCTCGTTATTTTTGAACTTGGCCAATGCAACCCCTTTTGATTTACCATTCAGGTAAATCAAAGGGCTCAGCTGGAGGGTGGAGGATCCTGGGGGGATGACAGCTTCCCTCTCAGAGGCCTCCAACTCCTGTCCGAGATAAACTAGACACATGTTTTCTCTCCCTTCCTTTCTTGCTCTGCGTTGAATGAGGTCTTCCTGACTTATGCCCAATTGGCCATCAAACCTGTTAAATGAGGTTCTGTGCAACTACGAGTAAAGGAAAGCATGTTGGACCCACAAACATAACGTTCTTGTGTACAGCTGGAGAGAGTTGTACCGGTGGCAACTGACCAAGGAGGGGTCCTTGGGACTCTGATAGGTCACAGGATCATGGAGTTGGAAGGCCATCAAGTCCAACACTCGACTCAAGACGAGAATCCAAATCAAAGCAGATGGTGTTCCATTTTTTCCTTCAGTGCCTCCAGCAATGGAGTGCTCACCACCTCTTGAGGTCATTGGTTCAACTGTTGTACTGCTCTATCAGTTAGGAAGTTTTATTTATTTATTTTATTTGTTCATTTTTTATACCGCCCGTCTTCCCGAAGGAACTCCGGGCGGTGAACAGAGAGGGCAAAACAGATCCAAAGCCAACACTACAACAACTGAAGAAGAAAAAATAGAAAACACAAATAAGGAATAAAATATGGTTAAAAACAAAACAACTCCCCTATTTTCTTCTGAAATCCATCTTCCTGTAACTTGAGCCCATTCTTTATTATTTATTTATTTATTTATTTTTTATTTTTACAGCTTATATGCCGCCCACTACCCAAAGGTCTCTGGGCGGCTTACAACAAGGAATTAAAACAGTTAAGACATAAAATATCAATAAATAATTAAAACAACAGCAAAACCTTATACTAAAATCATCACTAAAATTGCCATCAAAGGACCCCAGTCTATGTTGTATCAATTAAAAAACTTCTGGAACAGGAAGGTTTTTACCTGGCGCCGAAATGTCATCAATGTTGGCGCCAGGCGGATCTCACTTGGGAGGGCATTCCATAACTTGGGGGCAGCTGCCGAGAAGGCCCTATGTCTACAAGCCATCCCTCTCACCTCCTTGAGGGATGGCTCTTTCAAGAGGGCCCCCTGGCTAGATCTTAATTGCCGGGTAGGTTCATATGGAAGGAGGCGGTCCTTCAGGTATCTAGGTCCTAAGTCGTTTAGGGCTTTATATGTCAAGACAAGCACTTTGAATTGGGCTCGGGCAGCAACTGGTAACCAATGCAGGTTACGTAGAATCGGCGTGATGTGATCTCTGGCGGCCCCACTACTCACCAGCTGCGCTGCACGATTCTGAACCAGTTGCAATCGCCGGACCGTCTTCAAAGGCAGCCCCACGTAGAGCGCATTGCAGTAATCAATACGGGATGTTACCAGCGCATGCGTAACTGTCATGAGGCTCTGCTCGTCTAGGTAGGGGCGGAGCTGGTATATTTTCCGCAGCTGAAGGAAGGCGCCCCTGGCCACCGAATCCACCTGGGCTTCCAGAGTTAGACCAGGGTCCAGAAGCACCCCCAAGCTGCGGACCCTGTCCCTTAGGGGGAGTGCAACCCCGTCCAAGACAGGGAAGTGGCCCTCTAACCTGTCTGGCGAAGCACCCACTAACAGCACTTCCGTCTTGTCTGGATTGAGTTTCAATTTATTAACCCTCATCCAGTCCATTATCTGGCCCAGGCACGAGTTCAGGACAGAAACCGCCTCACCTGGCTTGGTGGAGAATGAGAGGTAGAGCTGAGTATCATCAGCATATTGCTGAGTCCTCAGCCCAAACCTCCTGATGACCTCTCCCAGTGGTTCCATGTAGATGTTAAACAGCATGGGAGACAGTATTGAGCCCTGAGGAACCTCATGACGTAAACGCCACGGGGCGGAGCAACTGTCCCCCAGCACCACCTTCTGGACACGGTCAGCCAGGAAGGAGCGGAACCACTGCAAAACAGTGCCTCCAACTCCCAACTTGGCCAGCCTATCCAGAAGGACACCATGGTCGATGGTGTCGAAAGCCGCTGAGAGGTCCAGGAGTATCAACAGGGTTGCACTCCCCCTGTCTCTCTCCCGGCAAAGGTCATCGTACAGGGCGACCAAGGCAGTCTCTGTTCCAAAACCCAGCCTGAAACCAGATTGAAATGGATCCAGAAAATCCGTTTCATCCAGCAGCGCCTGGAGCTGTCCGGCCACCACCCGCTCCAACACCTTGCCCAAATAAGGGAGGTTCGCTACTGGCCGGTAGTTACCCACCGGCCCTGGGTCCAGGTTGGTTTTTTTTAGGAGTGGCCTAATTACTGCCTCCTTTAAGGCAGCAGGGACCACTCCCTCTCTTAATGAGGCATTTACAGCTTCCTGGACCCAGGTGCGAACCCCCCTGGCAGATCTTTCAATTAGCCAGGAAGGGCAAGGGTCGAGCAGAGTGGTGGTAGAACGGACAGATCCAAGCACCCTGTCCACATCCTCGGGTCTCAATAATTGAAACTCATCCAATAATACTGGACCTAAGCACGGCGCACTGGACACATCCCTTGATTCTGCACCAATAGTGGAGTCCAATTCCCTGCGAATCTGAGCGATTTTTCCCTCAAAGTGAACAGCAAACTCGTCACAACGGGCTGCCGAGTGGTCCAGAACCTCCTCCGTATTTCTCAGTTGAAGAAGGTCCTGGACCACCCGAAACAGCTCTGCTGGACGGCACTCTGAGGAAGCAATACGGTTTGCGAAATATTGCCTTTTCGCCAACCGTATTGCCACAGAATAGGCCCGATAATGGGTTCTAAGCTGTGTTCGATTGGACTCACAGCGGTATTTTCTCCACTTGCGCTCCAGCTGTCTCCCCTCCTGCTTCATTGCCCGCAGCTCAGATGTATACCAAGGAGCCGTCTGGGCTCTGCGCAAGGGGAGAGGGCGCTTAGGTGCGATCGTGTCAACTGCCCGGGACATTTCCCTATTCCATAGGGTGACCTGAGCTTCGACAGGAGCACCGACCATATCAGACGGATAATCCCCCAGAGCTTTCAAGAAACCATCTGGATCCATCAGTCTCCGAGGGCGGATCATCTTAATAGATCCCCCACCCTTGCAGAGGGTTGGAGTAGCTAATAGCCTAAACTTGACCAGGAAGTGGTCTGACCATGACAATGGAGTCAGGACCAACCCCTCCACATCCAAACCACCATCCTCCAATCCCGTTGAGAAAACCAGGTCTAGAGTGTGGCCTTTCTCATGTGTCGGGCTGATGACATGTTGAGACAGCCCCATGGTTGTCATGGCGGCCATGAAGTCCTGAGCCGCCCCGGCCAAGGCAGCCTCAGCATGGATGTTGAGGTCCCCCAGTACCAACAGTCTGGAGGTCCTCAACACCAGGTCCGAGACCACCTCCGTCAGCTCAGGCAGGGAGACTGTTGGAATGCAGCAGGGTGGGCGGTACACCAACAGAATCCCCAGTCTGTCTCGTGAGCCCAGCATACAATACAGGTCCTCTAAACCTCCTCTCAAGGAGACAGGAAGCCTGGTCAAGGAGATAGAACTCCTATAGACTATAGCAACTCCCTCCCCGACCTTCCGGGCGACACTGGTGCTGGACTGAATACCCAGGTGGGCAGAGTTGGGAGAGGGGAACCCCACCTTCCTCTCCCACCCAGGTCTCAGTAATGCATGCCAGGTCGGCACCCTCATCCAGGATGACATCATGAATGAGGGCGGTCTTATTTTTTACCGACCTGGCATTCAACAACAGCACCGTGTGGCCCGTAGGTTTGCTGATATGGTCACCTGATACCTTCAGGTTGGAAGTGGAACCAGAAGAGGGGATAGATGTAAGATATCTAACCTCTCTTCTCCTACGCGGGCACGTTCCACTCCCACCCCCATACCTTCCTCTACCCAGCACAGGCTCAATGGCTCCCCCCTCCATTGCCCTCCTTCCTTCCTGTTCCATCAGTTCCATTGTGAGTCCTTATCTCTATCTCAGATGGCAAGAAAATGACAAAAATGAAACAAAACAAAACAGAATAAGGTAGATAAAAACAAACCACCCCACCATTCAGCTTCAACATCCCACCACCCTCTCCCCTTCACAGGCAAATAATAGAGGTTGGTATCAGCCCGATGCCCCTCCCCCCGCCACACCTCTCTGATGGCAAGCCAGCTAAATTGTCTCTCGTGCCTCTCACTCACGAGGAGACCCAGCAGCAAGCAGGTGGAGACAAAGGGGTGGTGGTTGAAGCACGGTCCGTTTGGAGCAGCACTTGCTGGATGATGGAACCACAGCACAAGCTTGCAGACAGCTAGAAAGCTGTAAGGCGGAGTCCCAGCTCTCCAGTCCCACCCCTCTACTGGCAAGCTGCTAGGTTACCTCTCGTGCCTCTCACTCACGAGGAGACCCAGCAGCAAGCAGGTGGAGACAAAGGGGTGGTGGTTGAAGCAGGGTCCGTTTGGAGCAGCGCTTGCTGGATGATGGAACCTGGACTCTTGGGTCAGCAGGAACAGTGGTCTTCTTCTTCTTGTGTGTCTAGCATTCTGGGTTGATCGAGTACAGGTCCTGTCCCATCTCTGTCGGCTTTCAAGTATTTGAATAGTGTGATCATATCTCTTTATCGTGATTATGAATCTGGTATGCAGCTGATGTGTGATGATGGGGGTGGAGATTTTTTTTTTAATAAAGGCAAATTCCAACTTGGACAATCAAAACATGGAACCTCTTGTACAAACTTGTCCCATGGACCCACCGCACGTGGCTTGGACAGTTCCAGCCTCCCAACCTGAACGTGGCAGAAGACCAGAGGTCTGCCCTTTTCCTGGTGGTCTTCTAAGAAGTGAGTGGCTGGCCACTGTAGGATCGGGACCTTTGGCCAGTCAGGCTATGGGGCTGCTCCAGCTGAGTGTCACCCAGCTATTTGACCTAGCATTATAGTCAGTGCAAGTCTAATCAGTGCACAGTTCGTAGAAGCAGCAATTGTGTTATAGTCGTCAGGCTGGTTATAGTTTTAAAATTAATTTCACCTCTGTTCTGATTTTTGGTTCCTTTAGGCAGATGCTGGTTTCACTGAAAGAACAGGCCAAGGTTCTGCTGGCCACATTTCTTATCTGCACAACAATTAGCTCTTATTGAAGAGGCTTTGCAAAGTTCCACCTGTGCCTCTAAAAGCGATACAGAGGAGGAGAAAAGATTAACCATTTTTGAAAAGCTGGGAAAGCAGCTGTGCATTTTTAAAATTAAAAATGGAGCGGCATCTGAAGGAGACTGGTTGGACTAGATGGCCCTTGAGGTCCCTTCCAACTCTATGACTCTATGATTCAGGGGCAGAAGGTGTGTCCAGACCTTTCTCCTGACTCTTCTCTCTCACGCATACCTTTCTTTCTTTTTAACTTTTCTTGGGCTCCAGGGTGAGTTCTTCTCCATGACCCATCGCTCTGCCGCTCCGTTCCCTCCCCCTGCCTTGAACTTCCCGGTGGATCATGACCGCATGCTTTATTTTGGAGTCTCCACTTACTTCTTCAACACAGCCGGCAATGTCTACTTCAGTGCAGGAGCCATGACTTTCTATGTCACGGACAACATGGTAAGAAACAGGGGTCAACGTTGCAAAGTGGGCCTTGCTGAGGGGAGGGTCATGAAGGGTCAACCAGTGAGGAGTGTTCAGACCTCTACATTGGAGAAACTAAACAGCCATTAAACAGAAGGATGGCCCAACATAGGAGAGGTAACAGCTCAGGACCAGAATCAGCAGTACACCTCCATTTGAAGGACAAAGGGCACTCTTTCAAAGATGAGGATGTACACATATTAGACAAAGAAGAGAGGTAGTTTGAGAGAGGAGTAAGGGAAGCCATTCATGTGAGCATTGAAACCCCCTCTCTCAACAGAGGTGGTGGCCTCAGGCATAGTCTATCTGCTACTTATGAGGGGAGACACCTTCATGGAGCTGTCCACCAACACACCAAGATCTCTTTCCTGATCCGTCACGGATAGCTCAGAGCCCATGAGTTGATAGATGAAGTTTGAATTTTTTGCCCCAATATGCATTACTTTACATTTGGTTACATTAAAACGCATTTGCCATTTCTCAGCCCATTCCCCCAGTTTGGAGAGATCCTTCTGGAGCTCTTCACAATCTTCTCTGGTTTTTACCACACGGAAAAGTTTTGTGTCATCGGCAAACTTGGCCACCTCACTGTTTATCCCTCACTTTCTATCTCTCAAGAAAAAGAAATCCAGTAGCCATGACTCAATTTCCTCCCTGTGGCTACATATCATTCCTCTTCCTCGTTTCTCCAGACTCAGCATTTGCTAAAACATGGTGATACCTGCATCACTCCAGAAAAGGCAGGTTCCTAAAATTTGGCAATAATTAGCAAAATCTGGTGTGCTTTATGCATGAATTCCTGCATCCCCATTGGATATAGGAAATCCATCCATCCATCCATCCATCCATCCATCCGTCCATACATACATCCATACATCCATACATCCAATTAATTCATTCTATCTGTTTGATTTTTACACCACCCATCTTGAAGGCCACCACTGTTGGAGCACTCATTACCTCCTAAGGTCTAGACTGGGGTCAAGCCAACTTCAGCTCAATGAAAAGTGTTACTTAGGGCTTGGTGGAGGAAGATGCTGCCCTCAGTTAACAGGCCTGCCTGAGTGTACTGAATGTCATCACTTTGTGAGGAACCTGGCCAGTCTGACTGGCACATCTGGAGATGGATTTTGGAACGCTCTGTTCTTTCAAGGGGATTCAAGCACTCGAATGCCCACCTTCAAGAAGACTCATGGATAGCCAAAAACTAGCTTTGGTAGTCTAATAAAAGCATAGACTTGCCTGGTCATTGGATTAGGTAGAAGGAACATGTGGCTCTTTCTTTCTTTCTTTCTTTCTTTCTTTCTTTCTTTCTTTCTTTCTTTCTTTCTTTCTTTCTTTCTTTCTTTCTTTCTTTCTTTCTTTCTTTCTTTCTTTCTTTCTTTTAGTTCAGGGTACCTCTATGCCAAATCATCCTTGCTAGTCTTATGGAGGCCTTGGCACCCTTTGTTATGTTTGCTCCACATTTGACTCCTTTGGAAATACACACAATGGCATCTCTGGGCACAGACCTTTCAGCCCAGGGGTTGAAACCAGGGGTTGTGATGATGCTCCATGATTGAGCCTGTCAGCCTTGCATGGCAGGCTCAGTGTCTAGCTTTTAGCCTGGGTTCTTACTAGGACCCCCAAGACCATAACTGAGGGGCCTGGCCTGACTTGTTAGCCTCTAGTTTTTTGAACAGTATTTCCGGTCGCATAATTCGCTCCATCTTTCCTGATCCTTTTTGCAGATTCCTAAAGACTTCAAATTGCGGCTCAACACAACCACCTTCGGACCCTTCGTTCCACAGGTGAGCAGCACCTGGTGTTCATCTATTTGCTGGTAAAATGTCTGTTGTTTTTTTAACGGTTGTGGGTGCATTCTGCATTGGGGTAAGAGCAGAGTGTTTCCACTGGGTAGCAATTTCAAGGCTGTGTGT
This sequence comes from Phrynocephalus forsythii, assembly GCA_029282475.1. Lineage (NCBI taxonomy): Eukaryota > Metazoa > Chordata > Lepidosauria > Squamata > Agamidae > Phrynocephalus > Phrynocephalus forsythii. Next base: position 130,679,736 of record JAPFRF010000005.1, on the reverse strand, counting down.
TCAGTGTGCATAAGTGCTGTCAGTTAAGGGTCTATTTATACATACATGGTATAAGTAAAGAAGGGTAGATGGGGATCGACCAGAAAAATATTTTAACATGGATTACCAGAAGGGATGGGCATGAAACGCCAAAAATGGTGTTTTGTTTTGTAATTTGTTCCCCCACTCCATTTCGTTTAGTTAATTATGAAACAATTTTTTAGAAAAAATAATTCATTTCATAGATCGTTTTAGTTCAGGTTCTTTTTCTTTTTCTTTCTTTTTTTGAACCTCACCACTCAGGGTATATTATTATTATTATTATTATTATTATTATTATTATTATTATTATTATTATTATTATTATTATTATTATTATTATTATTATTATTATTATTATTATCCTGCCGGAGACAGCCTGGGGGCTGGTGGCAACAGTCAGGAGGACCGGACCATGGGACCACTCCATTTCTTCTAAATACCAGGGGCACCACACCCAGCGTGAAAAACTGGGACCAACTGAAATGAAACGGAAATTTCTGTTTCATTTTGTTTCATTTTTCTTAGAGGGGGCAGTAAGTTATTTGTTTATGTTAGAAGTAACAAAACAAATAACAAATAACAAAATGAACCAAAGGTTCAAGTGCCCATCTCTAATTACCAGAAGGGGCCACTAGAGGAGGCCAGATACCACGAGGCTGTGTACAGTATTAAATTTTTTTCAGATGTGGATAGGGGAGCCCTATTGTAATTCCTTTAATGGTTGGGGGCCCAAGTGCCAACTGGGCAGGAACAATTTTTAAAAAAAGAGAAGTGCATATTCTCTTCGGGAAGAACCTTGCAAACCTTGCTGAGGACCATGGCCGGGCTGATGTTCGTTCTTTGTTCTTTGCTCTTTGCCTCCCCACCCCCACCCCTGCCTCCCCAGGTTGAGAAGCTGAGACCCCAACCTGCTCATGACGCTCAGGGTCTCCCCGTCTTCATCTCCCATGCTGAGCATCACCCCGAAAGCCTCAGATGACACAAAACTCCTGTGGTGGATTGTGAAGAGCTCCAGAGGCCAAACTGGGGAGTGGGCTGAGAAATCCTTCCAAATTCCAGCCTGGCTCCTCTGTTTGTGATTGAGGCGGAAAGAGATCTTGGTGTGTTGGTGGACAGCTCCTCTCCGTCTCCCCCTTGCAGTGAAGAAGGCCAATTCCATGCTAGGGATTATCAAAAGGGGATTGAAAATAAAACTGGAGTATTGCCCCAACGTAATGCCAAAGGGATTGAAAATAAAACAGCCAACATTATAACAAAACAATAGTAAGGCCCCACCTGGAGTATTGTGTACAATTCTGGTCACCGCATCTCAAGAAAGACATAGTGGAACTGGAAAAGGTGCAGAAGAGGGCAAATGATTTGCTGCTCCTTCCAGCCTGCCTTTTGCCTGGAGCCCTCTCTTCAGGGTTCATTGTAGAGGGGCTCTTCTCCTCTCTCAAAATACAGAACTAGGGGACATACACTCAAATTGAGTGCTGGGAGAGTAAGAACTGATTTCACCCAGCGCATTGTAAGTCTATGGAACTCCCTGCCACAGGATTTGTCATCTGGCCACGATCCTCCATTTTGGATGAGGCGCCATCACGGGTTACAAACCATGATGGAGCCCGACCACGCCCCTGGGCGTGGGCCAGATGCAGGGGGCAGGAGAGATATCTAGTCTGCCGGAGGCCTGTGAGATACAGGAATCTCTAGATGGGCCTTTGGCCTGATCCAGCATCCGTTCTTATGTTCTTATCCAAATTCACGTGTGGCCAGTTAAAAAGTATAATTATTTTTTTAACTTACTTTTTCTCCAAAAATGCCTGATGCATAGATATTTCATGTTAAGTCACTTTTTCTTTTGATCTTGCCTTCTTTGCTACAGGCAGGGGCAGGGGCAGCAGAGTGGGGCATTTGAGCGGCCCCGGGTGACGCTGTTTGAGCAGAGCCCCTCCGCTGGCAAGGGATGGCGAAGGGCTGCTATTCTAGCCTTAACTGCATTTGTTCTGATAGCTTGTTCTTGAGCTGCAGAGGGAGGGGGAGGGGGTGTCGGAGCCGCCGCTGCAAGACACCCTTTGCGCGCGCCCACCCTTTTTTCGGCGGGGCACACAGGGCGTTGAAGCTGAGAGAAGCCTCTCTACCCATTTGCCCGAGGAACTGCCCCAGCGCTTTATTATTAAAACCAACCCAGCAGCTCTGCTTCAGGGAAAGCCTGGGGGCTGATGGCCGCCCACAAGTCCTCTGACCGGAAAATGACAGCCGGGTATTGATGCATCAAATAACAAATAACAAAATGGTAAGTTCATTTTTTTAAAAATAAAAGAAAGCAGAAACCGGACGTATTTTTTTCAGATGTAAGCTTCCGAATGCGAAGGGAGCACGGGAAGTGAAGTACTACGGGGATTCGACCCTAAAACCTCGCCCAGGTGAGGACACGGAAAGAGGGTGGGGCTGAATGGAGACCACGCTGACTACCACGTGACCGCCTTCGCCATCCTTCCCAATTCCAGCCTGGCGAAGGCAATCACGCTCCCCTTGCTGCCCAAAGAGAAGTTCTTCCAGCCTGAAGTGACGGCCTAGGTTTCTTGTTTATCTTATATATATCTTTACTACACCGTGCATATTTCTGCCTGTGTATTTATTTATTCCCAGCTCTCCCCCTCCATGTTGTAAATGCCTCCCCCTTGCCCTTTTGCTTCATTTGTTTACTGTTTCTTGTACTTTTGCAAAGTTCTCTCTGCAGAAATGAAGTTTGCTCCCCCGGGTGTTATTTGTAAAAACTGTCACTTGCAGAAGCATTGTGAGATCAACGTGAAGGGGTTGGCAAATGAGTCTCATTCTGCCCCTCTGTTCTTCCAGACAACTCCAGTCTCAGCCCAAGTGGGTGTGAACTCTACCAGGATTGTGGGTTCCCTGAAACTTGGCAGGTGAGCCGTAGATCTTTTTGTACATTAAACCACCACCCTTTTCTTGATCAAGGGCTCTGTGTACTTTTTTTACTGGAGATGGGCAGCAGTGATGGGCAGAAAAGGAGGTCCTAGCTGGACAGGACACTTGGGCTTCTTCCACTGGGGTCTTCTCCCAACTGGCCTTCTGCCCTGGACGCCACACTGCAGGGGGGTCCCCTAGAAACACGGGCGTCATTCTCTCTTTCCTTTGCTCTCGTGTAGGCTGCAGCTGTTCCTGAAGCATTCGGAGGTCGGGCCCTTCTCGGTAAGACCTTTTCGATGCCTTCTGTTGTGTGATCCCATGGCCTCAATAAGTCACACACACACACACACACACACACACACACACACACACACACACACACACACACACACACACACACACACACACACACACACACCTCAGATTCCACCAGCCATAGCCAGAGGATTCCCAGCCCAATCCCTCCCGATATCTTTCTCTCAAAACCCAGGAGGTATCCTCAACCACTTGGTGCATCTTGCTCATTCGCTTAAAAAAAACCTGGCAAAGTAATAATGATGATGATGATTGCTGAGGGCTGCTGAGCTAGAAGGGACCCCTGGGGATCATCCAGTCCACCCCCTGTCCAGGAGGCCCCAGTGGGTGAATGGAAGTGCCAACCTCTGGCCCCACCAATGGATCCCTAAGCCACTGAGTGATGGACATTTTGGTCTACAGGTCAAGACCATTCAGGAGTCCTACCTACCGGAGTCCTGATGGGTTTTTTTTCTCTCTCTCTCTCACCATCTTTTCTTAGGTTCAATTAATGCAAGCCATCCTGAGCTATTCTGCTTCAAGCATTCTTCTACCACAAATTAACGGTAAGACTTAGGCGGTTACTTCACGTCTGTTTTGTCTCTGTAAGTGTTGCACTTCAGACCGGTACAAAACAAACTTATTTATTTATTGGATTTTTTACCACTCATCTGGCAGCAAGGTCACTCTGGGCAGTTTACAACACTTACTTCATGTCCGTCGTGCAACAGCTGAAATTTGTCTCAACCACGCCCCCGGACCGGGATCAGAGCATGACAATACTGTACCTGGCGCTGGGTTGGAGTATTGTCTTGTCACAGTTTGTTCCCGATTCCTGTTCCGAGACAAGGGACCGTGTGGTAACAACTGTCATGCAACAACCAGTGTCCACCTAGTGGTCAGCAGCTGAAACGGCATTTGACATTAGTTTCCCTATGGGAAACACCATGCAGCGCAAAAAATGTTTATTAAAGAAAGAACTGAAAATTCTGTAGCATTGACGTGTAAATCCTGGAGGACCAGTAAATTAAAATATTGAAAAAGTTTTATTTACGATATTTTAAAAAAGTGTTAAGAAAGCAAGACAAATTCAGAATTTGTCACAGAACAAGACCATGAAGTAACAGTTGTCACAAGACAAGTAATCACGCCCATGAGTAAACGGAAACAGGGACTAAACAGGGACAAAACCACGTGATTGCAACCAACGCTGTCACAGTACAAAACTAGTCACAGAACAAGGAAAAATGTGAAGTAACCATCATACACATGAAGCCCTAAACACCTTAGGACCTGGTTACCAAAAGAACTGCCTTCTTCAATACCAGCCTACCCAGACCCTAAGATCAGGCCAGGAGGCCCTGTGGAAGGTGCCGTCCCTCAAAGAGGTTGGGGGGTGATGGCATGTCAAAACTGGACCTTGTAGGCAATTGCCCCCTCTCTGGAATGCCCTCCCTACAAAGATCCGCCTGGCGCCAACAGTTTTGGCTTTTTGGTGCCAGGCCTTCCTGTTCAACCAGCATCTGAATTAAATAGCAATCTTTTTAGCTGGGCTCATAAACAGCAGGATTTTCATATTTGTATACTGATTATTTTAAACTGTGTGTTATTTTGATGGTTTTTAACATGTTGTTTTATAGTTTTGACATATTTTATTCTGCTCAGAGACCATTTGGTAGTAGGGCAGCTTAAAAATCTGTAAATAAATAAATAAATAAATAAATTTTGGCTTCTCTTACCCCAGACTTCGAAGAAATATTAATTACAACCCTTGCTTGATGAAACATTTCCATCACCACAGTGAATTTTATTTTCCAGCACGGCTGGCCAAGGGGTACCCCCTTCCTCTGCTGGATGGTGTGCAACCCTACAATCTCGTCCTTCGGCCATACAAGGTGGGTGATTCCTTAGTGCACTGGCGAAAGAAAATAATGCAGGTGGGCTGGGAGTTTTAGTCAAACTGATGCTAAAGCAGCATGCAAGAAAGGTTTCTGAGAGGCAAGCTCAGCCCTCCATCCTGGGACGAGGCCAGCCGGTCCAGCCGGGCCACATTCAGAGCCTCCCCCCCCCCGTCCTTAAGAGGAGGCTGCATTCATGGGTGAACGGCTGGTTCCCTTGGAGACACAGGTGATCGGTCAGCCAGGGATGCAGCCAGACTGTTCTGCACCCCCAGGTTAGGGGTGGGCCTTCCCTTTACCTTCAGAAATCCCCCCATGGAAAGAAGGATCTCGAGTCTCCTTCACTGTTGGGCCACCCGAGAGGTCTTCCTACCCTTTTGGCTGTCTGGTGTTTCCACAGGACTTCCTGCTTTTTGGAGCAGATGTTCAGTACAAGCCGTGAAGCGAGGGAAGAAAAAGAGGAAGCAAGTGACCAAGACAGGATGACGAATAATGCCTCTCTTTCCACTTCACGCCTGGTTTGTGGGGGGCTCTGGACATGAACAGGAGCTCCCCGCAAGCAGATCCTCACCTGATGTCGTCTTCTCCCTTCCTGCCTCTTCTTTCGCCAACTGCTCCGCAGCTAAAAGGAGGATTGCAAGAGCCCAGAAAAAGCCACAGAGTTGGGCAAAGAAAGAATTTGTGTTGAATTTTATCACAGCAGCCAAGCTAATGAGAGCAAAGCATCATAGGAAAAAAACTAGCATGACCTTAAACAGGGCGATCGATACAAAAATGTGTGGGGTGCAGCTATTTGTGACAAATTAATGTCCGATATGAAATTAAGAAGGGTTTGCCACAGATATATGGTGAGATTTTTAGTGAATGTATATTTAATAAATATTTGAAAAAGGGAAGGGTTGTGTATCCTCCCCAAGGATCAGTGTGGTTTTCGAGGGGGGTGGAAGTCCATAATGAAGGAAAATGGATCATACATTATATCCAGGTGGTCCTGGTCGTGGGATGCCCTCTTTGGGCGTTTATACAGGACCCCTAAGCTCCGCTACAAATGGCTGCAAGGTCCGGACCTTAAAAATGTTTACCCACCAGCTCCGGACTTTGCAGACAATTAAGTGCGACCCCGCCCACTTTAGCGCGACCAAACAGCAGCTTTCAGGTACCTGCTTTTTGGATGTGACAAATATTTGATCCGGTGTAAGGATAGTGAGTGCGGGGCTCTCCTGGCTTCCGTTTGTTCTTTTTTTGCGCCCCGCCCCTTTAAGAGATCTGAATGCTTCCGGGAACAAAACGGAGGTAAGAAGGCATTCTTTTCTTTCTTTTTTCTCCCTCCCTCACGCAGCCAGCAACCAGGAAGTGCGGAGGGGGGTGGGGACAGAGGAAGAGCAACGAACCCCTAAGATCTCTGGTCCGAATTTAAGTGGTCAGCGGATCTTAGGGGTCGTGTAAAAAGGCCCTTTGTTTCTATTGTGCTATATTCATTTTTCATGTTAATATGTTCTTTTTGCTCATGCTTTTGTTTTTTTGTATATGTTTTTAAGTTTTGAGTTTTCAAATAGAATCCCCCAAAGAAACAATGAACAGGCCTCCCACATGCTTGGCTCCAGTTGGATGAAGGTTGGAAAGAGGCTCAGGAAAGTTTTAGGTCTCTCCCAGTGACTCCTAGAGATGGGCACAAACTGGAAAAACAGGGAGTTGTGATAGTTTCTGGCTTGCGGTTGACCACAAATCACCCTAAGACCCTGGAAAAATGAACTGATTCACTGTTTCTTTTCCCAGTTGTGACCAATGGCAATAAGAAAATTATAATTCATCATTTATTATCTTTGATAATATCAAGGCTTTTAAGCCTTGATACAGGCTGTAGTGGGAAATGCACGTCTCAAGAAGCGATTTCTGGGAAACTTCAAGGACCTTCCTTGGCTAATTTCCCCTCGGCCAAACCACAAGCAGAACGGAGCTCTTGTGAGGCCTCTCTTCCCACAAAGTCACTGTATCGGAAAATTACTTTTCTCTGCTGTTAGTATTCTTTCCTAACTAGATGTATGCACAAAATATTTCAGTTCAAATGAGGAAGTTTCTTCATGTGAGCATCTGGATCTACCAAGTACGAGCTTAAACTGCTGGCGTGTCCTTAGTCTGACAAGAAGCCCTTTTACACGACCCCTAAAATCCGCTGCTAAACACTTGCAGATCCGGAGCATAAAATTGTTTTCCCACCAGCAGCGGACTTTTAAAAAAACAAAGTACGCCCACATCCACTTAAGGACGCCCCAGCGCACTTTACAAGTACCTGGACTCTGGAGGTAAAAAAATTTCCGATGTGGATTGTAAAGTTCTGATGGACGGAGGTGAGCGGAGGTCAGCCTGCATTCTTTTCTCCCTTTGTTTCTCCCTCCCCTCACCACAGACAGGAGCAATGGAGTGGGGAAGGGTGGGAACACAGGAAGAGGAACAAAACCCACATGATATCTGGCTGGGGGATCCAAATTTAAGCTGCCAGTGGATCTTAGGGGTCGTGTAAAAGGGCTCAAGGTATAAGAATGTTCTGTTCCAGCTTGTAATTTGTCCTTCCTTGTACGGAAGCACCCTTATGTGCATTCGAATAAACCTTTCTCAGAATCTGAAACTCTGATGTCTGACTCTCTGTCTATCTGTCTTTAGAAGCCTGCAAGGTTTAAACGTAAGGGTGCAATCCAGAATTGTTTGTGGGTGACACAGTTGGTGGTTCATTTTTCTGGTTCATCCCCCAGACGTACCTGCTCCTGACATCACCACAGCTTGGAGACTTTGGCCATTGCTGGTTGCTCTCTGCGAACCCTTGTCTGGGAGCTGGTGATGCCTCCAGCACCTCTGAGCTCTAGTTCCTGATCCTCACAGCGAGAAAGCTCTTTATTCTGCTGCTATTTCAGATGCCAACGAAATGGGTAACCATAACTAACACTGCTCTTATTTCAGTCGTGTTTGGCTCTCTGAGCAGCGATTGCCACCATGTTAGATCATCCCTAATCAAAGCATGGAAAGTAGGAGTAAATAGCAAGGTAGCCAAATTTGCCAATGATAAGTTATACAGGGTAATAAAAACTGGGAGAAATTGTGAGGAGCTCCAGAGGGATCTCTTGACCCTGGGGGAGTGGGCAAACCAGTGGCAAATGAGTGATGCGCGTTGGGGCAAAAAAACCCCAACCCAATTACGTTTATAAACTGATGGGGTCTGAACTCTCTGCAACAAACCAGGAAAGGGACCTTGATGTCTTGGTGGACAGCTCAATGTCAACCCTAGCCCCGCCAAACCCAGAGGCCAATTTCCATGACTATCATTCATTTCTGTTCCTTCTTGTTACAATATAAGAGCCCAAGAAGAGGGGACAGAGGCCAGGGAGGCCTTCGCATCTTGGAAGTGTCACTTCCAAATGTTATTAAGACGGATTGAGTAACACCTAGAGGGCAGACAGAGTTGAGAAATTCATCATCACGATGTCTTATGCGTCTCTCAACCATCCAATTTCTGCTGTCCTCCCACCCCACCCCCAAGGGTCGAAATTGGTGCAGCAGCCCTGCAGTGTCCACCCTCACTCCTCGCTTTTAGCTGCAAAATCCCCCCTCCCCCAGCGGGACAGATTTGCACGCCAGCCAGCGTTTCAAAACTCCATGTGAAGGCAGCGTTTCTTTGAAGGCGGAGCACTTAAGCGCTTGTTGTTTTGCTATAAAAACCCCCAAACGTAAGGCAGGCCATGCCAAGATATGCAGACAAGCTGTTCACCATTATTGCGACATGGCTTTCTGGCCGAGGCTCCTCTGTCCGAGGAGGCAGGAAGCAGCACCCCAGAGAAGGGAAGAGAGAGAGGGCAGGTTTCTCAGGCTGCAGCCCCCTCATCCTGCTTTCGGGGACCGTTGGTGCCATCTAGTGCAGAGAAGAGAGACAGGAGAAGAGAATCAAACCCGTCGCACAGATAAGCAGAGCTTTGGGATTGCGGACTGCATTCTTTACCGGACGGAATGGAAGAGGGATGGAAACTAACGTTAAAAACAAAGGCCCCGGTCACACGACCGTTTGGGTACTGTGTTTGCTGCGAATGACTGCGCAGCAAAAGATCGTGCCTCCACTCCAAGGTGCAGCATTTTGGCACCCCAGTCGACCACGCCCCCTGAAGCGTACTTTAACCGCATCATCCTATACCAAGCATGTCCAAACTTCGGCCCTCCAGATGTTTGGGATTGCAATTCCCACAATCCTTTGCCATTTATTTATTATTTATTATTTATTATTTATTATTTATTATTTACACTTGTATACCGCCCCATTCCCACAATGGGGACTCTGGGCGGTTTACAGTATCAAAATTAAAACAGCAAGAACAATTGTGAACTACAATAACAAAACAGCAATGACCAAAAGAAATTTGGCGGGATAATAATAATAATAATAATAATAATAATAATAATAATAAAAAAAAACAACAACAAATGGGACCTTAGACATTGCCGTAAGCTTCTCGGAAGAGGATAGTTTTGAGATTCCTCTTAAAAGCTTCCAGCGATGGAGCCAGCCGTAAATCACTAGAGAGTTTATTCCAGATGGACGGGGCCACTACCTGGAGAAAGCCCGCCCCTAAAAGTACCCGCCTTATGGGCGTCCCTCTCTTTAGTGTGACCGTCCGGAGTGATAAGGCCGCCGAAGCTCGGGTGGGTCGGGCCAGGTCTAATTGTCGGGAGAGACGCTCCGCCAAATATGCTGGGGCCAAGCCATGGAGGGTTTTGTAAACCAAAACCAACACCTTGAACCTTATTCGGGAGGCAACGGGTAACCAGTGTAGGCGAGCCAGGATGGGGGTGGCACGGTCATAGCGATGCGCACCAACCACCAGCCTGGCCGCCGTATTCTGGACCCGCTGCAATCGCCGAACAAGGTTCAAGGGGAGCCCCATGTAGAGGGCGTTGCAGTAATCCAGCCTCGACATGACCAGTGCCTGTACCACAGTCGTACTTGCTCCTGGCATTGGGAGAGATCATGCCACTGAGATGAGGATGCACTCAAGGAGCCCTCATCGAGGTACGGGCGAATCTGGGCGATAAGCCTAAGATGGTAAAGGCCGACCTGACCACGGCTGACACCTGGGGTTCCAGGGTCAGATCCGGGGTCTAACACTGCTCGCCCAGATTCCTCACTCTTTGCGCCAGCTGGAGGGCGGACCCATCCAGACTGGGAAGAGGGCCACAGTACCCCTCCGACGGGCCCCCAAATAACATAACCTCGGTCTTACCCGGGTTGAGCCTGAGCCTGTGGGACCTGGTCCAGTCCAGAACCGCAGCCAGGCAACGATCAAGGGTAAACTGACGGCCTCCACTGCATCGGTGGAAAAGGAGAGATAGAGCTGCGTGTCATCAGCGTACTGATGACAGCAGACTCCATAACTCCGGATGATCTCGGCCAGTGGCTTCATATAGATGTTAAAGAGCATTGGGGAGAGTGACGACCCCTGAGGCACCCCACAAGAGAGTGTCCAGGAGCCGACAACTCACCCCCAAGCTCACTCGCTGGGTGCGGCCCCAAGGAAGGACCGGAGCCAGGCCAAGGCCTGGCCTCCAATCCCAACCTCAGAGAGCCGCTCCAGCAGGATACCGTGGTCAGCGGTATCAAAAGCCGCTGACAGGTCGAGAAGGACCAGCAGGGTAGAGCAACCCCTGTCAGCCCTCCTCAACAGATCATCATGCAGCGACCAGGGCCGTTTCGGTTCCATGACGCTTGTTGGCCTGAACCCGGACTGGAAAGGATCCAGGACATGGTTCTCCTCCAGGAACGACTGGAGACGCAGGGCGGCGCACATCCTGCTTTCGATCACCTTGCCCAAAAAGGGAACATTGGCTATGGGACGATAGTTGGACAAATCGTCCACTGCCAAGCCAGGTCTTTTAATAATGGGCTTCACCACCGTCTCCTTCAGAAGACTGGGCAAAATCCCGTCCCTGAAGGAGGTTGAGGCAATCAGTGAAGCCCATTTCGGCATGCTCCCCCCTGCGCTCTTAATCAACCAGGAAGGGCAAGGGTCGAACAATCTAAGCTTAGAATTCTGGGAATTGTGGTCCAAAACATCAGGAGGGCTGACATTTGGACATGCCTGTCCTATACCACCACCAGGGGTTCAATCAAATTACCCCTCTTAATGATGCACAGTTTTTACGGCAGCAATTGCAGTGCGACCGGTGAAAATTCGCACCCTTTCAGCCCCCCCCTTTTCTGCCTCTTTCTGCTGTCCTCCTTTAATAATCAATTGCTGGCATTTCGGTAACTGAGCATTCTACAAGCTGCAAATTACCTGGTACAGTGACCCATGGGAAAGGAAGTGAGAGACGAGAGAAAAACAAAAGAAGTTCCTATAAAGGCACTCTGGTACTAGGGATACACTGCCACGATCTCAATCTTTCGCATGAACTCTTGCAGTAATACTAGAAAGCCGACATGCCGGTAATCGACAAGCAAATCGACAAGATATGAGCGTGACGGGAAAAGATGCACATTTGGCAAGACAAGACGCACAGAAAGAAGTATAATACACCCCTGCCGTTGGGGCATTAACTGTGCACCAAATGTCACGTGATCGCCCACGATTGTTAATACGCATCAGAATATGATGTGCAGTTAATAGCCAGGCGACCGAGGCCAACGACACATAATAGGTAGTCCATCATCACTGTGTGTTTTCAGATAGGGATCTAGAGAGAAAGGGATACACTCTTTAAAGAGAGGCTTGAAACTTAATGAGAGATAAGTTGTAAAAACTTCTGTGAGAAAATGTAAGTGTTGAGTATCTATAAACCTAAGAACAAGGTGTTAAAGTCACCAACTTCTTCTGTGATCTAACCCAAGTGTATTTAAATTTAATTCTCTCTTTTTTGGGGGGGGTGCTGTACTTGAACAACCTTACTCTTTATGCTTTTAATTCTACTTTGTTATAAGTAAACTCCTTTTCTCTTTATTCAGTTTAAATCAGTCTGGAAAGCAATAATTTATTAGGGAAACTAGTTGGTGTCAGTGGAAGAGCGAATTAGCGATGGTGCTTGTCCATAGCCTGTGAAAAGCCCAGGGCATAGCACAGGAATGCCACAGAATGCAGCTTTGGTGTTACTTATGCCCCCCCCCCCCAAGTTGGTATTGATTTGATCCTTTTCAGTTCCGTGTATACTTATTGTTTTTAGCTTTTAAATATTGTCCTTTAAAGATGTAAGCTGCTTTGGGTCCTTTATGGAGAAAGATGGACGTAAAAATATTTTATAAACAAACAAACAAACAAGCACCCAAATGTGGGGGAAATGAATTTTGAGGATCACAGCTCCAGGAATTCCCCTGCCAGTTATGAGATTTGGGAAGTATTCATCTCAAAAAGAGATATTTGCTGTCATGGTTTGTCTCGTTGTCTTGCATTATTGTTCTTTTAGCTTTATTATTATTTGCTGTTCTTTATAACAGTGCTTTATGTAAACCACCCAGAGCTCCCTTTGCGGAAAATTGTCCGCGGTATACAAATGCATAAATAAATAAATAAATAAATAAATAAATAAATAAATAAATAAATATTTTACCCCACCCAAACTGGGAGAATGTGAGACTCAGGGTTCAAGTTGCTTATGAGTCAGGAAGAGACGTGGCCGCTACCGCACTTCAAACAGCAACTGCTTTTTGTTTTAAATCACCTTCTGCCCTCCCCCACTGTCACGTGGTCGCTGAAGCAATTCAGCATTCCACACTTGGCATTTTCTCATGAACCGGTTTCCCTGTCTGCACTTTGCTAAACCGCTTTTTGTTTTGATTTTGTCCGTCATTTCCCCATAATCTGCTTCTATTTCGGATTTTTTTTTTTTTTTAGGATAACGTCATGCCGTTGTTCTTCCATTCTAAGTAATGTAGATAATTTTCCGCTTTTCCGAAGGCAGGATAAGGCATAGAGAGGGGGAAACCCAGAACAAAACGGTGCATGGTGTCCGCAGTTTCAACTAAATCGCTTCAAGAAGCGGTCTAGAAATCAGTTTAAAAAAATACCACCCCTGGTGGACGTTGCAAGAAAAACCAACACCATGGCCAAAAAGGGGCGTGGCCAAGGGGGCTCCGCGGAAAAAGTGATTGGAAATGCGGCAGGTGATTTTAAGGTGATTTGACTTTAAGCAAAAGGCGATTCAAAACTTAAGTGTGGGTTGCTGCTTCTACTGCTTTATGCATTCTCTCCTTCCTTCTTCCTCCTGGGTTTGTGGAGCAGCAATCCGGCACCTTGGCTTCAAACTACCTCTGCAGACTTTTTTTTTGGCCAGGTATGGAGTAGCCAAACCCAGCTTTGCACAACAGGAGCTGGGCTGGGGGTGGGGTGGGGTGGGAAGCCAACCCTCCTCTGAGCCTTCTTTCCCGGCCAGCGTTGACTCTTTGCTTTCGCTCTGCGGTCCAAATCCTTTCCTGGACTGTCAAGCTTTTGGCCGCACCAGCTGGAGGCGGATGGAAGCTAGGCTCCAAAGCAAGACGGAGAGAGCAGGGGAAGAGCTGATCCGTATGGCGCCGTCAACCTGCTTTGATGCGTGCTGGCAGTTTCGGGCCAGAAAGGGAAGCAAGGGAGAAGGGGCCAAGCTGTCCGGGTTGATGGCAACCCCCCAGCATCCTGTTGTTCCTGGGCCAACCGCCTGCTTCCCTCTCGGGTTCTTAGAGCGGAGGAGCTAGAGTGGTCCAACGCTTTGCATCCCTGCAAAAGAGACGGGGATAGAGGTGGAGGTGCAGGAGGAGGGAGGGAGAGCAGTGGGAGCAGCGCCAAGGCCCTCTGTGTGATCCAGGAGGAGGCTCAAGTCACGCCACTGACATTGGATGGCGAGCCACAATGCAGGGGGAAACGGGCTACTCGTGGAGGGAGGGAGGAAGCGTCAGACTTTCTGGAAACGCTGAGCTTTCTGGAAGGGAAGGAATACAGCACATTCCCCAAGACATAAGTGCCTCTTTCCTGTTCTCAACAATCTGCTTCTCATTAGCCCGCCAAAGGTTGATATTGGGGGTGGGGTGGGAGGGAGGGAGGCTCCATGGAAAGCGCCTTTTCTGGAGGTGGTTGGTGAAGGGTGTGTGTGTGTGTGTGTAAGCGATACTTTCAGAGCAGTAACTTTGCCAAGCCAACCAAGCGCTTTCTTTGTACCACTAGGAGAAGCCTCCATCCTAAAAGCAAATGCGAATGCAAAGGCAGCTTAAACACTCCTCCGTCCTGTTTGGCACCGGCTTGTGTGGGCTGCAGGGAATTCCTTTCTTATTGTGTTCAGCTTGGAGATTTTGACCAACGGTGGTCATTGCCCTGGAAATGCTGGCTGACCCACTGATACACCCCTCCCTGCCGCGGATCTGAGCCCATCTGCAGCCTGCCTCAGTGGTCTGTGTCAATAGAGGTGCCGCTGCTGTGGATAGGAGGACCCCAGTACACTGGCACAAGAATCCGTATGTAGAAGAAGTGCTCCCTCAAGTGGCAAAACAGGTGGGACTGTGAAATCACATTGGCCCAGGTCTGATTCTTGTTACGTAGGCCCTCTGGTGGAACTCCAACAGCAAGATTTACAGCGGAGAACAGTTGCTGGTGAAGAAGTCCACGCTTGGTTTGTTCGTCACACTAGGATTATGGACTTTGCAAGACAAACAAGCACTTGGCAGGAGACGTTGCCACTGAAATGTGTACCGTTGGGGTGGCGCTGGCATTAATAACACAGTTCCAGCCATCAAAAGGAGAGGCACGGGGAAATCACACCTGGGAGATGTAGTCCTCTTCAGCAAAGGCTTATATACCAACCCATATACCACTTCAAGTAGTCTCTGGGTGGTTTACAGTTTTTTAATTACAGTACGCAGGCTACACATTGCCCCCCCCCCCCGCAATCTGGGGACTCATTTTACCGACCTCGGAAGGATGGAAGGCTGAGTCAACCATGAGCCAGTTACCTGAGATTGAACCCCAGGTCGTGAGCCCTGTTTTACCTGCAGTGTAAGTAAAACTGGGCTCTGTGGCGAGGGCTCTGTGGAAGGGCTCAGCATTACAAATATGAAAGAGAAAACAAAGCTGATGGAAGGGGAGGGGATGCTTGCTAGATACACCGCCAATTCCTCTTGTAGGGTCTGACTATGAGATCCGGAGAGCGAGGCACTTAGGGAGAATCCAGCCGTGTCCAAGAGATTAGCAAGAACCCAGGTGGGTCCCACGGAGCCTCACTGTCCTAGGTCTCCCCAGGCCATGTGCGGTGTGGAGGAAAGGTGTGTTGGTGGACAGCTCCATGAAGGTGTCTCCCCAATGTGTGGCAGCGGTGAAGAAAGCCAATTCCATGCTAGGGATTATCAAAAAGGGGATTGAAAATAAAACAGCCAACATTATAATGCCATTATACAAAACAATAGTAAGGCCCCACTTGGAGTATTGTGTACAATTCTGGTCACCGCATCTCAAGAAAGACATAGTGGAACTGGAAAAGGTGCAGAAGAGAGCAACCAAAATGATTGCTGGGCTGGGGCACCTCCCTTATGAAGAAAGGCTAAAACATTTGGGGCTCTTTAGTCTGGAAAAAAGGCGCCTGAGGGGGGATATGATTGAGACGTACAAAATAATGCATGGCATGAGTAAAGTGGATAGAGGGAAGCTCTTTTCCCTCTCACAAAATACCAGAATTAGGGGACATGCACTCAAACTGAGGGCTGGGGGAGTAAGAACAGACAAAAGAAAATATTTTTTTCACCCAGCGCTTTCTTAGTCTGTGGAACTCCCTGCCACAGGAGGTGGGGATGGCATCTGGCCTGGATGCCTTCAAAATGGGATTGGACAGATTCCTGGAGGAAAAGTCCATCACAGGTTACAAACCATGAGGCTGATGTGTAATATCCAGGCTTAAAACCGGGGTACTTCAAGGGCCAGATGCAGGGGAGTGGTATCAGGAGACAGATATCTAGTCTCATGCTTTTCCAGACGCATTTGGTGGGGCCACTGTGAGATACAGGAAGCTGGACTAGATGGGCCTTTGGCCTGATCTAGCAGTGCTCTTCTTATGTTCTTATGAGAGCCCTCCTCTTACCAAACGTCTTCTCCAGTGGATCTGGTGGTGGTGGGGATTATCCAAGGAAACAACGTAGCCAGGCACGGTTCTCTCTTGAACATCCTTTGCTTTGGACAAGGGGGGTGGAGGCATGTGGTCCCTGCTGGAGGAAAATCCCGGGCAACAGCCCTGGCCTTCTCTCTGACGATCAGCCAAGGAGTTCACTTGCGCACGTGCTCAGCAACAGAGGACATAAATGTTTGGGTAAGAACAGCTGCTTCTTTCCCTGCATGAGGCTTTCCCCAAAACCTTGGCTCTTTTACCACTGCCCTGGGCTGAGAAAGAAAGGACTCTCTCTGGGCGTTTATACACGACCCCTAAGCTCCGCTGCAAATGGCTGCAAGCTCCGGAGCTTAAAAATGTTTCCCCACCAGCTCCGGAGCTAATAGAAAATTAAGCGCGACCCCGCCCACCTAAGCGCGACCCAGCACAGTTTTCTTGTACCTGCTCTTGGGAGGTGAAAAATATTTGATGCAGATGTGCTGGGCTCTCCTCGCTTCTTTTTGTTTTTGTTTTTTGCCTCCCGCCCCTTTAAGAGGAACCAGGAAGTAACCGGGGCTCCCCCGGCAGCGTCCACCAACACCGGGAGGTAAGGTTTTATTCTTTTGTCCCTTTTTTTCCTCCCTCCCCTCACACAGCCAGCAGCCAGGAAGTACGGAGGGGTGGAGATGCACGAAGAGCGACAAACCCCTAAGATCTCTGGTCCGAATTTAAGGGGACAGCGGATCTTAGGGGTCGTGTAAAAAGGCCCTCCTCTCTCTCTCTCTCTCTCTCTCTCTCTCTCTCTCTCTCTGTGTGTGTGTGTGTGTGTGTGTGTGTGTGTGTGTGTGTGTGTGTGTGTGTGTGTGTGTGTGTGTGTGTGTGTGTGTACAAACACCCTGCAGAACAGGAATGACTCTCTCTAGATGCAGCGATAGTTTCCCAGAGCTCTTTTTTTCAAGGAAAGAACGACAGAATTCATGCCGGGTGCCTTAGAGAGGGACCCCTCTCTCTCTCTCTCTCTCTCTCTCTCTCTCTCTCTCACACACACACACACACACACACACACACACACACACACACACACACACACACACAGAGTGGGTGTCTGGGTTTAGATTGAACCTCCTGTCCAAAGCAGACTGAGAGGCTTCTGAACAGATGCTGCTCAGCACAAACCTTTCTCTTTGCTCCAGAAGGAAAAGGGAGCCATAAAAAAAGGAGAAATGGCCGTAGATTTAGAAGAGGTAGCCGTGTTCGTCTGTGCAAGCTTTACAGGCAAAACCCCAAGGGGAAAACAACCACAACCACAACAGCAGCAACAGCAACAGCAACAGCAACAGATAAAAAGTAAAGAATAGCAAAAAGTAAAGAACAACAATTAGGGGGCACTCCTTGAAACGTTTGGTTGCACAAATATTGCTACTGTGAAGAGTCATATCCCATATCTTGCTCTTCTGTTCTTGGGGGGGCATCCTCAGGTTTATGAATGTGTGATATTGTGCTTCTGCACCCATGATTCAAAATGCCATATTGCTGCACAACGTCATGCCGACGTTGCCAGCAGGAAAGAGGATACCAAGCTTTACATAGCAAAGACCACCTGAATGTTGACAATACCCATAGCAGCAATCAAGGATACCCTTTTGTGCTGGATACCACTCACAAAGTGACAACGATCAAAAGGAAAATTCCAGAGGCAGACTCCTTTCCTCGTGTATTAACCACTTCTCACCCAAACATAATTATGCAAGGAACCCTTTTTCCTCCAGCAAACTGGGTACTCATTCTACTAACCTCAGAAGGCTGGAAGATTGAGCGAACCTTGAGCTGGCTGAATCAGTTGGGATGAAACTCAGCTTGTGAGCAGAGTCTTGACTGCAATTGTGCAGTTTAACCGCTGCAGCATTAGGCTGTGCCGCGATGCCTGATCTTCTCTTAAGTTTTCCAGTCATGCTAAAGATTTGCCTGGGGAAGTTAACTTAAGTGAAGTGGTTTCCATCTTTCCTACTCCACTGCCATTACTGGCCGTTAACGTCAATCACCCATTATGGATCGGATGCTGATTGAAGCTCCCCATTCTGGATCAGACGCTTCAAGGGTTAGAGAAAAACCATTTCAGGAGCCAAGGAAATGGAAGGTGTCCATTTGCCCAGCCCTAAGCGAGCCTCTGGGGCTGTGCAGGGTGTTGTCTTCCTCCCAGAATGGAAATGAGAGCCATCTTCTGGTCTGGTCACCTTCAGGACACAAACCACCACCTTGTCCTTTGACTCAGACAACACGTGTGCCTTTTGCTGCCAAGGGAAGACACCCTGCCTGCTCCACAGCTTTCCTTGTGACCAATTCCTGAGCGCTGTGTGCATGTACTGTGTCAGTTTGTTGCAGAAGGAAATAATAATACAGTTTGGTGCCATCTATTTTTTAAAAAATAAACTAACAGCTTTATTGTGGCTTGTGTGCCATCAAGGTTTATGTCACAAATAAATTGGTTTTGACTTGCCTGGCAAAGACCATCTTGCCAAGAATTCCACATTTGGACTTTGAGGTATGTGCTTGAAAAAGAATGGATTGCATGCAAAAGCTTTCAACTTTTTTTATTTTTATCAATGGCCTAAAGGTATCACTTCCAGCTCAGTCTCTGCATTGTATTTTGGTTTGGCCACACGGCTCAACAACTCTTTTTCACTTTTTTGAAGTATTTTTTACTTCATAAATAATAATTATTATAAATAATAATAAATCTGTTAGTAGCAAAGGACTGCAGGACTCTTTAAAAATCTTGCTTTGGAGGCGGAGGCCTTTGTCCCGCCGTCTTCCCAGAACATTTATTTTCCCGGAAATGTCCCGGGTGGCAGTGATGGACAGGGAGGCTTTGAAGAGAACACCCCACTGACCTCCTTCCCTCTCTCCCTCCGCCCCCTCTGCAACCCCATTGAGCAACGCCAGCTCCCCCCAGGAGGGCCATCGCCCCACACCGATCGCCTCCCCTGCCGCTGGGGGCGGGGGGGCTGGGAGCTGGCGAGGTTGGTGCTGCCAGATACCAAGCCCAGGTCAGAAGGCCTCGGCTTTCTCTTCCTTGAGGTTCTTTCTAACCCCCACCCCAGAAATCCCTTTCTATTGTAACTTTCTTTATTCTCCCTCCTGCCTTCCTCTTCTCCTCCACTTGATTTCTTTCTCTTCCTTCTTCCCTTGTCTTATTTCCTTCCTTCATTCTCCATTCTGCCCCCCCCGGCACGCTTTTACTGGCTTTCCTGGGGTTCCCCCCTCCCTCCCCTTACGCCACCTTCCCTTTCCTAGTGCCTTCCTCCTCATGTTCCCTTGTTGCACTTCCCCTTTCTTTCCCTTTCACAATATTCTCCCTTCCCCTCTTTCCCTTCGCTCCCCTCCCTCCCAATCTCCTCCCCATTGAACATGGTGCGAGTTCGTGGGGGGAGGGGCAAAGTGATTGGTGCGTGAGTGCAGGCGCACATGCACATTTGTGTTTCTGTTAGCAGGCATACGCTACCGTGGGTACGCACATTACACCTCCCTCCTCCCATCCCGGCCGGGGCCAGGAAAAACTTGACAGGTATGATCCACAGTGTCCAGGGTGAAGCCTTGATGGCGGTTGACTGTCCTAACTTTAAGCCCGTCACCAATGTACCTTTTCGCAGCAAGCTAGCAGAGAGGGTGGCGGCTGCTCAGTCCCAGGCAGTTCTTGATGAAACCAGTGCCCTCAAAACATTCCGGTTTCGTTTCAGGGCACATTCTGGCACATAGGCTCAACGCCTAGTACATTGTTTCTTCAAAAAGGAAAGTGTGTGATAGAAGTTGGAAGGGGCCTCTATGCCCATCATCAAATCCCACCCTGACCCTAACCCTTGACCAGCCAAAACCTGTCCCATCCGCCTCCAAGCCCCTGGTAATGGGGAGGGAGGGGATCGAACGATGATGTCTCTCGGGCAACCCATAAGTGACCTGGTCACCAGGATTGGCACCGTGGCCTGGAAAGCTGATTTTCCTTCATAGTCCTCTATTCAGAATATGAGATGGCAAGCCTTGTGCTGTGTCCACAACAGGATTCTACATGGAAAGATCAGAGGGGGAACAAAGGGCCATTCCATTGGCTTCCCCAGGAAAGCTGGCAGACCCGGACTGAAGAGATGGAATGGGTGTTTCTTGACTTCTACCTTCCCTCAAAGTTTAGGCTTTCCAGGCAGATACACAGAGAAATGGGTGGGTGGATGGGTGGGTGGATGGATGGATGGATGGGCAAACAGAGGAATGGATGGGTGGGTGGATGGATACTCACTTTGACACAGCTGCCAACACAACACACATATTTCCACATCTTTTTCACAAACAAGGATAGACCACAGCACAGCTAACTACCTCGCAGCGTTTCCCAGAAACAGGTAAATGAAGGAATGGGTTTTTTTACAAACATTATTTCAAATACTTTTAACACACACATACATCACCTTACAAGGGTGTTCACATTGTAGAAAGACAATATTAAAGCTGAAAACAGAACATGTACAAATAACTGAGAAGGAAAAAGGAAATACCACTGGGAGAAATGGAAAACACGAGCAATACCCTACACACAGTCAAAGCAGTAAGGCATAATACAAGACACATAATAATCCTAGAATGGCCTCTAAGACCATCAAGTGCAATCTCCTGCTAAAGGCAAAGGCAAAGCAGATTTGACTGACGGGGGCCCAGTCTCCAATGCCTCCAACGATGGAGCCCTCGCTATTTCCTGAGGTCATGGGCTCCTTTGTTGTGCTGCTCTAACAGTGAAGAAATCATTCTTGAGATTCAACTGAACTTCCAGGTTCGAAATAACCTGCTCAGCCAACCCTCCTCTCTGTTAAACACCAGATCTACCCTGAATAAATCCCCCAAAATAATCATCCTCATCCTCAACATCCCTTTGGAAGGGATGCAGAATGACCATCTGTTCTGTCTCATTATGGTTTAGTGCCCAAGGAAGCATTCCCAACATGTCTCAAGACATCCGTCATGGGCATCACATCACACTGAGGCACCTCTTAGGAAAAAACACTCAACCTTTGTGAATTACTACTGCTGTTTTATTTTTCTCCAGAAGCAGCAGAAAAAACAGTATTGGTTTTCTTTCTGAGGCCAATGTTAGGGGAAAGCTTTATTTTCCCCACAAGTCTCTTTGGAAGGGTTCTTGGTGTTCCAACCACGGGAGAGGGTTGGACTGGTGAACCTGGTCCTCTCCTGGGAGGATGCCTCTCCATCCCCAGGGTCAGGATGAGGCTCCCCAATTAGTCCTTCCACCCCCAGCAGATGACATCTACAGGACAGGTTGTCTAGAGATGGCCTAACCAGGCTTCCCTACCTGGGGTCTGAAGATGGTCTTGGACTACAACTCCCAGCAACCCTAGCCAGCAGAGCTGGTGGAGGTGGCTTCTGGGTGTTTTGTCCCAAGAACATTTGGGGACCAAAGGCCGGGAACTGCTGGCCTTGACCCAACCCAGTCCGGAAGGGGCACTGGCTGATTGAGGACATGGGGAGGTGGCCAGAGAGGTCGGTGGCCTTTTCCCCTATGCGTTTGAATACTCCTAAAATCGGATGGGGGGAGGATTCCACTGCTTCATCAAAGAGTGTGATGACCACGAAAGCACAGCTCCAGTTTCTACAATTAGGGAAGGGAAGGAGGTGCCAAGCAACCCTAATCCCTCCATGGGGTAGATGGGAGCAGCTCCAGTTGATTGAACAGGGAGGTGTCTTTTGGGCATCACAAGAAATCCAGAGAGCCAGGAGATGCTCTTGAAGGTGGTGGGCCATGGGTCCCCTTATTCTTGACCCTTGACCATATATGGTATGTGTATATGGAGGGGGAACTGATGGGCTGATGGGTTCTGGAATCCAGCAAGAGACCACCCAGAGATCTGTTGCCGAGGGAGACACACGATGCTCAAAATGACAGTTGGCCGGAATTTTGGGGCAGTTGAATGAGAGAGAGAGAGAGAGAGAGACATTGAGAGACATTGAGAGAGAGAGAGAGAGAGAAAGAACGAGAGAGAGAGAGAGAGAGAGAGAGAACGAGAGAGAGAGAGAGAGAACGAGAGAGAGAGAGATTGAGAGAAATTGAGAGAGAGAGAGAGAGAGAGATTATTAGAGAAAGAACGAGAGAGAGAGAGTGAGAGAGAGACACTGATAGAAATTGAGAGAGATTGAGAGAGACAGAAATTGAGAGAGAGAGGGAAGAGAGAGAGACCAACACAGAGAAGTGACTGAGAGAAAGAAAAGGAGGTGGTCATGGGGTGCTTTTTTTCTAAAGGTAGACAAGAAGAAGAAGAACAGAGATGGGAGCAGAGTTGGGAGAGAAAGTACTGGTGAGTCCCCATTAGCAAAAATTTCACACACACACACACACACACACACACACACACACACACACACACACACACACACACACACACACACACACACACACACACACACACACACACACACACGGTTCCTTTTTATTTCAACTACACGGATCTATCTATTAATCTCCAGGAATATGTGGATTTTAATCTAGTTGGGATACTCCTTGCACTTTTGAAACACATGACCCCAAAGCAGGTTGCCTATTATTCTCATATCATGACTTTTCTTCATTCCCTTTCTATTCTTAATTTCACCAGGTAATTTATCACTGATAACCATATTCCACATGTCGCCTTATTCCTCCAAGGTAATCTGATTATTTGATTTCCTGTTTTTTGAAAAAATTAACTTGACCAACATCACCATTCATATTTTTTCTTCTGCTTCTCTGTTTCCCAGTTCACTGTTACCAACTGTATTCAACAAGACGTTTGTATCTCTGCCCCAAACATGTATCTGATTTCACTGAAATTCAACAACCATTCCTTCTCCCTCCTTTCACAGAAACCCTACAGATGTATATATGATTATACATCCCTTTTCTTGTTCACATCTCAATTTATAATGTGGACATCACTTTCTTTTGTATATTAGATTTACTGAGGTTCCATCCCACCTCCAAATAACATAATAGTCATTCTCTTTCAATCTCACATATATAATATTAACCTTTGGTTCCATATTTTACTCCATGCTTCCCTTTCTAATTTCTTTATTTAAATCTTATTTCCATAACTCTTCTAACATATTTGGTTTTGCCAGTGTTTCTATTTTATATATTTCATGTATGGTTCCCTTCCTAGTTTCACCCCTCTCTGTCTTTCCTTCCTTTTTCTGTCTTCTCGTGCAAGGTGGTTATTTTTCAACACTTCCCTTCTTCTGTTTTCCATGGTTTTGTCTCCATCTTTCCAATTGAAATCTCTCCAACCATGACCTTCCCTCTTCTACGATCTCTCTTACACATTCCCTGCCTTGCCTTGGCTTCATCCAAGCCTTTATTCCAGCCTCTGGACCTGGAGGAGGCCTCCATGGATGCCAAAGGGTAAGCCCTGGGCAACCAACTCCACCAGAGAGGGGGCGAGAATGGAACGGACCCCAGAGTCTGTCAACAAGCATGTCTGGGTTTAAGGACCAGGTTGCTCTCTTCACTGAGAAGCTATGTTTCTGTTTGGAAGGACAGTGCCCCTGGCCTTGCCTCATGTCCCATTTTCTGAGCAGGAATTGCAGGGCGGAAATACTGTTTGGCCATAAAAACTGTATGTATGTAACCATCTACTCACAATGATATCTAAATAATTGCAGTTACATTATTTGCTATACCCAAAAGTAGTTCCTTAACTAAGATATGCATTGCTTTTTTAACCAGCCAGTAACTTTATTTATTTATTTATTTATTTATTTATTTATTTATTTATTTATTTATTTATTTATTTGACTTATATGGCACCCACTACCCAAAGGTCTCTGTGTGGCTTACAAATAAACCAAACTGTTAAAACAATTAAAACTTTAAAATGTCAATGAACAATTAGAAATAGACATGGGCACGACTTGGCGAAATTCTCGTTTCCGTTTCCGTTCCTCGTTTCCGTTATGCAACGGAAACGGTAACGACAATTACTCCCCCAGAACTCGAACTCGAACCGACAAAAGAAAAATTGGGTCTGATTTGTCATTGTCGTTCCTGGCATTGCGCGGCGATCGCGCGATGCCAAGTGGCACAGAAAAAAAGTTTTAAAAATAAATAAAAAACCCCGATTCCCGGCCAAAAAAGCAGGCAAAAATTTGCCTGCCTGAGGGCACCTACCAGAGGGGTGGTTTCTGAGGGGGGTCCCCACTCCAGCCTCCCCCCCTCCTGTCCTGGGCTGCTGGTACCAGGCTGGGAGGGGGCATCCTTGGCGTCTCTATTTGCCATGCGGTGCGGGGGGATCCAAAATGGCGACCACATTTTTTTTTTTTGAAATCATGGTCCAAAAACCCACCAAAGCACCACAGAAACATATGAAAATTAGCTATTTTAAATGCTTGAATTTTTACAGTAGCAGCAGTGGGTTTTTCTTGCAATAAAACGTATCCATTGATTTTATTTCATTTCATTTTATTTTTATTTTTTTACACCTGCACACGCGCAATGATGGGCTGGCCATGGGATAGGACCATGCAAATTTTTGGAGCCATTCCACCAATCGCATGGCCAGGTTTTGCTGAGACTTGCTGGTACCAGGCTGGGAGGGGGCATCCTTGGCGTCTCCATTTGCCATGCGATGCGGGGGATCCAAAATGGCGGGATCCAAAAATGAAAATTAGCTATTTTAAATGCTTGAATTTTTACAGTAGCAGCAGTGGGTTTTTCTTGCAACAAAACGTCTCCATTGATTTTATTTTATTTTATTTTATTTTTTTGAACCTGTGTGGCAATGATGGGCAATGGGATGGGACCATGCAATTTTTGGACACATTCCACCAATCGCATGGCCAGGTTTTGCTTAGACTTGCTGGTACCAGGCTGGGAGGGGGCATCCTTGGCGTCTCCCTTTGCCATGCGGTGCGGCGGGATCCAAAATGGCGACCGCAATATTTTTTTTGAAATCGTGGTCCAAAAACCCACCAAAGCACCACAGAAACATGCGAAAATTAGCTATTTTAAATGCTTGAATTTTTACAGTAGCAGCGGTGGGTTTTTCTTGCAACAAAACGTCTCCATTTATTTTATTTTATTTTATTTTTATTTTTTTACACCTGCGCACGTGCAATGATGGGCTGGCCATGGGATGGGACCATGCAAATTTTTGGAGCCATTCCACCAATCGCATGGCCAGGTTTTGCTGAGACTTCTGGATGTGCTAGAGAGGGCATAAAAAGCCCACCAACCCTAATCCTAATCCTAACCCTAACCATAACCCATATGCCAGTACACTGTGTTCTTAGTGGGCCAGAGGCACCCAGAGGTACAGCCCACTAACCCACCCTAACCTTAACCGTTACCCTAAGCCTAACCCTTACCCCCTAACCCCATGCTCTGGGAAGTCAAGTCGCGCTAAATCGCGGCAGTAACGACAAATGACAAACGACATGACGAAATGACAAATTTTTGAAAAATTTCACGAAAAACGGAAACGACCCGAAACGGACCCGTCCCGAAAAACGACAACTCGAAAAAAATTTTTTTCTGGTCATGCCCATCTCTAATTAGAAACAATAAAAACATTTAAATACAAAACACTAATATTGCCACAAGGACCCACAATCTGTTATGTCAGTTAAAAAACTTGAAACAGGAAGGTTTTTACCTGGTGCCAAAGCATCATCAGAGTTGGCACCAGGCGGATCTCACTTGGGAGGGTGTTCCATAGCCCGGGGGCAGCTGCTGTAAAGGCCCTATACCTACAAGCCATCCCTTTCAATTCCTTGAGGGATGACTCTTTCAGGAGGGTTCCCTGGCTAGATCTTTATCGCCAGGTAGGTTCATATGAAAGGAGGCGGTTCTTCAGGGATCTAGGTCCTAAGCCATTTAGGGCTTTATATGTCACTCAAAACAAGCACTTTGACTTGGAGTCAAAGTCAAACATCCGAAGGTTTGCCACCACATTCTAGGCTCTGGGAAACACAACCCAACAGGAAAGATCTTGTCCAATGGTTTCCCTGCGCCTAGAATTCTTGTGCTTCATTGATAAAAGATGTGAAAAGACAGCAGAAACAATTGTGATGTAACCAGAAGATAACTTTTGCATGCAATTGAGCAAGGAGGGTGGCCCCCTTTCCCTTGGGGTTGAAGGCCATCCCCCTGTCGATTCAGCCCCCTCTCCCTTGGTCTTCTAGGAAAGAATGCCTGGAGAAATACAGTGATGAATATGAACCACCACCACCCCCAAGTCAGAACCTGGGTTGATAAATACATGATAACCCCATATCCTATTTACAGGCCATTCACATCAGAGGAGGAGGAAGAGAAGCAGGAGGAAGAGAAGGAAGAGGAGAAGGAAAAGGAGAAAGAAGATGAGAAGGAAGAGGAGGAGGAAGAGAAGGAGGAAGAGAAGGAGGAGGAAGAGAAAGAAGAGGAGAAGGAAAAGGAGAAGGAAGAGGAGGAAGAGGAAGAGGAGGAGGAAGAGGAAGAGGAGGAGAAAGAGAAAGATGAGGAGGAGGAAGAGGAGGAGGAAGAGGAGGAGGAGGAAGAGAAAGAAGAGGAGAAGGAAAAGGAGAAGGAAGAGGAGGAAGAGGAAGAGGAGGAGGAAGAGGAAGAGGAGGAGAAAGAGAAAGACGAGGAGGAGGAAGAGGAGGAGGAAGAGGAGGAGGAAGAGGAGGAGGAAGAGGAGGAGGAGGAAGAGAAAGAAGAGGAGAAGGAAAAGGAGCAGGAAGAGCAGGAAGAGGAAGAGGAGGAGGAAGAGAAAAAAGAGATGGAAGAGGAGAAAGCAGATGAGAAGGAAGAGGAGGAGGAAGAGGAGGAGGAAGAGGAGGAGGAAGAGAAGGAGGAGGAAGAGAAAGAAGAGGAGAAGGAAAAGGAGAAGGAAGAGGAGGAGGAAAAGAAGGAGGAAGAGAAGGAAAAGGAGGAGGAAGAGAAGGAGGAAGAGAAAGAAGAGGAGGAGGAAGAGGCGGAGGAAGAGAAGGAGGAAGAGAAAGAAGAGGAGAAGGAAAAGGAGAAGAAAGAGGAGGAAGAGGAAGAGGAAGAGGAAGAGGAAGAGAAAAATGAGGAGATGGAAGAGGAGAAAGAAGACGAGAAGGAAGAGGAGGAGGAAGAGGAGGAGGAAGAGAAGGAGGAAGAGAAGGAAGAGGAGGAGGAAGAGAAGGAGGAAGAGAAAGAAGAGGAGGAGGAAGAGGCGGAGGTAGAGAAGGTGGAAGAGAAAGAAGAGGAGAAGGAAAAGGAGAAGGAAGAGGAGGAAGAGGAGGAGGAAGAGAAGGAGGAAGAGAAGGAAAAGGAGGAGGAAGAGAAGGAGGAAGAGAAAGAAGAGGAGGAGGAAGAGGCGGAGGAAGAGAAGGAGGAAGAGAAAGAAGAGGAGAAGGAAAAGGAGAAGGAAGAGGAGGAAGAGGAAGAGGAAGAGGAAGAGAAAAATGAGGAGATGGAAGAGGAGAAAGAAGACGAGAAGGAAGAGGAGGAGGAAGAGGAGGAGGAAGAGAAGGAGGAAGAGAAGGAAGAGGAGGAGGAAGAGAAGGAGGAAGAGAAAGAAGAAGAGAAAGAAGAGGAGAAAGAAGAGAAGGACGATGAGGAAGATGAGGAAGAAGAGGAGATGTACCAAATGATGGTGGTGGCGGCAGAATGCCACCCTCCGCCCAAGGAGGTGAGCTTCGCATGTTCTAGAATAGAAATAGATAGATAGATGGATAGATAGATAGATAGATAGATAGACAGACAGACAGACAGACAGACAGACAGACATAATGGTGACCATCTCTCTTCCTACCCAGCCTCCTACCCGGCCACTGCCAACGCTGCACCCTTCCGCCCCAGAGGAGATCCGAGGAGTCCTCAGACGCAAGTGCGAGAAGGCATCCCACGGAAGAAAAGCATTTAAGAGGTAATCTCCGGTCAGGTGCAAATGGAAAGGTTGGGAGGGAGCAGTCCTTTCTCCTGCATCCCGGTGCTTTGGAAAGGGAGGGGTTTTCCACTTCAGCATCCAACTCAGTCATCTTGCTCTTGGCCTCCAGTGGCCTGGCCCTTCTCGGCACAATTTCCAATCTTCCAGACCTGGGCAGGAGGAGTCCTTGAAAAGGGAAACCTTCTCCCTCGATCTGACAGTTGTCAGAAAGCAGTTTGTTGCTGATTTGGAAACAGCCGGCTGGAGCAGGGTGAAAGAGATGTGTTGCCATGGGCAAAACAGCACAATGGAGTGCCATCAAAATGTTTCTACTGGTTTTATGTGTCTTTATTTGATGCCTTTATTAATTTTTGTTGGTCTATGGGAGAGATCAGTGCTTCAGGGCGGTTTCTCCTCGGGGGGGGGGTTCACTGCGGGTCAAAGTCTCCACGTGTGACTCCTTTCCTTCCTCCCTGGACAGGTCTTGGAAGAACATGTACTGTGTAATAAGCAATGGAAGGCTGGCATTTTATGAGGATATCAACTTTGCCAGAAATGGAATCACCTGGCATAGAAAAGGGCCTATCCTTTTGCAGGGAGCCCACTGCCACATTGCTGAGGATTACAAGAAATCCAGCAATGTCTTCCGTCTCAGGTAGGCTGAGGACATGGGTTTAGAAAGGCCATTTGTACATTTAATGTACAGCCAAGCAAAGGGGTGGGGGAGATCAATGGTGGTGGTTGAAGGCTGCAATTTCCGTCCTTGATGATGGACACACTGGAAACCTCTGGGGCTTCCAACCCTGCAAAGCCTGGAAACTGTAAAGCAAAGATGGGTGGTCAGCCTTTGCGAAAGCACTCTTTGCTTCAGGAACAAAAACTTAAAAGATGGTGGCACTGGTGGCTGACCATGGTTTGCTGTGGCTTTCAAAGCTCTTTTATTTTTCAAAACCTGTCCTGCTCCAACCTCTTCCTCCTGCAGGTGGGTGGTGGGTGGGACTGAGGTTTGAAGCATCCTGCTCTCTGGGCAGTTGACAAGTTAATGCTGCCAGTTATCCATCACCCCCCTCCCAATGTGAACTGGTTGCTCCATCTCCTGACCTCAGAAGGATGGACGGCTGAGTGAACTGTGAGCCCCGGTTGTGAGCAGAGTCCTGACTGCAGTAATGCCGTTCAACCACCGTGCTCCTAGGCAGAGCTCAGGGGTGATGCTTTCTCTCTTTTTGCTCTCTCATGGCAGCTTAACAAACGGGAAGCAATACCTGCTTCAGGCAAAGGATGAGGTGAGTAGATCTTTGGTTCAGAAAACACCCTTTCCTAAAGCAGGGAGCCCTCTAGGTCAGCCTCTGGCCAAACTCTGGCTCACCTTGGATCCTGAATGGTTTTCTCTAGAGAAAGCCTAAGCACTGGTATCCTACATGGCCCCACCCGGGGTCCCCACCCGGGGGTCCCCTGAGCTCAGTTGCACCAAGATGAGAGGATTCTGGTTACAGTATTCGCTGCTGCCAGCAGCATTTGGGGTGTCCCGCTTCAGAACAGGTATTTATTTATTTATTTATTTATTATTATATTTATATCCCGCTTATCTCCAGCGAAGGACTCTAAGCGGCTAACAACAAATATCACAAAACAACAGAGCACAAATCACTAGTATAATAAATTAAAACATATATCCTCCTAGGATCCTAAAATCCTAAAATCCTAAGACCTCCAAATGCATCCCAACATGTCTAAGACGTAAGTCTTGATATATAAAATTGGAGGCACAATGGTCATACTACTACTACCAATAGTAATAGCGATGGCGGAAAGGGCAAAAAAAAAAAAAATTAAAATTAAAATTCGCCAAAGGCCTCTCGAAATAGAAAGGTCTTTAAGGATTTTCGAAAGGCCTGCAGGGACTCTGCAGAGCGCACTTCGCAGGGATGGCATTCCATATGGATGGGGCTGCCACAGAGAAGGCCCGGTTCCGGGTGACCGACTTCCGGGCCTCTCGAGGAGTGGCAACCCGGTTCGCACCTGCCGAACTGGGCGGGCCGAGATGGATCGCTGGACGATACGCTCTGACAGGTATTCCGGTCCCAAGCCATGGAGGTTTATAAACTAAAACCAAGACCTTGAATCTAATCCGGGCTGCAACGGGCAACCAATGCAGGCGAGCCAGGACTGGGGTGATATGGTCATAACGACGCACACCAACCACCAGCCTGGCTGCCGCGTTCTGTACCCGCTGCAGACGCCGGAGAAGAGTCAAGGGCAACCCCATGTAGAGCGCGTTACAGTAGTCCAGTCTCGAGATCACCAGTGCTTGGACCACTGTTCTCAGAGAGTCAACATCCAGGTACGGGCGGATCTGGGCGATCTGGCGAAGATGGAAATAAGCCTCACCTGTAGTGGATCGCCAGAGTTTCCCAACTTGACATCGGCCGGTCTTTCCTAGAGGTGACCAAGAGTTCAGCCGTGGCCTTCCTGGGGGACGTCAACCATCTTCATGGAATAGAGTGAAAGGGAGGGAGGGAAAGCCCTCTGCATATACTCAAGGTGTGTGGGGAGTGACCTAACCACCCGCCTCTTCTTCTCCTTTTTCCAGGATGAGATGAACACCTGGGTGGAAAAGATAAAGGCTGAAACCACCTGCATCCCAACCCCCCAGGGTCCGACCGAGGAGCAGCCCATCCCCCACAACAACATCCCCAAAGAAAACCACCATGGGAGACGCTACTTTTTGAGGCGGAAGAAATAGAGGAGTTGTTGTTGTAGTGGTAGTGGTTCTAGTAGTTGTTGTAGTAGTTGTAGTAGTAATAGTAGTAGCAGCAGTAGTAATAGTAGTAGCAGCAGCAGCAGCAGCAGTAGTAGTAGCAGTTCTTATTGTTGTTGTTGTTGTTGTTGAATTGAATTGAATTGAATTGAATTGAATTGAACTGTATATCTTTATTGCCATTGTACTTAAAACGAAATTAAATGCCATACATTCCACACTTTCACATTCTTCACATTCTATTTCCCATTTCTCAATGTAGTAGTAGTAGTAGTAGTAGCAGTTGTTGTTCTTTATTATTATTATTATTATTATTATTATTATTATTATTATTATTATTATTATTATTATTATTATTGTGTTTACTGTGTTGAACTGAATTGCATTGAATTGAACTGTATAACTTTATTGACCTTGTACTTCCTTCCGAAGAATTCAATATGGTTGCGGCTCTGGAATAAAGGCTACAGTATTTTTCAATCTGTTTCTCCTTGTTTTGATTATAACAAGGAATGTCCTGGAGGCCATGGGTCTTTGGGAATGTTGGGAGATTTCTTCAGGCAGCGGGAGCTGTAGAGGGCAACCAATCATCCTCTGGGCAATAGTGGTGGGAACCCTCTGGAGCACTTTCCTCTCCGCCACGGTGCAGTTGGCAAACCACACTCAGGTGCATTAGGTAAAAATACTCTCCCTGGGTCAGCGGTAGAAGGTCACCAGCAATTTTTCATTCTGTTGTGGTTTCCTGAGAAGCCTAGGGTAATATTATCTTTGCTGGGCCCTATTACCCAATGCTGCAATGTTGATGGCCCAGGTCAGTTCCTCCTTAATAACAAAGCCTAGAAACTTAAAACTGACCATTTGATCCACTTGGTCTCCATTGATAACCAGGGACTGAAGGTCTGTTCTGTTCCTTCTGTAGTCAGTCCACTATGAGCCCCTGGATTTTATGGATGTTAAGGGCTAAATAATGGTCTTTGCGCCACAAAAGGAGCCGATCCACCTCATCCTGGTAGGCAGACTTATTCCCCTCAGAGATGAACCCCACCACTGTTGTCTCATCTCCAAATTTAATGGTAATATACCTGCGGTGAGCTGAGGTGCAGTCTTGTGTATGCAAGCACAAAAAAAACTTGTGCTCAAAAGCCTGATTGTAAAAAGGGACAAGCGTCTTGAAGTACCCACAGACAGACAAATTACATTTGGGCACAAGCCTTTGTGGACTGCAGCCTATTTCTTCAGATCCATGGAATATGACCAGTTCCATGTGCAAAATGAAATAAAGTATGAAAGCTGGAGTTAAAGGACAATGACATGGAAAAGTACAGCTTGTGACTATTCAATTAGAAATTAAACTGCAAATTAGACATGGGCACGACCAGAAAAAAATGACGTTTCGAGTTTTCATTTGTCGGAACAGGTCCGTTTCGGGTCGTTTCCGTTTGTCGCGAAATTTTTCAAAAAATTGTCATTTTGTCGTTTCGTTTGTTGTTTGTCATTTCCACCACGATTTAGCGCAATTTGACTTCCCAGAGCATAGGGGCGTCCCGCAATCAGGGCCGGCGCTAGGTGTTTTTGCGCCCTAGGCGGCCGGCGGGGCAGGGGGGCCGGCAGCGGGGGAGATGCAGGCGGGCGGCAGTGGCGGGGGGCCATGGGCGGGCGGCGACAGTGGCAGGGGCGAGGCGCAGGCAGGCGAGCAGGCGGGCGGCAGCCACGGGTGGGCGAGTGGGCAGGCGCGCGCGGCTGCAGGCAGGGCGGGGCGGGCGGGCGAGTGGGCAGTTAGGATATCACTTAGGATAGAGGTTCTGTTCTTGGCTTGCACCCCAAATGTGTGTGTGTGCAAGCAAATTGAAGTTGGGAAAATAGAAAATAAATGGTAGTATATAATATGTTTTTAAAATAAATCCACACCTCCCACTCCCAGTTGAATCTCCCCCTTTATCCAATATCAGAAAAAAAAATCCTCACAAACTGCCAGAGAAGAAATAAAGAATAAACTGCTATTTCCTTCAGCAGACAAAGCTGCAGGGAATCAAAGAAATTATTTTCTAAATTCAATTCCCTCCCTGCCTGCCTCCAGCCTCCCCCCTCAATCTCGATCGGATCACACCAGCACCAGCAGCCAGCCCTCCTCCCTCAACCACATCCATACACCCGACTGCGATTTCTGGAAGGTGTCTCGGCTTTTTATGCCCTCCGAGACATCCAGAAGTCTCAGTCAAAAACCTGGCGATGCCATGGGTGGAATGGTTCAAAAAATTTGCATGGTCCCATCCCATGCCCAGCCCAAATGGGCAGGTCTAAAAAAATAAAAAAATAAAATAAAATAAAATAAAATCAATACGACGTTTTATTGCTATTAAAAAACCCACTGCTGCTACTATTAAAATTCAGGCATTTAAAATAAATAAATTTGACATGTTTCTGTGGTGATTTGGTGTGTTTTTTTACCACGATTTCAAAAGAAAAATTGTGGTCGCCATTTTGGATCCCCCCCCCGCATGGCATGCAGTGAGACAGATGACGAAGATGACCCGCCCAGCCTGGTGCAAGCAGCCCAGGACAGGAGAAGAGGGGGGGGAAAGGCCGGGGACCCCCCAGAAACCACCCCTCTGGTAGGTGGCAAAGCCTCAGCCAGGCATATTTTCGCCTGCTTTTTTGGCCGGGAGTCGGGGTTTTTTAAAAAAACTTTTAAAAACTTTTTCTGTGCTTTGCATTGCGCGATCGCCGCGATGTCACAAACGAAAATGAAAACCCGATCAAATTTTTCTTTTTTCAGTTCGAGTTCAAGTTCTGACAGCTTAATTATCGTTACCATTTCCGTTACGTAACGGAAATGAAAAACGGAAACGAAAATGAAAATTTCGCTGAGTCGTGCCAATGTCTAGTTGCTAGATCTCAAACAAGTAAGAGAACATACAGTAATACCTCAGATAATGAATGCCCCTGATAACGAATTTTTCGGATAATGAATTGCAATTTCCAGGTATAGGGTTGCCTCGGATAACAAATTTTCCCTATGGGCTGCCTCGGATAATGAATCACAATTTCTAGGTATGATCTGCCTTGGATAATGAATTTTCTCCATGGTCTGCCTCGGATAATGAATTTTCCGTAGCGACTGCCTCCTATAACGAATTTCCAGCATGCATGGGTAAAAAAGAGTTATTCCCGGGAGCATTGCATCTGCACCTTTAAAGTGCACTTTGTAAAGATTTTTGAGCAAAAAAAAAACAGGTGTCTGTGTGATTTTCCTAGGCTCTGGAAGAAGATTAATTGGTTTCTCATTCATTACTATGGGAAACTGTGTTTCGGATAACGAACTTTTTTGGATAACGAATTGCCTCAGAGAACGAATTAAATTTGTTATCCGAGGTACCACTGTACTTTTTCATCCAGAGGATCACTGGTCTCTGGAACTCCTTGCCAGAAGAAGTGGTGACACCTGTTCAGCCTTGACAGCTTTAAGAAAGGACTGGACAAGTTCCATGGAGAACAAGGGTCTCTCAATGGCTATCATGATGGATGCCTAAGGACACCCTCCGGGTTGGAGAGAGAGGCAGGAGATCTCTCAATGCCATTTGCGGGAATTGTAAGTAGGTGAAGACATCTGCTTGGGAATACCCTGAAGCCAATGGGGAGCCACTGTGTGAGACAGAATGCTGGACTGGATGGGCTGTGGCCTGTTCCAGCAAGACTGTCCTTATGTTTTATGTTCTAAAAACTTTGTTGCACCTTAGAAGCTGTTACAGTATACTCTATTTTAATGTGAGATTTCATTGATCAAGTCCACCTCTTCAGACATATATACTCTTGGGGACTTTTCTTGGTTTGTGCTCATTTCCCCACCCCAGTTATATCATGATTTCACACACACCCTCCCAAACCACTCCAAGACGGAAGGTCCAGACAGGCATTCATTCTCCCATATCTTGCTTACACATGTTCTTCACCTGCAACTAATAAGTTTCCTAAAAGCCTTTTCTCCACTGCTGTAAACAAGCCGTGCATTACATTCAGGAAGTCTGGGAAAGGTCAAGAATTATTTACTGTACAGTCAAAAATCAGATTAACACTTCCCAAGACAGCCTGTCGTATTTGTATACAGGTTTATTGCAAAGAAGGCGGGGGAGACAGGCCCAACGCTATGAACACAGGGACATCTTTGTAAGTGTTACAGCCCATTGCCTTGTGATGGAGCAACTTGCCATCTGTACGGCCATTTCATGCCAATTGTTTTTGCTCCTTGCCAAACAAAGTGGCTTACGATTGCACCAATTATGGGCTGCATCCCCTTACACTCGCGGGGCCAGCTAGACACGACAGCTGCCGCAGCTGTGCTGATTCACACCGTTCCTTCCTGTTTCGGTGTCTGATGAAAAGATTTGCGAAGAGCTCCCGAAGGATCCCTCCAAACTGGGAGAATGGGCTGTGAAATGGCAAATGCGTTTCAATGTAGGAAAATGTACAGCAATGCATAAAAAGGTAAAGGTAAAGGTTCCCCCCCACACACACACACACTTGCGTGCTAGTCGTGCCGGACTCTAGGGGCATTGCTCATCTCCATTTTTAAACCAAAGAACCAGTGTTGTGCAAGTCTGTGGCCATATGGCCGGCATGGCTGAACGCATTTCTGCACATGGAACACTGTTTACCTTTCTGCTTCTTATGGCGGTACCTATTAACTACTTGCATTTACATGCTTTCAAACCGCTAGGTTGGCAGGAGCTGGGGTTAACAGTGGGAGTTTTCTCTACTGCGTGGTACCCAGGAATCAAACTGCAGAGCTGCCAAGTTTTCAGCCGACAATTTCAACGCTCTAGCCCGCTGAGCCACCATATATTTGCCCCAGTATGCATTACTTATTAAAAGTAATGCCTATTGAGGCAAAAAAGTCAAAACTTTATCTATCAGCTCATGAGTTCTGAGCTATCCATGATGGATCAGGAAAGAGATCTTGGTGTGCTGGTGGACAGCTCCATGAAGGTGTCTCCCCAATGTGTGGCAGCGGTGAAGAAGGTCAATTCCATGCTAGGGATCATGAAAAAGACTATTGAAAATAAAACAGCCAACATTATAATGCCATTATACAAAACAATAGTAAGGCCCCACCTGGAGTATTGTGTACAATTCTGGTCACCGCATCTCAAGAAAGACATAGTGGAACTGGGAAAGGTGCAAAAGAGAGCGACTAAAATGATTACTGGGCTGGGGGACCTCCCTTATGAGGAAAGGCTAAAACATTTGGGGCTCTTTAGTCTGGAAAAAAGGTGCCTGAGGGGGGATATGATTGAGACATACAAAATAATGCAGGGCATGAGTCAAGTGGATAGAGGAAGGCTCTTCTCCCTCTCACAAAATACCAGAACTAGGGGACATCCACTCAAATTGAGGGCTGGGAGAGTAAGAACAGACAAAAGAATTTTTTTTTACCCAGTGTGTTGTTGGTCTATGGAACTCCCTGCCACAGGATGTGGTGACGGCATCTGGCCTGGATGCCTTCAAAAGGGGATTGGACAAATTCCTGGATGAAAAGTCCATCCCAGGTGACAAACTATAAGGGAGATGTGTAACCTCCAGGCTTAAAACCAGGGTACTTCAAGGGCCAGATGCAGGGGAGTGGTATCAGGAGACAGAGATCTAGTCTCCTGCGCTCCCAAACGCATCTGGTGGGGCCGCTGTGAGATCCAGGAAGCTGGACTAGATGGGCCTTTGGCCTGATCCAGCAGGGCTCTTCTTATGTTCTTATGTTCTTATTTAATGCAGGATTTGATTGCTTTCACAACAGGATGCTGGGGAAAAGCTCCATATATCGTGCTTAATGGTATATACCATAGTCTGAAACTCAGTCCAATCAATGTTAAATGTGTCTTTAACATGAAATATATATATTTCTGTTTACATATATAACTGTTTACAATCCCACCACTGTGCAGTTTATAGCCAATCATACAGAACAAACTGGAAAGTATAGCATCCCTTTCTTGGGTTTCTAGGGATTATTACTAGAGATGGGCACGGAACGAACATTTTTTTCGTTTCCGTTACCGTTTGTCGTTTCCGTTACGTAATGAAACGACAAATGAAAATTGTGATGAAAATGAAATGAAACGAACAGAACCACGAAAATTGTGGTTGTTATTTCGTTTCCGTTAATGGCGACACGCAATGAAATGAGCTGTTTTAAATGTTAAAAAACTCCCTGGACATCCGTAAAAACACAGCGATAATTATTTATATTATCTGATAATACCTACCGGGGGGGTTGGGGTCCTTAAAACGTTTGTTTTTGTCTTCTCCCATCGCGATGTATTTTTCTTTTCCCTTTAAAATGGATGTCGCCACCAGCCACAAAATGGAGGCAAGCCATGTGATGGGATCATGTTCAACCAATAGCATGCCCAGGTTGCAGACTGGGCAGGTCTGGCAGCCACACAGGGCATAAAAAGCTCTGGCAGCCCCCATCCTCCTTGCAGTCTCTGGTGGGAGTTAGGGTGGGATTGCTGTCTCTGCTTCAGTCCTGCAGCCTCCCTGTGTGCATGCGTGCATGCATACCTCTCAGTGAGTACCCTCCCCTGCCCTGCAGTGCAGTCACTCTGCGGCTGCCTTGCACCCTGGGCAATGCCCGCCGCTGCCTTTGCAGCCTCCCTGCATACCTAGTCTATACTGTGTCTCTGCCAGCATCCATTTTTTTAGTGTTTTCCCTCTGGTCTGGGGCGTTGGGGAATGCCTGCGCACGGAAATGCTTTAAAAATCACGCAAAAAGCGGGTAGAAACGACAAACGAAAAAAACAAAAAACGGTAACGAAATTTTTGAAAACATTCCCGACAAACGGAAACGAACCAAAACAGACCTCTCAACGACAAATGAAAAACCGAAACGCCATTTTTCTGTTTCGTGCCCATCTCTAATTATTACGCATGCTGGACAGACTCTCTAACCAGGCCACAGAATGAGCTAGGAACCAGGTGAAAAATAAGATGTTCGGAGCCTGTTGAGACCTCCAATATTTCAAGCATGGTCTGCAACTAAATCTGGATTTTTTAGATTTGTGTTACACACCATGGATGCCTTACTGCCAACCTTGGATTCCTAATGTACAATGTATGCATTAGTTGATTGGTATACAATACTTTATAGTTTGTCCTGTACTATTTGCTATGTACAGTGTGGTGGAGGAGTTTGTAAATAATTATATGGTTCACGCTAAGACACATTAAATGTTTAAAAGCAAACTCAAGCCCTTAAAGCACTCTCTGGGCGGTTTGCTTTTAAGTAATTATGCAGGCTAAACATTGTCCCTGCATCGAGCTGGGTACTCATTTTACTGACATCAGAAGGACAGAAGGCTGAGTGAACCTTGAGCCTAATACCTGGGATTGAACCCCAGGTCATGAGCACAGTTTTGGCTGCAGTACAGCAGTTTAAACACTCCATGCTATTGTATGTATTATTACACTCATTATAACAGAGTTATAATGTTATAACGTTATAATGTTATTTTTTTTCTGCAGTAGAAGTTTTATTTTGTACTTCCTAGTTGTTAAATTTGCATCCCAGAGGGTATATGGGTAGTGAATAGAACAGCAGTCCCTGTTAATCCCAGGGCTAAAAGGTATGAGATCCCAGCCTTACAATGAGAAGGTAACAGAATGTGTTTTGCCTGGGGTTTTTTTTTTTTACAACCTCACATGCTGCCTATGGTTTGATTGATTGGGAGGGACTTTTTCGGGACTGCCAATCTATCCAGCACTAACCATTCATTCCCATTCCTGTCTCTGAATTCAAAGATAGTCCCACCTCTCTGTTGAATATTCATTTCTGTTCTCTTTGGTCTTTTGCAGTGAGTTTGCTTGCTAGTTTGCTGTTGATCTGTTCGCAACTGGAACGAAAAAAATATATTCTTTTTTTTACAAATGTTTCAGCATGAGTTAAGTACCAGTTAATAAGACAGGGGTGGACTCTCTGGGGAACTTGAAAGTGTTTGTCTCTGTGGATCTCTGTACATGTACTGCATAGCAAAAGGAGTTTCAACAGAAATTCAAAACTCTGCAACATTTTTCTCCAAAGATGGGTTGCTAATTGTCTTCTATTTTTGGGCTGTAGAAATATTTCCCTTGCACTTAGTTCCATTGCAGCAAGCAGTTTGGGCTATGCTCGGTCAAAGGCCCTGGGGAGGCAAGGCAAGGCATTTTGCCGCTTGAGGTTCCAAGAAAACACTCCCCCACCTCTGAGGACCAACATTTTAAAAGGTGATGCTGCACCAGCCAGGCCCAGATTTCTGCTCTCAGGTGCCTCTGGGTCCTTTCCCATCCATCACACACCTCTGTTCTTCCTTGAAGGCTCATCAGTCAGAACACAACCATTATCTGTATTTATTTTGCCTCAGGAATATGCTTTCCAGAAAGCCTGCCATAAACGGTTGACATCTTCTCAAGAAGAATGGGGCCATCGGCCGTGATGGAGCGCAGCTTCTTTCCTCGGATGGAGACGAGGCGAGGCACCCCTCGCCTCCACAGACGATTCAGAAGGCTTATTGCAAATGACATGGGCTCTGTTTTGGTCTCAAAGCCTGACCATCCATTACAGTGATGCGATCAGCAACCTTGAGCCTGAATGACAGGAGTTACCGATGCCGGGCTAGTTTTATGGATGCTTTGAGCAAAGGAGATGGGCTGGCAAAGCATAATATGAAGTGTGACGAGAGGATCGTCATAATCCCCAACAGTCAAAACTCCGCGGGCCACAAATAAGTTGCTTTTTTGTCTCTTTTGGAACTGCGCTGGTATTTTTTAAAAGGGAAAAAGAAGAGGCACATCCAATACTGCAAGAAATAACAACTGGACGATCAAGCATATATCTGTATTAGTAACCCACAGGCATATTGACAGGCTTCATAGTAATATATATATCCCAAGCTGTACCCTGTATGGGATATTTTAGGCTATGCCTTGCAAAGTATAAGCCACACAAATTATATATTTAGAGGTAATGATGTTACTAAGCATACATATATATATATATTTCATGTATATTATTATTCACACATGTATTCTTTATTCCTGCAAACGTTGGTCAAGCCTTAAGAGAGAGAGGGGCCCCTGTTCTAATATTGGCTGGGAAAGCAGAGATAAGACTTAAGGATCTAATTATTTTTCTATGTAGCTTTGCACAGTTAATTGCCAGCCAAAGAAAATCTTATCTCTTCACTCAGCCAGGCAACAGCACCTGCAATCCATCACCTGTCAAATTCCAGGGTCATAAAACGCTTGCAGATCCGTGGAGCTCGGTACTAGTTAGTTCAAACAAACGCTCCAATTAAAATATTTAGCTGTTGCCAAAAAGTGCAAGAATACCAATTAGTGTTTGATGTGTGTAACCTATGCATATGACGTAAGATGCAAATGGGAGGGGGAAAGAGCAGAAATGTAATTCTATAAAAACTGATGCATTCTTTCTGTCCAGTGGAATTGTCATTCGATCTGTGTTGAGTGAGAATTCCCTTGGTTGTCAGCCAATAAATCATCACTTTCCTGAAGACCCAGACTGCTTATTGCGACTGCTTAGCCCTTCTTTTTGCCGGCAGAGAACCCAAGCTACAGCTATTGTAAATAGCTGTACATCATTCCTTTCATTTGGTGGAGATGCCGGGGAATTGGCCGCAATTAAAAGGGCTTGCAGAGTCTGGCTAGGCAATGATGTTAGGTCCGTGCTGAAATGAATCACTTCCAGTCGACACTTCACCGCTTGTGAGGGGAAAAGCATTCAGGTCAGTGCCAGACCATCCATCATCGCCGGAGGAAACGGAGATCGGCCGAAGGGGGGGAAAACAGACTGCATAAGAAATCTGGTAAGGAGAAAACAGCCGGCTGTGGTACGGGGAGGAGAGGGTTCGAGTCCAACATCTCTACGGAGAGGAGAGGATTGCGGGTCCAACATCCCCCGGGGGGGGTACGGGGAGGAGCAGGGTTGGATACAACCTTAACATCCCAAGAACCAGGGGAAATTAAGGGACAATAAGACCCTGAAATCCCCAAGGGAGGAGAGGGTTTTTGCAAAATCCAACATCCCTAGGGTTCGCCCCCAGTGTTTGAAAAACAAAAAGAATTAGGAGCGGAGCACCGCTCTGGCATCCTCAGAGAATTTATAAGTGTTTGAATATATGTGTGGGTATTAAGTTGAATTCTTTTTGGTAACCACAGGGAAGTGGCCATTCCCTGTGTCTAAGCAGGGGCAAAGACTGGCAATCTTTGCCCCACAATACCAACGGAGTGACACCATTTCCGTTTGATTTTAGAGAAGATAAAAAGCTTTATCTCTAGGTAGTGGGATCGCAGTCAGGTTGGGTGGGGGGAAATATTGTGGGTGATTTGTGTGGTCGAACGGAATCAGTGATTGTCTGGTGAATGGGTCGGGGTGTCACTAGGACGTACCCCTTGGCGAAGTGAGTGTGGGCGTGCAAGTCTCAAGCCAGGGCGACCTACTTGAGTCACGTCAGTATCGCGTGTTGTGTGTATGATGTGCATTTTTTAGGTGCGATTCCGTTTGGCGTTATGTGGGAGAATTTGTAGGCACACAATTAAGACATATAAAATGGGAGCAGAACACAGCAAACCAAGCACCCCTTTGATGTGCTTTGTGGCAAATTGGAAATCCGCCACTAGAAACTATGACTTTGGTGTCACTATGAGAAAAGAGCGTATGCTAACTCTATGCAGAGTGGAATGGCC
Source organism: Phrynocephalus forsythii (assembly GCA_029282475.1). NCBI lineage: Eukaryota > Metazoa > Chordata > Lepidosauria > Squamata > Agamidae > Phrynocephalus > Phrynocephalus forsythii. The sequence continues at coordinate 130,638,157 of JAPFRF010000005.1, read as the reverse complement.
AATACTTCATCCGGGTTGGCCAGCACATGGGACCTTTGATGAACAGATCATCCGTCAGCTCTGGCTGACCATTCTCAAAGACTTCCCAGAGCATATTCCGTATATTGAAATGTGGAGAGGAAATGTAAAACGGAACCCATCTTGGTTAAGAGCATGCAGAAACCTTCCACCCCAAGCTAAGATTCTAGCCCTCAAAAAGGACAAGCCAGTTTTAGCTTGTGAACAAGAAGAATATGACTCCCTGCCTCCCCCATATGCCCCCGGAGCTGTACCAGCGCCAAACCCTCCTCCCAACCCAGGGGGTAACCCAGCACTCCCGTCAGGGCGCCCAGCAGATGTTGACCCAAAGCCAGAGTCGCAGCCTGACTCACCCATGGGCAGAGAATTGGCAGCAGCAGGAGGAAGGGTGAGAGACAAGGAGAGAGAGAGAGAAGGGGAGCCAGGGAAGTCAAGAGAAAGAAAAAGAGAGAGGGGAAGAGGAGGTGAATGCGGGCGAAGCCCCAGCAGAGAGAGTGAAGGAGATGAAGGAGACTGGGAAGATGTGTCCGCCTTTTACAGGCGATTGAGAGGAGACAGAGAGTGGACAGAAGAGGAACATGGAAGAGTGGAGGATTTGTTGGGTAAATATAAGGATAAATTTGAAGTCTCAGATCACGTTTTGGGGGCAGCAGGGGAGAAGGACTGGAAGAAGAGGCAGAGGCACCTTTTGAGGGCACTTGATGCGGCTAACCGCCTGGCCATGGCAGAAGGGGCTCATGCCAATGTGATGCCCCTCAGGCGAGTTTATGACCCTGTCACCCCAGGCCAAAATGCCCCCCGCACCTCCACCATGCAACATGTGCCTTTCACAAGCTCAGACATCATAAACTGGAAAAATACCCTCCCCAGCCTGGATGATGACCCAGATCGGGTGTTCAGCACATTGGATAGTGTATTTAGTGTTTACACCCCAACTTTTGAGGATATTCAACATCTGCTCCGCGGGCTTTTCACCGCGGAACAGACGAGGAAAATCATAGATGCAGCTAGAAAATATCGCACTGCCCAAGGGGATGACCCAGGACAGGTGAATGCAGCCATTCCCACCACTGCGCCTGATTGGGACTATAATACTGATGGGGGAATAGCCTCTTTGAAAAGATATCAGGCAGCAATCCTCCAGGGGGTCAGAGCAGCGGGGCAGAAGAAGATTAATATGTCAAAAGTAAATGACATCGTTCAGAAAGCAGATGAACCGCCAGGGGAATTTCTGGATCGTTTATACCTAGCATTCAGGAAGTTCACTCCAATTGATCCCGGAGACGCAGGGATGGAGAATATTGTTAAAACTGTTTTTATAGCTCAATCTGCCCCTGACATACGTCGTAAAATTCAAAAGACAGAGAATTTCATGGGGCAGTCCCTATCATGGTTGCTGCAGTCCGCGCAAAGTACATTTAATAATAGGGAAGAAGAACAGTGCGCCCAGAAACAAAAAGCTGTTGTAAAAAAAGTGATGGCGCTGAATCCAGCCCCTGAGCCCAGACGAGGACCCCTAGGGAGAGATGTTTGCAAATTATGTGGAAAAAGAGGACATTGGGGTCAGGACTGTTATTTAAATCCAAACAACCAGAACCGAGGGAATTTCAATAGAGGAGGACCACGTCAGCCCTGGCAAGTGCCTGCTAGATATCCCACAGCAAGTTCGCCCAGCCACCAGCCCGGCTATAGGCATTCAATGCAGGGACCCCCACGATATAATCAGCCTGCCCCATACCAGCAAAATCTGATGCAAAACCCAGCTCAGCAAGCAGGGCAAGCCCAGTTCCAACAACAGCCCCCATTCCAGCAAGGAGCCCAAATGTCCCAGACGCTCCCTAGACCACAGAGAGGACAGGGACCTGCCTGGACACCACCTTACCAAGGCATGATGGCTTTAGAAGAGGAGGAGGATCAATATTGAAGGCGACAAGGTTCGAGCTCCCGCGAACCTACTGTCAGCATATTGACAGGGAGCACCACTACCCAATTTTTGATAGATACAGGAGCCAGCTATTCAGTGATTCCAAACCTTGTCACCTCCCTGGATCGGACACGTTCAGTTAATATAATGGGAGCCACAGGAAAGGCGCAGCGGGCTTACTTCATGAAGCCCATCGAATGCAAATTGGGTGGCCATACTGTCCAGCATAAATTCCTGCACATGCCAAACTGTCCCCTCCCCCTTTTGGGACGTGATCTGCTTTTCAAATTAGGAGCCCAAATCACTTTTACCCCAAAGGGAGAAGTTCATTTGACTACAAACCCCACTGAGCCCTCTGGTGAACTATGTGTAGAATATCCTTTGAAAGAGAGATGGCGATTGTTACTGGTGAAAGAGGAGCCAAGCCAAATTCCACGTGAAATTCTAGACCAAGTAAACCCACAAGTTTGGGCTGAGGGAAACCCTCCCGGAATGGCAAGGAATATCCCACCGTTTGTGGTTCAACTAAAACCCATGGCCACCCCAGTTTCTGTCCCACAGTATGCTATTGGAAGAGCAGCGGCAGAGGGTATTTGGGTCCATTTAGAGAGACTGATCAAATATGGCATTCTTGTTCCATGCCAATCTGAATGGAACACTCCCCTTTTGCCTGTGAAGAAGGAGGATGGGTCCTATCGTCCGGTTCAGGACCTCAGATTGGTGAACCAGGCCGTGGAGACCATTTTTCCCTCGGTACCGAACCCTTATACTCTTCTGAGCTTAGTGCCACCAGAAGCAGCATTTTTACCGTCTTGGACTTAAAAGATGCCTATTTTTGCTGCCGTGTAGCGCCACAAAGTCAGCACCTTTTTGCCTTTCAATGGGAGGACCCCCACACAGGGACAAAAGGCCAATTCTGTTGGACCCGCTTAGCCCAAGGTTTCAAAAATTCCCCTACATTGTTTGGGGTAGCCTTAGCTTCAGATTTGGCCTCTTTCCCAAAGAAAAAGGGACAAGTGATATTACAATATGTAGATGACATTCTGGCAGGAGCAGAGACTAAAGCTGATTGCCAGCAGCTCACTATAGATCTCCTCAATCATTTGGCAGATGCAGGGTACCGGGTTTCTCAAAAGAAAGCCCAAATTTGTCAAGAGACTGTTCGTTACTTAGGGTTTGATATTTCCCACCAGAAGCGCCAGCTCCGCGAGGAGCGAAAACAATCTATAGTACAAATTCGGCGCCAACCACAAGAAGGAGCTCCGCGGATTTCTAGGAGCTGCGGGTTTCTGTAGAATCTGGATACCAAATTTCAGCCTCATGGCTAAACCATTGCATTTGTCCACACGAGGACCCGAAACGGATCCTTTTGTTTGGGGCCCTGAACAGCAAGAAAGCTTCCTGGCCATCAAAAGAGCTTTAGTGGAGGCACCAGCGCTAGGTCTCCCAGACCCATCCAAGCCATTTTACCTGTTTTCCGATGAGGAGGAAGGCGTGGCGAAAGGAGTTTTGTGTCAGAAATTAGGCAGTTGGCAGCAGCCTGTGGCATATCTGTCTGAAAAATTAACCCCAACAGAGCAAGGGCTTCCATTTTGTATGAGAGGAGTTGTAGCTCTGGCAGCGCTTCTAAAGAAAGCGGATAAATTCACTTTCGGCCAGCCGACTCATTGTATCACCCGCCATGCCGTCTTGCCATTGCTAGACGCCAAAGGGGGATACCATCTTTCCCAGGCCGCTATGATTAAATGTCAGAAATTATTCTCCAGAGCAGGACTGACTTTCCAAACTACTGAGGGTCTGAATCCAGCAACTTTGCTGCCAATTAGCAATCAGCCTGCAGCTCACGACTGCATTCAGACCATGGATGAAATTTACTCATCTCGCCCTGATCTCAAAGACACCCCAAATCCCAACTGGAAAAATTGGTTCGTTGATGGCAGCAGTTCCATAATAGAGGGGACAAGGAGAGCGGGCTATGCCATTGTAGAATTGGATGACACTGTAATTGAGGCACAACAGCTACCCCCGGGGACGTCTGCCCAGTTGGCAGAATTGATTGCTCTAACTCGGGCACTTGAACTGTCAGAGGGAAGGGACATCAACATTTTTACTGACTCTAAATATGCCTTTTTGACTTTACATGCACATGGTGCATTGTGGAAGGAGAGGGGACTTCTTACATCGGAAGGAAATTCAGTAGCACACCCTGATATTTTGCTACGGCTTCTTGATGCGGTCTGGAAGCCCAGAAGAGTGTCTGTGATACATTGCAAGGGACACACGGCTGGCCTTAGCCTCGAAGCTAGGGGAAACAGGCTGGCAGATAGGATTGCCAAGCAAGCAGCACAAAGTGATCTGTTATTTGAACTCAGTTTAATTCCCCTGGACATTTTGCCACCCAGTTCCCCAGTCTATTCCCGGGCTGAGGAGCAGTTTGCTAGGGAACAGGACTTGTCACAAAATAAGGAAGGCTGGTATGTCATGCCAGATGGACAATTGTGGGTGCCTGAAAGTCTAGCTTGTAAGGTCATACAAAACCACCATGAGGGCACACACCAAGGACCGGATGTAGCTTATCATCACCTCAGCCCCTATCTGTATATCGCCCGGCTACGTCAAATTGCTGCCAATGTATCTAGGCGATGTGTCCTTTGCCAGAAAAATAATCCACGCGTGGGACCACTGCCCCAGCCTGGAATCCAACACTATGGAAGAGAACCCTTTCAGGATCTACAGATAGACTTTGCTGAATTGCCTCAGTGTGGACAATTTCGTTATTTGTTAGTGGCAGTTTGTACATTCACAGGATGGGCTGAGGCAACACCAACAAAGACAGAGCAGGCTAGTGAAGTCATTAGATGGCTTTTGAGAGATCACCTTTGCCGGCACGGGATGCCCTACTCATTGGGCTCAGACAATGGACCGGCTTTTGTTCACAAGGTACTACAGGGGTTGGCAGAAGCCCTACAGATTAAGTGGAACCTTCACACTGCCTACCGACCCCAAAGTTCAGGGCGGGTCGAGAGAATGAACAGAACTTTGAAGTCTCATTTGTCTAAATTGGTTCAGGAAACAGGGAAAGGCTGGGTGGAAATGCTTCCACTTGCCCTGTTCAGGTCAAGAACTACCCCTTTGAAACACATTGGCATTTCCCCTTTTGAGCTCGTCTACGGACGGCCTGTTCCTATTTCATATGGAATACGTCCGGAAAGAGTAGCTTCCTTGACACATGCTAGATATCTTCAGTTGCTTGGCCAGTGTCTCTCCTCTCTACACAGATGGACTCTGGAGAAACTTCCCGTCCTGCTGCAAGAACCCGTCCACAAGTTTCAAGTGGGAGACTCGGTTTGGGTGAAAGATTGGCAGCACCTTTCTCTTCGTCCGAAGTGGCGAGGCCCATTTGTGATTCTTCTGCAGACCCCCACGGCGGTGAAAGTGGCCGAAATCACCCCCTGGATTCATCATACCCGTGTTAAGTTGGCAGTTCCAGGGCCAGCAGACGAGGAGGTCCAACCCGAAGACGATCCTGCACCCGAGAGGGACCGGACCGGTGCCGTCCCGCCAGCAGATGACCCAGATGACATCAACCCAGATGACATCACCCCAGATGACATCAACCCAGATGACATCACCCCAGATGACATCAACTTAGATGACATCGCCCAGGAAGGAGGACAACCCAGTGACCCTGCCCTGTGGTCGTCACACCCTGATCCTGAGGACGCCTTGCGTCTGACACTTCGGAGAATCCCAACGCCATCCGCTGATTCTCCTTGCACCTCAGGTTGACAGATTAAAATCCTGTCTTCCTGCCTCTTTTCTCTTTTTCTCTCTGTTGTTTTATGGGGGGGAGAGGGGGCTTTGCCAGCACCTGACTTTTACTTTGAAGTGAGGCTGACAGACCAGCAACTTCACCCTTTATACCCCTTTCGCCAGAACAGAGAACTAGCTGTTTTTGAATCTGGTGACATCATCACTGTTTTAAGCCCTGGCAGACGCCAACGTGTGCGAGACTATACACTTGTGGGTGTTTGCACATATTTTTCTTGAGTGACGAACCAGAAGAGCTCGTCTTACCTCACACACATACCAGCCCCCAACATCCTCCAGGACAAATTGGCGCTTATCTGCGCACGGTTGGCTACAGAGCTGACTCATATCACCCTATTTCCTGGTCTCAACACTTAGTCCGCCAAGTGGCGAGAGAATATTCTGCAGCCTTTGAAGCCTTGCAGAGAGACACTAATTACTGATTACTGTTTATGCTATTGATAGTTTGTGTTGTTTGTTATCACAATGTTTTCAGAAGCGCCCTTCTGGGTATGGATCGTGGCACCTCCGGCCTCCATAATTTGTATGGTAATCATACTTTGCCATTGGAAACGAAGACTATGGGGATTCCCTAGAATAGAAGGGACCCTAGTTATTTTGCTTATAATACCTGTTTGCCTTACAGCACCAGTCCAACCTCAGGTGAAAACATGTGCCCCTTGCATAGTGAAAACCACGACAGATGGTAAAGTGACAAGCACTCTGATTTTCAGTACCCAGCAGCCCCCAGAGTGTGAACACGCAGGGACCATCTGTCAAAATAAAGGCATGGTGTATCACCTTTGCAATGATACGTCAGGCACCTCCCACTGTTATAGACCTGAGGTCCCGATTCGTTATAATTATTCTGTGTGGGCAGGTATGGCAAAAACCACAGTTCCCCCAAGGAGAAACCCAGACGGTGGGGGACGTCTCCTTTACTTGAATTCTATGGTAGTTTTGAAGCAAAGCACTGAGCAAGTTCAACTTGTGTTTAAAGCTTGCACAGTGACTGTCTTTGGTCTAGGACCCTGGTGTCATACTTCAGACGGTTACTATAACACAAAAGCCAAATACATATGCCAACCCCATAGAGGATGGAAATTTGGGAATCCTGAAAAGTGGACACCCTGTGAAGCGAGTGCCGCTTGTGGAAGCTGGACATGTGTATGTGAACACACGGGACGGAGTCAGCTTCAACCCTTTAAACCCTGTGAACACATAGCATTTTTCCGCAGGGGTGACGACAACACTGTGATCATGGGCATTAATAGAACACATCCTTCCATTGAAGTCTATGGGTTTGGCATAGCCGCACCTGGGTTTGACCCAAAGGGGTACATTACGGTTACTCGCACTACTCTGCGAGAGGGGAGAAAGAGGAATCAAACCTGGACTGAAGGTGGTAGTGCCTTAGACAGATTGCAGGATGATTCCCTTGAAATCCCAGACATTGCAAAAAATTCTTTTGTTGGATTGGCGCAATCAATAGCCACAGAATTGGGAGTTTCAGATTGTTATGTTTGTGGCGGTACCAACATGGGCCAAGCGTGGCCATGGGAAGCTATGGAAATCAATCCAGAGCTGTTCAATAATTTGTCCCGGATGGGAAATTTCACCACAAGGGATTATCCCCAAAAGTTAGTGTGGACTATTTCCACTGAATTGGTTGGTCAAGTGTGCTTCTCACAGGAGGGCACCATCCCTGTAGGTTCCTTGGCTTGCCTAGGGACTTGGGAAAAAGGTGCCTGGAAGTCACCCTCAGGTATGCCGCCACCGGCAAAGCTGACCGGTGCGCTTCTGTCCTACATTTATTCAGACCTTCCCGTGCCTTGGGAAGCTCCCATAAATTTATACTGGATATGTGGTAGCTTTGCTTATGAAATGCTGCCGGCCAGCTGGTCTGGCTCCTGTGTCCTAGGGTTCATAAAACCCTCATTTTTCCTAATTCCTACAGCACCACAACAATCCCTTGCCGCTCCCGTGTATGGCCCCTTGTCCAGAGAGAAGCGGGGAAGCTTAAAGCGGGAGGGAACACCTTTTGAAGGTTTTGACTGTAAGCATCCGGATCAGTACCATGGGGACACATGGGATTCGGAACGCATCATCTGTGTTTACGGCCCTGCCACCTGGGCCGCTGATGGGAGCTGGGGATATAGGACCCCTATTTACATGCTTAATCGAATTATCAGATTACAAGCAGTTTTAGATTTGGCAGGGCAGCGCATCTCTTCAGCGCTGACCGCGTTAGCCGTTGCCACTGACAAATTGCGGACAGCAGTCTATCAAAATAGGCTCGCTCTCGACTATCTGTTAGCAGCGGAAAACGGCGTGTGTGGTAAATGGAACATGACGAACTGCTGTCTCGAGATTGACCCAGTTGGTGACGTCATAAACCAACTTACCACTGAGATCAAACAACTCACAGTTAACCCTGCTCAGGAATGGAAAGGGTTGCAGTTAGGCTGGTTGCAAGACCTCCTTCCGGGAGGTTGGCTTAAGGCCATCATTGGTATGGTAGTTGCCCCATTATGTATTCTGCTTTTGGTATGTTTACTCGCTCCTTGCTTGATCAAGTTCCTTCAAACTTCTATCCTTCGCATGGTGACAAAGCGCTGCACCAGAAATGCTTGCGCTGTTGCAAGACTATGACAGAAGTCGAGAACAACATCCTTTGGGTAATTTACTGCCGTAAATTCCCAAAACTCGTTCAGGGGGGAGTGAAGGCTATGGATCAAGCATATATCTGTATTAGTAACCCACAGGCATATTGACAGGCTTCATAGTAATATATATATCCCAAGCTGTACCCTGTATGGGATATTTTAGGCTATGCCTTGCAAAGTATAAGCCACACAAATTATATATTTAGAGGTAATGATGTTACTAAGCATACATATATATATATATTTCATGTATATTATTATTCACACATGTATTCTTTATTCCTGCAAACGTTGGTCAAGCCTTAAGAGAGAGAGGGGCCCCTGTTCTAATATTGGCTGGGAAAGCAGAGATAAGACTTAAGGATCTAATTATTTTTCTATGTAGCTTTGCACAGTTAATTGCCAGCCAAAGAAAATCTTATCTCTTCACTCAGCCAGGCAACAGCACCTGCAATCCATCACCTGTCAAATTCCAGGGTCATAAAACGCTTGCAGATCCGTGGAGCTCGGTACTAGTTAGTTCAAACAAACGCTCCAATTAAAATATTTAGCTGTTGCCAAAAAGTGCAAGAATACCAATTAGTGTTTGATGTGTGTAACCTATGCATATGACGTAAGATGCAAATGGGAGGGGGAAAGAGCAGAAATGTAATTCTATAAAAACTGATGCATTCTTTCTGTCCAGTGGAATTGTCATTCGATCTGTGTTGAGTGAGAATTCCCTTGGTTGTCAGCCAATAAATCATCACTTTCCTGAAGACCCAGACTGCTTATTGCGACTGCTTAGCCCTTCTTTTTGCCGGCAGAGAACCCAAGCTACAGCTATTGTAAATAGCTGTACATCATTCCTTTCATTTGGTGGAGATGCCGGGGGAATTGGCCGCAATTAAAAGGGCTTGCAGAGTCTGGCTAGGCAATGATGTTAGGTCCGTGCTGAAATGAATCACTTCCAGTCGACACTTCACCGCTTGTGAGGGGAAAAGCATTCAGGTCAGTGCCAGACCATCCATCATCGCCGGAGGAAACGGAGATCGGCCGAAGGGGGGGGGAAAACAGACTGCATAAGAAATCTGGTAAGGAGAAAACAGCCGGCTGTGGTACGGGGAGGAGAGGGTTCGAGTCCAACATCTCTACGGAGAGGAGAGGATTGCGGGTCCAACATCCCGGGGGTGCGGGGAGGAGCAGGGTTGGATACAACCTTAACATCCCAAGAACCAGGGGAAATTAAGGGACAATAAGACCCTGAAATCCCCAAGGGAGGAGAGGGTTTTTGCAAAATCCAACATCCCTAGGGTTCGCCCCAGTGTTTGAAAAACAAAAGAATTAGGAGCGGAGCACCGCTCTGGCATCCTCAGAGAATTTATAAGTGTTTGAATATATGTGTGGGTATTAAGTTGAATTCTTTTTGGTAACCACAGGAAGTGGCCATTCCCTGTGTCTAAGCAGGGGCAAAGACTGGCAATCTTTGCCCCACAATACCAACGGAGTGACACCATTTCCGTTTGATTTTAGAGAAGATAAAAAGCTTTATCTCTAGGTAGTGGGATCGCAGTCAGGTTGGGTGGGGGGGAAATATTGTGGGTGATTTGTGTGGTCGAACGGAATCAGTGATTGTCTGGTGAATGGGTCGGGGTGTCACTAGGACGTACCCCTTGGCGAAGTGAGTGTGGGCGTGCAAGTCTCAAGCCAGGGCGACCTACTTGAGTCACGTCAGTATCGCGTGTTGTGTGTATGATGTGCATTTTTTTAGGTGCGATTCCGTTTGGCGTTATGTGGGAGAATTTGTAGGCACACAATTAAGACATATAAAATGGGAGCAGAACACAGCAAACCAAGCACCCCTTTGATGTGCTTTGTGGCAAATTGGAAATCCGCCACTAGAAACTATGACTTTGGTGTCACTATGAGAAAAGAGCGTATGCTAACTCTATGCAGAGTGGAATGGCCAATACTTCATCCGGGTTGGCCAGCACATGGGACCTTTGATGAACAGATCATCCGTCAGCTCTGGCTGACCATTCTCAAAGACTTCCCAGAGCATATTCCGTATATTGAAATGTGGAGAGGAAATGTAAAACGGAACCCATCTTGGTTAAGAGCATGCAGAAACCTTCCACCCCAAGCTAAGATTCTAGCCCTCAAAAAGGACAAGCCAGTTTTAGCTTGTGAACAAGAAGAATATGACTCCCTGCCTCCCCATATGCCCCCGGAGCTGTACCAGCGCCAAACCCTCCTCCCAACCCAGGGGGTAACCCAGCACTCCCGTCAGGGCGCCCAGCAGATGTTGACCCAAAGCCAGAGTCGCAGCCTGACTCACCCATGGGCAGAGAATTGGCAGCAGCAGGAGGAAGGGTGAGAGACAAGGAGAGAGAGAGAGAAGGGGAGCCAGGGAAGTCAAGAGAAAGAAAAAGAGAGAGGGGAAGAGGAGGTGAATGCGGGCGAAGCCCCAGCAGAGAGAGTGAAGGAGATGAAGGAGACTGGGAAGATGTGTCCGCCTTTTACAGGCGATTGAGAGGAGACAGAGAGTGGACAGAAGAGGAACATGGAAGAGTGGAGGATTTGTTGGGTAAATATAAGGATAAATTTGAAGTCTCAGATCACGTTTTGGGGGCAGCAGGGGAGAAGGACTGGAAGAAGAGGCAGAGGCACCTTTTGAGGGCACTTGATGCGGCTAACCGCCTGGCCATGGCAGAAGGGGCTCATGCCAATGTGATGCCCCTCAGGCGAGTTTATGACCCTGTCACCCCAGGCCAAAATGCCCCCCGCACCTCCACCATGCAACATGTGCCTTTCACAAGCTCAGACATCATAAACTGGAAAAATACCCTCCCCAGCCTGGATGATGACCCAGATCGGGTGTTCAGCACATTGGATAGTGTATTTAGTGTTTACACCCCAACTTTTGAGGATATTCAACATCTGCTCCGCGGGCTTTTCACCGCGGAACAGACGAGGAAAATCATAGATGCAGCTAGAAAATATCGCACTGCCCAAGGGGATGACCCAGGACAGGTGAATGCAGCCATTCCCACCACTGCGCCTGATTGGGACTATAATACTGATGGGGGAATAGCCTCTTTGAAAAGATATCAGGCAGCAATCCTCCAGGGGGTCAGAGCAGCGGGGCAGAAGAAGATTAATATGTCAAAAGTAAATGACATCGTTCAGAAAGCAGATGAACCGCCAGGGGAATTTCTGGATCGTTTATACCTAGCATTCAGGAAGTTCACTCCAATTGATCCCGGAGACGCAGGGATGGAGAATATTGTTAAAACTGTTTTTATAGCTCAATCTGCCCCTGACATACGTCGTAAAATTCAAAAGACAGAGAATTTCATGGGGCAGTCCCTATCATGGTTGCTGCAGTCCGCGCAAAGTACATTTAATAATAGGGAAGAAGAACAGTGCGCCCAGAAACAAAAGGCTGTTGTAAAAAAAAGTGATGGCGCTGAATCCAGCCCTGAGCCCAGACGAGGACCCCTAGGGAGAGATGTTTGCAAATTATGTGGAAAAAGAGGACATTGGGGTCAGGACTGTTATTTAAATCCAAGCAACCAGAACCGAGGGAATTTCAATAGAGGAGGACCACGTCAGCCCTGGCAAGTGCCTGCTAGATGTCCCACAGCAAGTTCGCCCAGCCACCAGCCCGGCTATAGGCATTCAATGCAGGGACCCCCACGATATAATCAGCCTGCCCCATACCAGCAAAATCTGATGCAAAACCCAGCTCAGCAAGCAGGGCAAGCCCAGTTCCAACAACAGCCCCCATTCCAGCAAGGAGCCCAAATGTCCCAGACGCTCCCTAGACCACAGAGAGGACAGGGACCTGCCTGGACACCACCTTACCAAGGCATGATGGCTTTAGAAGAGGAGGAGGATCAACATTGAAGGCGACAAGGTTCGAGCTCCCGCGAACCTACTGTCAGCATATTGACAGGGAGCACCACTACCCAATTTTTGATAGATACAGGAGCCAGCTATTCAGTGATTCCAAACCTTGTCACCTCCCTGGATCGGACACGTTCAGTTAATATAATGGGAGCCACAGGAAAGGCGCAGCGGGCTTACTTCATGAAGCCCATCGAATGCAAATTGGGTGGCCATACTGTCCAGCATAAATTCCTGCACATGCCAAACTGTCCCCTCCCCCTTTTGGGACGTGATCTGCTTTTCAAATTAGGAGCCCAAATCACTTTTACCCCAAAGGGAGAAGTTCATTTGACTACAAACCCCACTGAGCCCTCTGGTGAACTATGTGTAGAATATCCTTTGAAAGAGAGATGGCGATTGTTACTGGTGAAAGAGGAGCCAAGCCAAATTCCACGTGAAATTCTAGACCAAGTAAACCCACAAGTTTGGGCTGAGGGAAACCCTCCCGGAATGGCAAGGAATATCCCACCGTTTGTGGTTCAACTAAAACCCATGGCCACCCCAGTTTCTGTCCCACAGTATGCTATTGGAAGAGCAGCGGCAGAGGGTATTTGGGTCCATTTAGAGAGACTGATCAAATATGGCATTCTTGTTCCATGCCAATCTGAATGGAACACTCCCCTTTGCCTGTGAAGAAGGAGGATGGGTCCTATCGTCCGGTTCAGGACCTCAGATTGGTGAACCAGGCCGTGAGACCATTTTCCCTCGGTACCGAACCCTTATACTCTTCTGAGCTTAGTGCCACCAGAAGCAGCATTTTTACCGTCTTGGACTTAAAAGATGCCTATTTTTGCTGCGGTGTAGCGCCACAAAGTCAGCACCTTTTTGCCTTTCAATGGGAGGACCCCCACACAGGGACAAAAGGCCAATTCTGTTGGACCCGCTTAGCCCAAGGTTTCAAAAATTCCCCTACATTGTTTGGGGTAGCCTTAGCTTCAGATTTGGCCTCTTTCCCAAAGAAAAAGGGACAAGTGATATTACAATATGTAGATGACATTCTGGCAGGAGCAGAGACTAAAGCTGATTGCCAGCAGCTCACTATAGATCTCCTCAATCATTTGGCAGATGCAGGGTACCGGGTTTCTCAAAAGAAAGCCCAAATTTGTCAAGAGACTGTTCGTTACTTAGGGTTTGATATTTCCCACCAGAAGCGCCAGCTCCGCGAGGAGCGAAAACAATCTATAGTACAAATTCCGGCGCCAACCACAAGAAGGAGCTCCGCGGATTTCTAGGAGCTGCGGGTTTCTGTAGAATCTGGATACCAAATTTCAGCCTCATGGCTAAACCATTGCATTTGTCCACACGAGGACCCGAAACGGATCCTTTTGTTTGGGGCCCTGAACAGCAAGAAAGCTTCCTGGCCATCAAAAGAGCTTTAGTGGAGGCACCAGCGCTAGGTCTCCCAGACCCATCCAAGCCATTTTACCTGTTTTCCGATGAGGAGGAAGGCGTGGCGAAAGGAGTTTTGTGTCAGAAATTAGGCAGTTGGCAGCAGCCTGTGGCATATCTGTCTGAAAAATTAACCCCAACAGAGCAAGGGCTTCCATTTTGTATGAGAGGAGTTGTAGCTCTGGCAGCGCTTCTAAAGAAAGCGGATAAATTCACTTTCGGCCAGCCGACTCATTGTATCACCCGCCATGCCGTCTTGCCATTGCTAGACGCCAAAGGGGGATACCATCTTTCCCAGGCCGCTATGATTAAATGTCAGAAATTATTCTCCAGAGCAGGACTGACTTTCCAAACTACTGAGGGTCTGAATCCAGCAACTTTGCTGCCAATTAGCAATCAGCCTGCAGCTCACGACTGCATTCAGACCATGGATGAAATTTACTCATCTCGCCCTGATCTCAAAGACACCCCAAATCCCAACTGGAAAAATTGGTTCGTTGATGGCAGCAGTTCCATAATAGAGGGACAAGGAGAGCGGGCTATGCCATTGTAGAATTGGATGACACTGTAATTGAGGCACAACAGCTACCCCCGGGGACGTCTGCCCAGTTGGCAGAATTGATTGCTCTAACTCGGGCACTTGAACTGTCAGAGGGAAGGGACATCAACATTTTTACTGACTCTAAATATGCCTTTTTGACTTTACATGCACATGGTGCATTGTGGAAGGAGAGGGGACTTCTTACATCGGAAGGAAATTCAGTAGCACACCCTGATATTTTGCTACGGCTTCTTGATGCGGTCTGGAAGCCCAGAAGAGTGTCTGTGATACATTGCAAGGGACACACGGCTGGCCTTAGCCTCGAAGCTAGGGGAAACAGGCTGGCAGATAGGATTGCCAAGCAAGCAGCACAAAGTGATCTGTTATTTGAACTCAGTTTAATTCCCTGGACATTTTGCCACCCAGTTCCCAGTCTATTCCCGGGCTGAGGAGCAGTTTGCTAGGGAACAGGACTTGTCACAAAATAAGGAAGGCTGGTATGTCATACCAGATGGACAATTGTGGGTGCCTGAAAGTCTAGCTTGTAAGGTCATACAAAACCACCATGAGGGCACACACCAAGGACCGGATGTAGCTTATCATCACCTCAGCCCCTATCTGTATATCGCCCGGCTACGTCAAATTGCTGCCAATGTATCTAGGCGATGTGTCCTTTGCCAGAAAAATAATCCACGCGTGGGACCACTGCCCCAGCCTGGAATCCAACACTATGGAAGAGAACCCTTTCAGGATCTACAGATAGACTTTGCTGAATTGCCTCAGTGTGGACAATTTCGTTATTTGTTAGTGGCAGTTTGTACATTCACAGGATGGGCTGAGGCACCACCAACAAAGACAGAGCAGGCTAGTGAAGTCATTAGATGGCTTTTGAGAGATCACCTTTGCCGGCACGGGATGCCCTACTCATTGGGCTCAGACAATGGACCGGCTTTTGTTCACAAGGTACTACAGGGGTTGGCAGAAGCCCTACAGATTAAGTGGAACCTTCACACTGCCTACCGACCCCAAAGTTCAGGGCGGGTCGAGAGAATGAACAGAACTTTGAAGTCTCATTTGTCTAAATTGGTTCAGGAAACAGGGAAAGGCTGGGTGGACATGCTTCCACTTGCCCTGTTCAGGTCAAGAACTACCCCTTTGAAACACATTGGCATTTCCCTTTTGAGCTCGTCTCACGGACGGCCTGTTCCTATTTCATATGGAATACGTCCGGAAAGAGTAGCTTCCTTGACACATGCTAGATATCTTCAGTTGCTTGGCCAGTGTCTCTCCTCTCTACACAGATGGACTCTGGAGAAACTTCCCGTCCTGCTGCAAGAACCCATCCACAAGTTTCAAGTGGGAGACTCGGTTTGGGTGAAAGATTGGCAGCACCTTTCTCTTCGTCCGAAGTGGCGAGGCCCATTTGTGATTCTTCTGCAGACCCCCACGGCGGTGAAAGTGGCCGAAATCACCCCCTGGATTCATCATACCCGTGTTAAGTTGGCAGTTCCAGGGCCAGCAGACGAGGAGGTCCAACCCGAAGACGATCCTGCACCCGAGAGGGACCGGACCGGTGCCGTTCCGCCAGCAGATGACCCAGATGACATCAACCCAGATGACATCACCCCAGATGACATCACCCCAGATGACATCGCCCAGGAAGGAGGACAACCCAGTGACCCTGCCCTGTGGTCGTCACACCCTGATCCTGAGGACGCCTTGCGTCTGACACTTCGGAGAATCCCAACGCCATCCGCTGATTCTCCTTGCACCTCAGGTTGACAGATTAAAATCCTGTCTTCCTGCCTCTTTTCTCTTTTTCTCTCTGTTGTTTTATGGGGGAGAGGGGCTTTGCCAGCACCTGACTTTTACTTTGAAGTGAGGCTGACAGACCAGCAACTTCACCCTTTATACCCCTTTCGCCAGAACAGAGAACTAGCTGTTTTTGAATCTGGTGACATCATCACGGTTTTAAGCCCCTGGCAGACGCCAACGTGTGCGAGACTATACACTTGTGGGTGTTTGCACATATTTTTCTTGAGTGACGAACCAGAAGAGCTCGTCTTACCTCACACACATACCAGCCCCCAACATCCTCCAGGACAAATTGGCGCTTATCTGCGCACGGTTGGCTACAGAGCTGACTCATATCACCCTATTTCCTGGTCTCAACACTTAGTCCGCCAAGTGGCGAGAGAATATTCTGCAGCCTTTGAAGCCTTGCAGAGAGACACTAATTACTGATTACTGTTTATGCTATTGATAGTTTGTGTTGTTTGTTATCACAATGTTTTCAGAAGCGCCCTTCTGGGTATGGATCGTGGCACCTCCGGCCTCCATAATTTGTATGGTAATCATACTTTGCCATTGGAAACGAAGACTATGGGGATTCCCTAGAATAGAAGGGACCCTAGTTATTTTGCTTATAATACCTGTTTGCCTTACAGCACCAGTCCAACCTCAGGTGAAAACATGTGCCCCTTGCATAGTGAAAAACCACGACAGATGGTAAAGTGACAAGCACTCTGATTTTCAGTACCCAGCAGCCCCCAGAGTGTGAACACGCAGGGACCATCTGTCAAAATAAAGGCATGGTGTATCACCTTTGCAATGATACGTCAGGCACCTCCCACTGTTATAGACCTGAGGTCCCGATTCGTTATAATTATTCTGTGTGGGCAGGTATGGCAAAACCACAGTTCCCCAAGGAGAAACCCAGACGGTGGGGGACGTCTCCTTTACTTGAATTCTATGGTAGTTTTGAAGCAAAGCACTGAGCAAGTTCAACTTGTGTTTAAAGCTTGCACAGTGACTGTCTTTGGTCTAGGACCC
The DNA here is from genome assembly GCA_029282475.1 of Phrynocephalus forsythii. Taxonomy (NCBI): domain Eukaryota; kingdom Metazoa; phylum Chordata; class Lepidosauria; order Squamata; family Agamidae; genus Phrynocephalus; species Phrynocephalus forsythii. The sequence continues at coordinate 130,621,047 of JAPFRF010000005.1, read as the reverse complement.
TGGTGTCATACTTCAGACGGTTACTATAACACAAAAGCCAAATACATATGCCAACCCCATAGAGGATGGAAATTTGGGAATCCTGAAAAGTGGACACCCTGTGAAGCGAGTGCCGCTTGTGGAAGCTGGACATGTGTATGTGAACACACGGGACGGAGTCAGCTTCAACCCTTTAAACCCTGTGAACACATAGCATTTTTCCGCAGGGGTGACGACAACACTGTGATCATGGGCATTAATAGAACACATCCTTCCATTGAAGTCTATGGGTTTGGCATAGCCGCACCTGGGTTTGACCCAAAGGGGTACATTACGGTTACTCGCACTACTCTGCGAGAGGGGAGAAAGAGGAATCAAACCTGGACTGAAGGTGGTAGTGCCTTAGACAGATTGCAGGATGATTCCCTTGAAATCCCAGACATTGCAAAAAATTCTTTTGTTGGATTGGCGCAATCAATAGCCACAGAATTGGGAGTTTCAGATTGTTATGTTTGTGGCGGTACCAACATGGGCCAAGCGTGGCCATGGGAAGCTATGGAAATCAATCCAGAGCTGTTCAATAATTTGTCCCGGATGGGAAATTTCACCACAAGGGATTATCCCCAAAAGTTAGTGTGGACTATTTCCACTGAATTGGTTGGTCAAGTGTGCTTCTCACAGGAGGGCACCATCCCTGTAGGTTCCTTGGCTTGCCTAGGGACTTGGGAAAAAGGTGCCTGGAAGTCACCCTCAGGTATGCCGCCACCGGCAAAGCTGACCGGTGCGCTTCTGTCCTACATTTATTCAGACCTTCCCGTGCCTTGGGAAGCTCCCATAAATTTATACTGGATATGTGGTAGCTTTGCTTATGAAATGCTGCCGGCCAGCTGGTCTGGATCCTGTGTCCTAGGGTTCATAAAACCCTCATTTTTCCTAATTCCTACAGCACCACAGCAATCCCTTGCCGCTCCCGTGTATGGCCCCTTGTCCAGAGAGAAGCGGGGAAGCTTAAAGCGGGAGGGAACACCTTTTGAAGGTTTTGACTGTAAGCATCCGGATCAGTACCATGGGGACACATGGGATTCGGAACGCATCATCTGTGTTTACGGCCCTGCCACCTGGGCCGCTGATGGGAGCTGGGGATATAGGACCCCTATTTACATGCTTAATCGAATTATCAGATTACAAGCAGTTTTAGATTTGGCAGGGCAGCGCATCTCTTCAGCGCTGACCGCGTTAGCCGTTGCCACTGACAAATTGCGGACAGCAGTCTATCAAAATAGGCTCGCTCTCGACTATCTGTTAGCAGCGGAAAACGGCGTGTGTGGTAAATGGAACATGACGAACTGCTGTCTCGAGATTGACCCAGTTGGTGACGTCATAAACCAACTTACCACTGAGATCAAACAACTCACAGTTAACCCTGCTCAGGAATGGAAAGGGTTGCAGTTAGGCTGGTTGCAAGACCTCCTTCCGGGAGGTTGGCTTAAGGCCATCATTGGTATGGTAGTTGCCCCATTATGTATTCTGCTTTTGGTATGTTTACTCGCTCCTTGCTTGATCAAGTTCCTTCAAACTTCTATCCTTCGCATGGTGACAAAGCGCGCTGCACCAGAAATGCTTGCGCTGTTGCAAGACTATGACAGAAGTCGAGAACAACATCCTTTGGGTAATTTACTGCCGTAAATTCCCAAAACTCGTTCAGGGGGGAGTGAAGGCTATGGATCAAGCATATATCTGTATTAGTAACCCACAGGCATATTGACAGGCTTCATAGTAATATATATATCCCAAGCTGTACCCTGTATGGGATATTTTAGGCTATGCCTTGCAAAGTATAAGCCACACAAATTATATATTTAGAGGTAATGATGTTACTAAGCATACATATATATATATATTTCATGTATATTATTATTCACACATGTATTCTTTATTCCTGCAAACGTTGGTCAAGCCTTAAGAGAGAGAGGGGCCCCTGTTCTAATATTGGCTGGGAAAGCAGAGATAAGACTTAAGGATCTAATTATTTTTCTATGTAGCTTTGCACAGTTAATTGCCAGCCAAAGAAAATCTTATCTCTTCACTCAGCCAGGCAACAGCACCTGCAATCCATCACCTGTCAAATTCCAGGGTCATAAAACGCTTGCAGATCCGTGGAGCTCGGTACTAGTTAGTTCAAACAAACGCTCCAATTAAAATATTTAGCTGTTGCCAAAAAGTGCAAGAATACCAATTAGTGTTTGATGTGTGTAACCTATGCATATGACGTAAGATGCAAATGGGAGGGGGAAAGAGCAGAAATGTAATTCTATAAAAACTGATGCATTCTTTCTGTCCAGTGGAATTGTCATTCGATCTGTGTTGAGTGAGAATTCCCTTGGTTGTCAGCCAATAAATCATCACTTTCCTGAAGACCCAGACTGCTTATTGCGACTGCTTAGCCCTTCTTTTTGCCGGCAGAGAACCCAAGCTACAGCTATTGTAAATAGCTGTACATCATTCCTTTCAAGGCAAGTACTTTCCTTACTAGCTAAAAGTCATTTTAAACATTGCACGCCACTCCTCTGCAACACAGGGGGGAGGGGGGAGTCAGGAGAAGCGGCACGCAATGTTTAAAATGACTTTTAGCCACCGACCAAAGCACTTGCCTCAGTGGCTAAAAGAATTGACCTGAATATAAGTCGAGGGCCCCCTTTTTCAGCCCAAAATTAGGTCTGAAAAACTTGACTTATATTTGTGTATATACAGTAAGTTAGAAAACACTGGGCAAAAACCTTGAGGCTTGAAAAAGGGTAAGTGGGGAGTGAATAAAGTGGGGGCAGAAGGCAGAGCAAATAAGGAAATAGGGAGGACAACTAGTGCCGTGAGTGAGACTTCAGGCAGCAATTCCACAGGTGCAGAGCCAGAGACTGGGAGTTGAGTTCCCCTCTGTGGCCTTAGGAAAACTGCATGGGGGTCCCAGGGACTCCTCAAAGGAAGGGAAGAGTCAGCCTCTTCTGAGCATCTCCCTGGAAAACCTTGAAACGAGATCACTTTGATTCACGCACCCTTTCATTCAATTTATATACTACACATCTGACTATGAGGCCACCTTGGGCAATTGACAACATTGCAAATAACAAATGGTTTAAATAAATTAACACACAATAACAGCACAAAATCTTATTAAATGTATCACTCAACTAAAGTTAAAGAAAACAGTGTAGATACAATTAATTAAACACAGTGGCAGGGGCAAGTAAATTAGATGCTGACAAACTCTCTGCGTTCTGATGGAATAATCTCCAGGAATGTGTATCCAGATGTTTTGAATTCCCCCCCCCAACTCCCACAACCCTTTAATGGTCCAAAAGATCTGGAGTGCTAAAGGTTTGCCACCACATCTGAACACCCACTTTCCTCAATCATATTTTTAAAATTCCCTGTGAGGGGGCCAGGTGTATTTTGGGTGGGGGATTTTGTTCCAAAGGCGGGAGCCACTGTTGAGTCTGCAGCAGGCTATTCCTGCTGTATGCTGCTGGGCCTCAGAATTATTCCCAATAAAGAGTTCAGCAGGAGAGAGATCCAGGAAAAATACTGCTTTTATTGGGCCCAATAAAAAGAACAGTAGGCGAACACCCCACCCAGGACAGTGCTGAGATGTTCCGCCCCAAAGACAATGGTGCAACACATTTTATTTCCTTCCCTTTCCCTTCCTCCAAGGTGGCACCTCCCCTGGGACGGGTAGGGGCAGTCTTCGGGGGTTGTCCAATGGATGCAGTCCGGAGGCTGGTCCAGGGGTGGTCCTGGGCAGTCCCAAGGCATTCCTGATGATCCGGGGCTGGACATCTGCCCAGGTGTGACTGGCCTAATCTGTCCCTTAATGGGCCATCTGGGGTGTGACAATGATAAGGGGGAGCAGGGTATTGTGTTGAGTTCTTGGCAAACATGAGGAAATCAGTAAATCAATAGGAGGGGAAAACAGTGAGTCCATAGAGGACATGAACAATTCAATGGCGGAACCAGAGTGTCAATGGAATGAGGCTGGGGGCTGCCAGACAGTCCTGAAAGGTGAGAAGTCAAGACAATGGGGTGCCTCTTGCTGTTTTTAATCCAGGATGCAGCTGCTGGAGACGTGCAGGGATCAAGATGAACAATGGAGTCGACTTCTGGAAAATGCAGCCTTGTGTGGAGCCGCCATCATGGTGTCCATTTGTCCTTGCCATGTGCTTATGCCCAAGATAATGGAGGTCCAGAGGCATAGAAGCAGTGTAGGAATTCATTAAAACACACCCAGGGTTAGGGAGGGAGAGAGGCAGGGAGAGAAGGTGGGTGTTCGGTTGGCGGGGGGGGGGGGTGTCTGAAGCCAGGGAGCATGGTGGAAATAAACCCTGGAAGAGTTTCCTGGGCTGCGTCTCTGACTGAAACAGGATTCCAGATTAACCTGTTTGCCAGGTGTGGCCAGGCCTTCTTTGTTCTTTGATGGGCCATTCAAGGTGTGAGAATAGGGGAAGGGGACAGAGAATAGAGAGAAGGAGGAATAAAGCAGAAGAGGGAAGGGGGGCTGGCTATGGCTAAGAGCCAGGGTTCATATAGATAGAGGGGCAATGGAGGTAGCTTTGATAGTAAAGGGATGTCCCCGAGGGTTGAAGATGGCGATCTGTGGCCATCACCCCGTGAGCCATGACCACAGTAGGGATAAACTGTTAATTCAGGGAGATTTGACCCGAATTGTGTTTGGCTCATTTGAATGTCCTAGAAATGAATTATTTTATCCTGGCCCAACAAGGAATGTTTTGGGAGGGGGGCTCAGGGGACCCCAAAAGCATCTCTGAGAATTTCATTATGCCCAATTATGACTCCACACCACCACCGAGAAGTGTCCAGTTTCTGTTCTCCTTCTGGACCTCTCCTGGGGTCAATCCTCTCAACCGCCTGGGCCTGTGGCAAGCAAAGAGGCTGGCCAGATATTAATGGAAGAAGGTGTTCCAACCTGAGTCAGAACTGATTTGAAAGAACCTTTCAGGCCTGGGCTGAGCTTTTAACCAAGGAGGCCCCAGGGTGAATCTGGGACCCTTTGGGTGCAAGATGACATCTCACCCTGTTGAGTCCGGGGCTATTCCCCAAATTTCCGAGTCACAAATAAACATCCAATTACTCTGACCAGAGAAAGAGAGAGAGGGGGGAGTTCAGAAACATGTCCCATTTAATCAACTGAATAAAGGCATGCAAGGACAGAATTTCATTCAACAAAGCGAGCAGAAGAGTTTGCGCTGAAGGAGGATATGATTGAGACTGTCAAGATATGTAAAAGTTGATAAAATATATGTTATGTATATTTAACAGATAGTGGAAAGAGAGTTGTAAAATGGAAGCAGTTAGATTCTGCAGTCTCATGATGTTAATCCACAAGTGTAAGAGATAAGTAATCACAGGCATGTTACGGATGAAGCACAGGTGGAAGAATTTATAACATCATGGTTGCATCAGATTGCATCAGATTGTAATTAGTGATGACTCATATCTGATGGGTGCTGAACTGTATAAAAGCACTAGCTTGCCATATGTTAGGTGGGTCTGTCTATGGTGAGAGACAGAACCCCACACTCTGTTGCTTGTATATATTGCTTGGATGTTATGCTGTGTATATATATTTTTGATGTATATATGAATATATGAGTTTTTACTCTACCCATTGTCATTGTCTTCCATTAACCCAACTCTGCAATACTTTATATCAATACTGACATTTTATCTGCATGCTACTGCTGCACTGCTCTGTGCCAAACACATTTAAATATTATATTTTTTGCTTAAATCCTGATAAATAATGCACAGCATGAATAAAGTGGCTAGAGGGACGCTCTTCTCCCTCTCACGAAATACCAGAACTAGGGGACATCCACTCAAATTGAGGGCTGGGATAATGAGAACAGACAGAATAATTTATTTAACCCAGTGTGTTGTTAGTCTGTGGAACTCGATGCCACAGGAGGTGGTGATGGCATTTGGCCTGGATGCCTTCAAAAGGGGATTGGAAAAATTCCTGGAGGAAAAGTCCATCACAAGTATATAAGAACATAACAAGAGACATGCTGGATCAGTCCAAAGGACCATCTAGTCCAGCTTCCTGTATCTCACAGTGGCCCCACCAGATGCGTTTGGGAGCGCATGAGACTAGATATCTGTCTCCTGATACCACTCCCCTGCCTCTGGCCCTTGAAGGACCCTGGTTTTAAGCCTGAAGCATCATCATCATCATCATCATCATCATCATCAGCAGCAGCAGCAGCAGCAGCAGCAACAACAACAACAACAACAACAACAACAACAACAACAACAAGGTATCAGAACAAATGCAGTTAAGGCTACAATAGAAAATCCAGCTGAGTATCCCACATGTAGACTCTGTAAAGAGGCAGATGAAAATATCAACCATATATTGAGTTGTTGCAAGAAAATTGCAACAGCATTATGATTACAAACAGCATCATAATGTAGTTGCTCAAATGGTCCACTGGAATTTGTGTCAGAACTATCATCTGCCCATAGCAAAGAAGTGGTGGGATCATAAGCCTAAAAAATGATTGAAAATGAGCATGCAAAATTACTTTGGGACTTCTGAATACAAACAGGCAGGGTTTTGGAGCATAATACCCCAGATATTGTGATTGTGGAGAAGAAAAAACTGTGGATCATTGATGTTGCTATACCAGGTGATAGTAGAGTCACCGAGAAACAACTTGAAAAAAAATTCCTGATATAATGATCTGAAAATTGAACTTCAGAGACTCTGGCATAAACTGGTACAGGTCGTCCCAGTGGTAATTGGCACACTGGGTGCGGTGCCTAAAGAGATAAGCAAGTATTTAGAAGAAATTGGGGTTGACAAAGTCACCATCAGTCAGCTGCAGAAAGCCACCTTACTGGGATCTGCTCGCATAATTCGCCGATACATCACATAGTCCTAAACACTTGGGAAGCATTCGACTAGTTTTTAATTACAGTATGCAGGCTACACAGCAAGCTGGGCCCTCATTTTACCCACCTCAGAAGGATGGAAGGCTGAGTGAGCCATGAGCCAGCTACCTGGGCATGAACCCCAGGTTGTGAGCACAGTTTTAGCTGCAGGACAGGCATTTATCTTGTATGCTGTGTGATTAATAATAATAATAATAATAATAATAATAATAATAATAATAATAATAATAATAATAATAAAGGGAATACAATCATAAGTATAGAGGGTATAGAGCAGGGGACTCAGCACACAGGCCTGCAGAGAGCTGCTATTAAGACTAAGATCTGTGTACATGGGGTCATGAAGAGCTGGTCATGGCTGTAACAGCAGCACAAATGTGGTTGTAGGCTGGCGAGATGAATGGAAAGCAACCACCGCTGTGCTTTGAGAACCTCATGGAGTTAATATACAAATGCGAAAACAGGCGTCACCTTTATGGGCCACTAAAAAATTTATTCATCAGAGAACGCATGTGCTTTTTTGATTGAGAGATCCTCTGCATCAGGTCTGGACCAGCCCCCAAATCCAGAAGTTCATGGTGATGGGTTTTTTTTTTTTTTGCCAGACAAAGTTGCTTCCATGGAATTTCACCCTCCTTTTCCCACATCTGTGGAGATTCTCAGCCATCCAGGAGAGTTTATTTGGAAGCTCAGTCGTGGCAATTGGACTTTTCTTCAATCTCTCAAGAAAAGAAAAGTCCAGTTGCCGCGACTCAGCACTTCCAGACCCCTCTTTCCACCTACAGGTACACCAGCGCGACACCTGGCTTTTCCGCACGCAGGGGTGGCCACCCATGAGATCAGGGGAGGCCTGAGGAAGGAGTCCCTCTCTGCCACTGGCGCCACAATCACGGTATCAACCAGCCGTGGGCTTTTAGAATAAATAAAATACCTTATTTATTTATTTATTTATTTATTTATTTATTTATTTATTTATTTATTTATTTATTTATTTATTTATTTAGCATTTCAGAGAGCAGCTGTGCTAGTCCTTTCAAGAATTGCAGGCAAAATTCAAAGAAAAGTCTTTTGTTTTTCTTTGGTCATGGACTGCATTTATTTATTTATTTATTTATTTATTTATTTATTTATTTATTTAAAGTTTCAGAGAGAGTAGCTGTGTTAGTCCTTTCGAGAATTGCAGGCAAAAAAACAATCAAAGCAAAGTCTTTTCTTTTGTTTTTCCTTTGTTTTCTGCCTGGTATTTATTTATTTATTTATTTATTTATTTATTTATTTATTTATTTATTTATTTAAAGTTTTAGAGAGAGTAGCTGTGTTAGTCCTTTCAAGAATTGCAGGCAAAAAAAAAAATCAAAGCAAAGTCTTTTCTTTTGTTTTTCCTTTGTTTTCTGCCTACTATTGATTGATTGATTGATTGATTGATTGATTGATTGATTGATTGATTGATTTAGCTAAAAAGGCGCCTGAAACCGTCAACCCCCCCCACCGCTCCTACACATGGCTGACTTCTTCCAACAAAAGAGGCCCCCTCAGGAAACCCCACCCCACCCCCACCGCCCCACCGCCCCACCGCCGCCTCCCCCTCAGGCCCTCCTCGGAAGAAAGGACCGGGTTTGACGGCGGGGGAGAGAGTAGCTGTGGGGAGCCCTCCCTGGAGAGGGTTTCGGGGGGGGAGGGAACCTTTCGAGGCAAAATTCGGGGCGGAACGGAAGAGCGTCGGGCGTCGGTTTCCCGGTCGGAAGGGAAGAGGCGAGGCACGCGCACACCGGAAGCCGCGGGCGGTGGGAGCGGGTGCGGCGCCCCTTCCCACCCCCCCCACGTGTCCGGCTCGTCTTCCGCCCGTCCGCCCGCCCGGTGGGTGCCTTCCCCTCCGCCGCCCGACCCCCCCACAAGACTTGAGGGGCTCCAGCCGGGCGCTGGTGGTGGTGGTGGGGGGGTTGCGCCTTTTCTGGCTGGCGGGAGAGGGGGTGGGTTGCTGGTCCCTGTGTGGGGCCGGGCGTCGTCCCCCTTCCGGGCGTCGTCCCCCCCACCCGCCCACCCCACCCCCGCCCCTCTCCCCATCCCCGGTGGGTGGGTGGGTGGGGGATGGGGAAAAGAGGCAAACCCCTCCCGGGGGGGGGAGCGAAAGCCGTTCCCCCCCCCCGACGCCCCCTCCTTCTTTGCAGGACGCCTTTTCACCCGCGTATCATAATATCATTATATAATATATAATTGCATGTAATAACATAGGAGAACTACTATCCTGTTTCTATGGTTGGGATGCTGTGCCTTTTAATAGCGTGGACCGGCAGGCCCCTCCCCTCCCCTTAATGGGGTGGGGGGGGAGAGGAGGAAGTGCCTAAGTCAAGCAGAGGGAGGGAGAGAGGGTCTACCTATGATTATACAGTGGTACCTTGTAGAAAGGAATGAATTCGTTCCAAATGAAATTCTGTTAAGCAAATTTCCCTTTTATACAAATTTCCCATAGGAAGGCATTGAAAATGGAGTAATCCCATTTTTATGTGGTACGGAATTTCCCCATAGGCGATTATGTTAAGCAAATTTCCTCTATCTCCAGAATTTTTTGTGTTGTACAGATTTTATGTTATACAAACGGTTTGTTATACAAGGGTCCGCTGTAATTCATTCCAAATGAAATTCTGTTAAGCAAATTTCCTCTATCTCCAGAATTTTTTGTGTTGTACAGATTTTATGTTATACAAACGGTTTGTTATACAAGGGTCCGCTGTAATTCATTCCAAATGAAATTCTGTTAAGCAAATTTCCTCTATCTCCAGAATTTTTTGTGTTGTACAGATTTTATGTTATACAAACGGTTTGTTATACATGAGTCCGCTGTAATTCATTCCAAATGAAATTCTGTTAAGCAAATTTTCCTTCATAAAATTTCCCATAGGAATGCACTGAAAAGGGAGTAATCCCTAATCGCAATCATTTTTATGTTGTACACATTTGCCTCATAGGCAATTCTGTAAAGCAAATTTCGCTTATCTCTGGTTGTTTCAGAAAGTACATACATACAGTGGCACCTTGTATAAAGGAATTAATTCGTTCCAAATGAAATTCTGTTAAGCAAATTTCCCTTTATACAAATTTCCCACAGGAATGCATTGAAAATGGAGTAATCCCATTTTTATGTTGTACAGATTCTCCCCATAGGCAATTATGTTAAGCAAATTCCCCTATCTCTGGAATTTTTTATGTTGTCCAAATTTTATGTTATACAAGCTGTTTGTTATACAAAGGTCCACTGTATGTCTTTTTATATGAATCTCTTATGTGTCTTTATATGAATCTTAAGAGAATACAGTGATATCTTGTATAAAGGAATTAATTTGTTCCAAATGAAATTCTGTTAAGCAAATTTCCCTTTATACAAATTTCCCATAGGAATGCATTGAAAACAGAGTAATCCCTAATCGTGACCATTTTCATGTTGTACGGATTTGCCCCATAGACAATTCTGTTATGCAGATTTCCCCCATCTATGGAATTTTTTATGTTGTACAGATTTTATGTTATACAAACCCTTTGTTGTATGAGGGTCTACTGTATAGCAGTGGTTCTCAACCTGTGGGGTCCCCAGATATTCCTGAACTGCAACTCCCAGAAGCCTCTTCCAGCACAGCGAGTGGTGGAGGCTTCTGGGAGTTGCAGTCCAGGAACATCTGGGGACCCACAGGTTGAGAACCACTGATCTAGAGGATCACATAGACCAGTGGAGTCCAAACTTCGGCCCTCCAGGTGTTTTAGACGACAACTCCCACAGTCATTTGTCATTGGCAATACAGGCTTGGAATTCTGGGCGTTGTGGCCCAAAACATCTGGAGGGCTGAAGTTTGGCCACCACTGACATAGACTTTGGGTTTATAACCATGCATAACTTTGTGTGATTGCATTGACACTATGTTTTCTATGTTAGTTTCCATCCCTCATAACTTTACATGGAATTTTACTCTCCTTTCAACTGTAAAATGTGTAGCCTGCGCAATTAAATTGTAAACTGCCCAGAGAGTGCTGTAAGCACTATGAGGCGGTATATAAGCAGAACACTTTGCTTTTTGCTTTGGTTTTGCTTGCGTTCTCTTGTAGCTTTAATGTAATGTTGTCTTTTAATGCTGTAAGACAGTGATGGCGAATCTTTTAGAGACCGAGTGCCCAAACTGCAATTCAAAACCCACTAATTTTTTTGCAAAGTGCCAATAGAGTAATTGAACCTGTATACAGGTAGCTATGAAGGGGCAATATCGGGTGCCCACAGAAAGGGCTCCTTTGAGGGCCACCTTTGGCACCCGTGCCATAGGTTCACCATCACTGCTGTAAGATGTCCCTCAATTCCCTGTTCTCGATACTTGAACATGTCTTAATTGTACTGGACTGTATATTGTCTCTCATTACTGTAAGCTGCCTTGGGTCCTTTCCCAAGGAGAAGCGGGGGGAAATACTCAAAATAAATAATAAGAGGACCTCCCCTTTCTGACCTACTTTTTTTCCTGAAAGGGACCCTGGGCATTATGATGATGTGCCTGAACCTTTTTTTTTTAATTCTTACCTCCATTTGATAGGCATCCATAATGTTAAAGGATGCATTGCCCAGACGGAAAGAAACAGGGCAAGAAACAGAAGCTTCCAGTTGCACCTTGGTTGTGGATCAGGGTGTTCCATGTGGCTGCTTGCACGCAGAGGAAGCACCTTTTCTTAAACTTTGCCCCACAACCAACTTCTTTCTCTCTGTGCACAAATGTGTGTGTGTGTAAAAGTGCATTTCTCGTGCCAGCTTTTTGACCAGAGTGCTTTTTTTTTGAGCAATGTCTCCTAGAAGTGTAAAATTTCTGGAAATGTTAGAAAACAAAGCAAAAAAAAAGAAGAAGAAGAAGCTGCCTCTCCCCCCCCCAGCCCCCCCCCCAAGTTTTCTTCCATGGCTTCAAAATGCCCAGAAATGTTGCACCTCTACTCCTGTCTTGATGTTTCCCTTGAGAAAGTTTGCTGACTTGGAATTGTCTTGTTTTCCTTTGTTTTAGGAATCAGCCATGACGATGCTGCCCTTGCTGAGCCTTCTGGGAGGTACCAGAGCGCTGCCCCGGAGGTTGCTGCCTCGGGCTTCACCCCGTGTTCTCCAAGCTTGGTCTTCTACCTGCAGCCTGGATGCTGGGACTGAGGCCCAGGGCGTCCGAGGCAAAGGGAGCCTGCAGGACTTTCATGACAAGCTAGCCACGGGTCCATCTTTGCAGCATTTCCTACGAGGAGCTGCTCCAGTGCCGAAAACTCTTTCCTTGCCTTCTGAAGTGGAGGAGGCCCCAGCGCCCTCTCACAGCTTCAGCACCCTCCCAGAGAAACCAAGGAAAGGTTTGTGAAATTGTTCCTCTGTGTGACGTCACATCCCTTTATTGAGATGAAGATTACAGAGCAGGAGAGTAGGAGGAGCATCAGCTCTTGTTTTGTGACCCCATATGGACAGGATACAAATGGGGGGGTTGTTGTTGCGGGGGTTTATTATTTATTTATTTTTATATTTATATCCCGCCAGATTTTCCCAAAGGAACTCAAGGCGGCTAACAGATACAAAAATTCTATGGTGCAAAACTAACAAAAATCAAAATAATAATACTAATAATAAAACTAACATAAGATGGAGAAGAAAAATGGGCGGGCATAATAAATCAGATCCCTGCTCAAGAATAAATCAACCCCCGAGGTCACCGAACGCAGCCTTAAAGAGCCAAGTTTTTAATACCTTCTTGAGTGCCGAGAGGGATTCTGCACTCCTGATATTGCTCGGAAGATGGGTCCACAGAGTGGGACCAGCCACTGAGAAGGCGCGATTCCTAGTAGAAGTTTTTCGCGCCTCCCGGGGAGTGGCAATCTGAAGGGCAAAGGACTGGGTTTGAGAAGGGAAGCCCTATTCAAGTGGGTCTCCTGATTCCTGGAGCTGGGGGAGAGGGATCTGCAGCTCAGCTTCAGAAGTCTGTCTGAAAGAGCTAAAGAGCTCAGCCCTGGCATGAGCATCACCCTAGAACAACAGAGATGGAAGGGAGGCTTTGGAGGGTCAAGTCCATCCCCTGTCAAGGTGGGGAACTGGTCTGCAGCCAGATGCCAAAAAAAAAAAAACACCCAGCATAATAAAGTGTTCTGCTTATATCCCACCCCATACCACTTCAAGTAGTCTCTGGGCGGTTTTCAGTTCATTTAGAGTATGCAGGCTACCCATTGCCCCCCACCCACCCCAAGCAAGCTGGGTACTCATTTTACCGACCTCGGAAGGACGGAAGGCTGAGTGAACCTTGAGCTGGCTAGCTGGGATTGAACCCCAGGTCGTGAGCACAGTTTTACTCTGCAGGACAGGCATTTAACCACTGCGCCACAAGGTGCAGATTAACAAACTCCAAACCTTTGTAAACCCAACAAGTAGAACTATTGGCTCTGCATATGATCGTGCCTTTTTTTCCCCTTGGCCTTACAAATACGGAGAGGAGAATTTGATGTTTCTCAACATAGTTATTGTGGCTTCCATTTGCAAATTGCAAATCTGGGCCTTTGCAGAATTAGGACTACTCTCAGTGTGAAGAGAGAGGGAGTATTTCCATTTCAGGGACCGGTGCCCCTTCTTTAGAAAATGGGTGTCTTGCCAGAGCACTTTGCAAACAGTGTGTTTTTGTATCTGTGGGTGAGGGGTGAGGATGCAAACATTCTGGAAACCTTGGGGGGGAGCCCTGTTGGATCCCTAATTTTTCCATTTTGCTCCTATGTTTTTTCCATGGCTTCCAAATTTTTGGAAACGTTTCCTCTCAAGTCAGGGGGTTGCATTCAGCCCAGTGGTAGAAATCCCCACCTACAAAGGACTGGGTCAGAAGAAACAGTCAAATTAGAGAGTGTACAAAATTTGAACAGTTCTTACTATCGCTGGAATCTGATCAGGAGAATATAGAGAAAGGAATAATACGTAAAATATATAAAATATTAGGGGATTCATTGGAAATGAAGGAGTTAGATTCTCTGAGAGAGGTTTGGAATCAAGATCTTAATGTAGAGATAAAGAAAGAAGACTGGGTGAAAATTTGGAATATGAGAATCTTGAGATCATTATCGGTTAGGATAAAAGAAAATTATTTTAAACTAGTTTCTAGATGGTATTTAACACCAATTAGACTGAATAGAATGAATCCTGATTACCCTAAGATATGCTGGAAATGTGAAAAAAAGCTTGGTACATATATGCATCTTTGGTGGGAATGCAAAATAGTTCAAAAGTTTTGGAAAGAGGTTTTTTTAGAGCTAAGTAACATGATTAAGTTAGATATAGACTGTAATCCAGAGATAGCATTATTATCATTGTTAACTAGTAAAGATTATGATGTTACAACAAAGGAGCTAATAGCAAATCTTATGACAGCTGCCAGATTAATTATAGCAAGAAATTGGAAGTCAAAACTAGAACTTAGGATGGAAGATTGTTACAACAAACTTTGGGATATAGCTATAAACGATAAATTGTCTTGTAGTTTAAAAGTTAAACGAGGAGAAATGAAAAAAGACGTTTTTTACGATATCTGGGGTAAATTTATAATGTATTTGTCGAAGGGAAGGGGAAAGAGTCTACGAATATTTCATGACAATTCTGGAGAAGAGGACTTTAAGAAGATCACTAGAACAACAGAAGACGGAGTAACAAAGAAGAACTCATGGATGGTCCCGGGGGGTGGGGGTACACTTGTATTGTTAATTGTTTCTTGTTATTTTGTTTTTATTTTGTTTGTATGTAATTTAAAATTTAATAAAAATGTATTAAAAAAAGAAATCCCCACCTTTTCCGTCCCCTCTCCTCACACACCCGGCTTCTTTCGCAGTGTACCTGGAGACCTACGGCTGTCAGATGAACGTCAACGATACAGAGATTGCCTGGTCCATCCTTCATAAGAGTGGCTACCTCCGGACCCACAAACTGGAAGAGGTACGCTGTAGCCACTAAACTTCCCAACCATGTTCGTGGCTTTTGCTCCAAACCTCTCCCCCAAGTTGCAACACTCCGAATTCCCCAGTTTTGCCTCTCTGGTGTCTCAGAATACAGAGGTTAGGACAGCTCTTTTTTCTGGACCACAATCTCCTGGCTGGCATGGCCAACAGCGAGAATGTTTCCAAGCTCTGGATGTTCCTTTGGGAAAATTGGGTGGTTAACAAATACAAAAATAAAATAAAATAAAATAAATGTTTCAGTTGTGGCAGAGGAGTTGGGTTCCGCCAGACGCGTTCCCCCGCCCCAAAAGCCTTCATTCTTCTATCACAATGAAGAATATATCACACTATATTAATAGAATAAAGCAGTGGTTCTCAACCTGTGGGGTCCCCAGATGTTCCTGGACTGCAACTCCCAGAAGTCTTCATCGCTAGATGAGCTGGCCAGGATTTCTGGGAGTTGCAGTCCAGGAACATCTGGGGACCCCACAGGTTGAGAGGTGTCTCTCTTAGATTGTAAAAACAAAAACCAAATCAGCATCTGAGACGCACGGGTCAAAACAAAGACAGGAAGCGATAGTGGGGCAGTGTCTTCAGAAGCATCGGCCCAAGCTTGGAGGTCACTTGTTGCAAGTGGCTAGTGACTGGTGTGGAGTTCTGTCCCCCTCTGGCAAAGGTGGTGCTTCTCTCTTGTATTCCTGTGCGCCATGTCTGGCTGTGAAAGCCGGATAGTAAAGAAATCTGAGGTGGGGGGGGAAGTGGAGGGGAACATGGGAAGAGCATATAGAATTCTTCACATCTCTAGAAACGACCTCAGATCCCGTTCTACCCAGATGTAGTGCTGGCCATGTGGCTTTGGGGGGGGGGGGCAGAACAATGCTTTGGCAGACCTGACCGTGTTTAGGAGACAGGGCCACTCTAATGCCCCTTACTCTCTTTTGTCCTTTAGGCCGACGTGGCTCTGCTCGTCACTTGTGCAATCCGGTAAGGAATGGTTTGCTGGCCTCCTCGCTGACAGGGAGGGCTCTGTCAGTTTCCTGCCGGCAAAAGATAGATCGTAAGGCAGCTCAGCTTCTCCCTCCCACCCGCCCACCTGCCTCCTACATTGAGCCCTGTCACCTGCCTGCGCATTCCGGCACCCTCGGGGTGAGGGAGTCCTCCTGTGATCTACATTAGGTGGTGGTGGTGGGGGGGGTCAGGTTCCCCCATCATTACCGGGGGGAGTTCTGCTGTAAAATATTCCAGAAAATTAATAGCGGGTGCAACTGGTTAACGATAGGACAGAGCCCTTGAATTCCAGACTGCCGAGGAAAGAGAGATGGCAGGCAGTGGTGAAAGGGTTGGAGGAGAGCCAGGTGTGTGCCCGCTCTGTGCCTTGTCGGGCTGAAATGTTTTTATTCATCTTAGCCTGGCTAAGAAGTCTCAGGCAGCGATGGGGGAATGAGGATGGCTGGATCAAAAAAAGTACAGTGGACCCTGGTATCACAAACAGTTTGCATAACATAAAATCTGTACAACATAAAAAATTCCGGAGATAGGGGAAATTTGCTTAACCGAATCACCTATGGGGCGAATCCATACAACATAAAAATGGTCGTGATTAGGGATTACTCTGTTTTCAATGCATTCCCTATGGGAAATTTGTCTAGAGGAAAATTTGCTTAACAGAATTTCATTTGCAACAAATTAATTCATTGATACAAGGTTCCACTGTATTATGAATCAGATCTTGGAACGCAACATGCCAATCCCAGAAACATCCTTTAACACGCAAATCTCCGAGCCTTCCTCAGCGGATAGGAGAGGGCCCCCTTCTCTTCTGTCTCGGCTGCATTGTGCAGATCACGCACAACACAATTGGCTGGAGTCCCAGCTCCTACTAGGAAAGCTCCGTTCCTGGACTGCAGAGTCCAGAAGCCCAGGCTTCTCTGCCCTGCCTTCTGGGCTGATCTCCCACTCCGATGAAAGGGACAGGGCAGAGAGGTCTGTGCTGTTGCTCATGACTGGGAGATCAGCCGAGGAGTTGAGGATAAGCAAACAAGCTGGGCCTGGTGAGGGGCTGATCAGCCAAAGAGGCAGGAGCTGGGAGCAGCCACACCTGTGCTACCACCTTTACCCACTGGGACTAAATGGGAGAAAACGAGTTCATGGCCATCTCTTCGCCAGATCCTTCTGCTTATTTTTTTATTGGCTTATTTATTGCACCCATCTAGTGGCAAACCACTTCTCTACAGGAAAAGGTGCAAGGCGGCATTGATAGGTGCTTCTTGATGCTGCAAGAAGGCAGCCTTGTAAGACTTGTGGTGTAGGGGTCAGAAGGCTGTATGTGGCTGCTTTTGGAGCTCTTGGTCTGGTATGGCATGTGGCACGTTTAGGTCTGAATTTATTTATTTATTCATTTATTGGATTTTTATACTGCCCATCCGGTAGCGAGGTCACTCTGAATGACAGCTTGTAGTAAAGAGATTGGGGGACGTGACATCTTTAGCCACTTCTAGCGCCCTGCCATGCAAGGCTGTTGTGAGATAATGCATGCCCCGTGTTTTGAGCCTGAAGGCATAATGCTACTGAAGTACATAACAAGGAGTGCAGATTTACGACCAAGTTGAAAACCAGGGATTGGGAACCTTCAGCCCCCAGATGTTTTGGACTGCAACTCCCAGAATTCCAGACCTATATTGCCAGTGACAAAGGACTCTGGGAGTCGTGGTACAAAACGTCTGGAGGGCCGAAAGTTGCCCACTCTTTCTGTAAGCAGTGCAGGTGCTTGGGCCTGGAACCAGCCAGCGGAAGGAGTTAGAGTAGACCTCTTGGATTACTTAAGTCTGGGCTTGCTATTTTATAGCAAATGTTATTTTAGGGAATTTCAGGCAAAAACAAAAACAAAATAAAACAAAAGACACAAACATGTGGCACCCCAAAGACTAACTTTCATATTTTAGTGTTAACATTTCATGCACATGTGCACTTCTTCAGACATATAGCAGCAGAATGAGGTGTGAGATAAATTTTAATAAGAGATATACATTTCATACCAGATTTTCATTGGCTGTAGTATATAGAGTTGGGGGGTGGATAGGGGAGGGGAGGGAGGGAGGAGGGGGAAGAAGAGAAGGGAGAGTTAATTAGTAGAAATGGTGAGAAGATTAAATGGTGCGAAGTATGGGCTAGAGCTGTATAGTTTTATGGCCCACTCCAGCCTCTGTTTATGTTTAACGATGGGAAGTAAATTCTTCAAGTGACAGAAACCAGATCAGATCAGATCAAAGAGCGAGTGGAAGAGAGAGGGTGGGGGAGATAATGCGAGTTTTTAAGTTTAGAGTCCTTGAAAAAATGCCATGGTAGAGTTTTTGCCTTAGAGGCCATGAAAAAGTGGCAATATGGTAATATTACATTTGATAATTACTCAAGACCCCCGATTTATGTTGAATCCCTTCTTGTGTGTGTCTTAGGGAAATGCAGTTGGATTCAAGGCTCGGATTTCAGGGCCCTTGAGAAATTGGGTGTCTGTGTCTGCTGGAAATGGAGGCTGGGAATTGGAACTTGAGCACCTTCCATGGGGCCAGGGGGGGGATCCCTGAACCCCTCTCTGGGTTTCTTGATTCTTAGGGAGACGGCCGAACAGACGGTATGGAACCGGTTGGAAAAACTAAAGTCTATGAAATTCAAGCGGCGTCAGAAACAAAGAACCCTCCGGATCGGGATTTTAGGTGAGGAAACAGCTCTTAGGAAAGGTTGGTACAGGACCATGTCTGTCAGTACAAGCTTAGGAGGGTGATCCAACATTTCTTTGCACAAACAATGCAGGGAACCTCAGGGTGGGGCAGTGGGGGGGGGATTTCTCCCTCTTCTGCTACAGACAACCAGACCCAATCCATGTCAGAGACTGTGGCCAAGGGAGAATGTATGCATGCATTTATTTACTGATCCATTTTATATGCTTTTCCATCTGATCCGAAAGCCACTCTGGGTGCTTTACAAAATGGTACAATATAAAATATATAAATAAGTAACAATACTAAAAGCAGAATTGATGTTTTTGAGCTGTGGTGCTGGAGGAGAGTCTTGAGAGTCCCCTGGACTGCAAAGAGATCAAACCTATCCATTCTGAAAGAAATCAACCCCGAATGTTCACTGGAAGGACAGATTTTGAAGCTGAGGTTCCAGTACTTTGGCCACCTCATGAGAAGAGAGGACTCCTTGGAAAAGTCCTCGATGCTGGGAAAAATCGAAGGCAAAAGGAAAAGAGGACGACAGAGAATGAGATGGTTGGACGGTGTCATCAATGCAACCAAAATGAATTTGACAAAACTCCGGGAGGCAGTGGAGGATAGGAAGGCCTGGCGAGCTCGGGTCAATGGGGTCACGAAGAGTCGGACAGGACTGAACGACTGAACAACAACAACACTAAAACCATTATTATATCAAGAAATAACAGAACAGCGACAATAAATCAAAGACAGCATGGAAGGAGGACGAGACAGGCAGATTAAGATTATCAAGAATCTTGATCAGCAGCAGAGGTAGTCGGGGAAAGCCTCTCTAAACAGCCAGGTCTCCAGTTGACTTTTAAAGGCCTGCAAAGTAGGGGCCAGGCAGCTCTCGTGAGGGCAGCTGGTCCCATAAGCGTGGTAGTGCTTGGAGTAGCAAGTGGCACTCATTCTGCCCCTTTCCTCATGACTGTAGCGGCCGTGCCCAGAGCACCAAGGATTTCATGTATCTATCACCTTGTACAGGCTTGCAGATTTTTATTGCATGCATTTATTTAGAAGAGCTTAGAGCAGTGATGGCGAATCTTTTAGACACCGAGTGTCCAAACTGTGTTTCAAAACCCAGTAATTTTTCGCAAAGTGCCAATACAGCAATTGAACCTTAATACAGGTGGCTGTGAAGGGGCGATGTCGGGTGCCCACAGAAAGGGCTCCGAGTGCTCTGCTCCTCCTTTGCTGGTCTCATCCTGTGTCTTTGGTGTTCTTCTCCCCCCCAAAAAAAAATCAGGCTGCATGGCCGAGAGGCTGAAGGAGAAGCTCCTGGACCAGGAGAAGATGGTCGATATTGTCGCA
Organism: Phrynocephalus forsythii; assembly: GCA_029282475.1. Taxonomy (NCBI): domain Eukaryota; kingdom Metazoa; phylum Chordata; class Lepidosauria; order Squamata; family Agamidae; genus Phrynocephalus; species Phrynocephalus forsythii. The sequence continues at coordinate 130,601,089 of JAPFRF010000005.1, read as the reverse complement.
GGCCCGGACGCTTACCGGGACCTTCCTCGGCTCCTGGCGGTGGCCGAAACCGGCCAGCAAGCTGCCAATGTCCTGCTGTCCCTGGACGAAACCTACGCTGACGTCCTGCCGGTCCAGACCGACGCCACTGCCACATCAGCTTATGTGTGAGTGAAACGGAGGGGCTGGCCCTCTAGCTGGAATCAAGAGGGGGTGGAGGCGCCTTTTGGGGGTGGGGGGGTTTGCAACCCCCCCTAAGGGGCTACCTAAAGATGTCTTTTGCTGCCTGGGGGCTCCTCCACAGGTGGGCTGGATGGGCTCTGGCTCTTGGCACCGGCCTTTGGACCGCTGAGCTCTGAGCTCTCAAAGACACGAATCGGGATTTTCAAAGGGATCCTTACCTTCCACTAAAAAAAGCAACAATGGAAGCCAACCCCTGTGATTCTGGGCGTTAGGGCATCTGGCGGCAAGGAGGTGGGCCTCACCTGTGGAGGAAGACAAGGAAGGTGCTGGGGGAGATCTCTCAGCCCAGGTGAAACATGGCAGTTGGGAGGGGAGGCGGAAACCTGCTGATGGAGAAGTGGGTACTTGAGTCACACCTTGGTGACTTTCCAAAGCAGGATGGAAGCGGAGGTGGCCGGTTTCTTTAGCAGCAGAGCCCCTGCTGCGGAGGCAGGTTAGAAGAATCGACTAGTGGAGTGGGAAGGGACTTAGAAGGCCATCCAGTCCAACCCCCTGCTACTCAAGGCACGAATCCAAGTAAAAGCGGATTGGACAGAGGGTGCTCCAATTTTTCTCTTGAATGCCTCCGGTGTTGGTGCTCTGTCCGTCTCTCGAGGTCATTGGTTCCATTGTTGTACTACTCTAACCGTTGGGAAGTTTCCCCTGAGATTCAGCCTAAATTTAGCTTCCTATGTAACTTGAGCCCATTGATGCCTGTCCTGCATTCTGGGTTGTTCTGGAACAGATCCTGCCCCTCCTCGGTAGGGCAGGCTTTCAAGTCTTTGAAAAATGCTCTCATCTTACCGTATTTTTCCATGTATACCACACTGTTTCCCCGTGTATACCACATTACTTTTTTCTAAAATCATGATGCCAAAAATTAAGGCGCGTGGTATACACAGAGGTAAGCCTTTCGGGTTGGGTGGGTGACGGAGGACCCAAACTCACATTGCTTTTCCCCTCTGTGGTTTCTTTTTTGCATGATTGGCTCCATCTTTCCTTGAGTTCTCCACCCCCACCATTCCTTTTGTTTTCTTTCATTTCCACGTCATCCTACACATTCATCTCGACTTTGGTGTGGTTTTTTTCCCCAGTATCAGCCTCCCTCGGGCTTGAACAGCCCATTGAGAAATGCCCTTTGACACTAAAAGCAAAAAAAAGTGGCTTTGTTCCTTTCTTTCTGGAGTGCATTTCTTAAGTGGGCTGCTCAAGCCCGAGGGAGCCTGATCCTGCCCCAAAAAAAAACCTCATCAAAGCCGAGAGGTGTGTTTAGAACAGGGAAATGAAAGAAAACAGCAGGGGTGGTGGGTGGTAGAACAGGAAAATGAAAGAAAACACAGACCCACCAAAGTAGAGATGAATGTTTAGAACGGGGAAATTAAAGGTAATAGTGGGGATAGAGAGAGTGGAGGAGACCTCAAGGAGGATTTGTTAATCTTATTTATTTGGGGGTCTAAAAAGTGGTGGCATCTAATAAAGGGTGGTGGTGTCTTACAGACGGAAAAATACATTTCCCCTCAGTCTCATTTTCTCGAGGCTAAACCTGCCCAGGTCTTCCAGGGTTGATCTTTGACAATGTCTCTGAGTAGGGTCTCGGAGCGGTCTTTCCTAGAAGCTTAGGCAGCCATTGCCACACCACACCACACGTGGCAACCCTCAGCAAAATGGACCGACTCCCTGCCAGCTGCATCCTTCCCTGACGGTTGGGAGCGAACTCTGGAAAAGTCACCGTTCCCTTATGGTGGGAACGTAAGGGAGGGGGCACCGCCAGGGCAAGACTTGGTCTGGATAAAGGGGGTATAACGAGCCCTCCCTCTCTGATGGAAGCCGTTCCAGGCCTCCCTGCCCCCGGCCCCGTCACCAGCACTCCTTCCTCCCACAGGTCCATCATGCGCGGCTGTGACAACATGTGCAGCTACTGCATTGTGCCTTTCACCCGTGGTCGCGAACGGAGCCGGTCTGTCTCCTCCATCCTCCAGGAAGTGCAGATGCTCTCGGACCAGGTGCGGTAAGACTCCCAGGTCATATGTAATAGGATGCATGCACAGTAAATCAAAAAGGGGTTGCACTGGCCAAGTTCAGAAGTAAAGAGGATTCTTTTTCTCTGAAGCAAAATACTCCAAAACATCTCCACCTTCTGATTTACTCTGGGCTTTTTTTCAAAACAAGAGGCCGTGTTACTTTTCAAAATAGTAATTTATTTTCCATTCTTAGAATGAAAAAATAAGAATTCAAAAAGTATCAAAAATATCAAAACCTTAACAAATCTCAATCATAGTTTTATTTCGCTAAAAATAATAAAATCTAAGTCATGCTGACTGATTACATTCAAGATTTCTCCTAAGCTAACTTTTCCTATTCTACCCAACTGCAGTGAGCTCCATTGCTCAAAACGACCCTAAGCTCATCGTCAGCATAATAATCAGTATATTAATGGCTTCTCTCTGTCTTCTCATCTTCTTCTCACAGCTTCTGGATGTTACATCACATAATTGACCAATGGTAGCTAACCATTTTCCGTGCTGCTAGTTTGTTCTGTCTATTCCTCTACATTCTTCAGATAAGGTCCAATACAAACTGAAATGTACTCTTAATAATCAACTTAACAATTCACACTATGTCCCATCATGCTTATTTCCATACAATGCTCACCCTTGTTTCTCTTGGCCCACATTCCCCCTTCTCCTTCTGGCCAGGGAGTTTTCCGCAGGCTTTACAGGAGACACCAGGTGAGCTGAGGAGGAGCCTGCATCCCCCTTTGAAGCTGGCTTCTGCTCTCAGGGTTGTCACCTTCTGGAAAGTCAGGGAAATGTAAATTGGTCAGGGACAATCAGGGAAATTGTGATTAAAATACAGTAATAGCTCGGATAATGAATACCCCTGATAACGAATTTTTCGGATAACAAATCGCGATTTCCAGGTATAGGGCTGCCTCGGATAACAAATTTTCCCTATGGGCTGCCTCAGATAACGAATTGCAATTTCTAGGTATAGGCCTGCCTCGGATAACGAATTTTCTATGGGCTGCCTCAGATAACGAATTTTCCCTATAAGCTGCCTCGGATAATGAATTTCCAGCATGCATCAGTAAAAAAGAGTTATCCTGGGCAGCATCATATATGTACCTTTAAAGTGCCCTTTATAAAGAGTTCTGAGCAGAAAACCAGGTGTCTGTGTCATTTCCCTAGGCCCCAGAACAAATTAATTGGTTTCCCATTCATTCCTATGGGAAACCGCATTTCGGATAACAATTTTTTTCAGATAACGAATTGCCTCGGAGAATGAATTAATTTCGTTATCCGAGCTACCATTGTATATCCAAGCATTGGGTTTTTGACCTCCTGCTGGAAGAGCATGATCTGTTCTTGTGTCAACTGGAATGGAGAAGTAGAAGAAGACAAATAAAACTTTATGATGCTTTTTCCCAGCTCCACCCTTTTCTCTGCTCCAACCCCAGCCACCAGGCTCATATGTTCGTTGAGCTCTGTCCCCGCATGATTTCCAAGGTCTGCCTGTAGCATTTGCAAGGCATGGTTAGTCTATACGTTTAGCAATATATAAACTTTATTGATGCTTTTGAGCTGTGGTGCTGGAGGAGAGTCTTGAGAGTCCCCTGGACTGCAAGGAGACCAAACCTATCCATTCTGAAAGAAATCAACCCCGGAAGGACAGATTTTGAAGCTGAAGCTCCAGTATTTTGGCCACCTCATGAGGAGAGAGGAGTCCTTGGAAAAGCCCCAGATGTTGGGAAAGATTGAAGGGAAAAAGGAAAAGGGGACAGCAGAGAATGAGATGGTTGGACAGTGTCATCGATGCAACCAACATGGATTTGACCAAACTCCGGGAGGCAGTGGAAGACAGGAAGGCCTGGAGAGCTCTCTGGTCCATGGGGTCACGAAGAGTCGGACACGACTGAACGACTGAACAACAACAACAACAACAACAACATAACTTTAAGCAGCTGACTGTTTTACATCCCTACCAGCCAGTACTGCATTTAAGTTTAGCATAAAGATGAGCATGTTTTTGGGTCGTGCTTGTGCTTGGAATGGAAGTTTCATCTCCTGCTAAAGCCAGGACAGAGTCAGGGAAATCAACACATGTTGGTCGGGGAAACCTAGAGAACTGATAAAAAAAAATTAGTGGCAACCCTGGCTCTGCTTATATCCTGGATTCCTTTTCTGTAGGCACCATGCTTTCTCTTTGCCAGCACTGACGGATCCCTTGGCTCCCTCTTTCAGGGCGTGAAGGAGGTGACGCTCCTGGGTCAGAATGTCAACAGCTACCGGGATACCTCCGAAGCCCATTTTTGACGGCGGCAGGGCCGACCCGCCTCAGTCGGGGATTCAGCACCATCTACAAGCCCAAGCAGGGTGGCTTGCGCTTTGTGGAGCTCCTGGACCGTGTGTCTCTGGTCGACCCAGAGATGAGGATCCGGTTCACTTCCCCACACCCCAAGGACTTCCCGGATGAGGTAGGTTTCTCTCTAGGGACGGCTTCTCTGCCCAGCGCAGAGTGGAGCGCTGGAAATTCAACGCCACAAGAAGAAGGGCATTCAAAGAAGTTTAGGCCAGTGGTTTTCGGCCTTGGGTTCCCAGATGTTCTTGGGCTAAAACTCCCGGGCGTCTTCACCGCTGGCTGTGGTGGCCAGGATTTATGGGAGTTGTAGTCCAGGAACATCTGGAAACCGACGATTGGGAATCACTGCATCTGGCCATTGGCACGCAAGGACCACTGGCCATTAACTGGCCAAGATGGCTGGAGATCATGGACCTTCCGGGCAGTTGCTTGAGGGTGTGGGTGGGCAGGACGGGAGGGTGCCTTGGCATTCCTGGCTGCTTAGTCAGAACGCCCTGGGCCACGGGGGCCTCTGAGCTGATCTGGATCCGTGGTTCCCAAGAAGGGACATTTTTTTTTCTCCGGGACTCCGTTAGCAGCTGCCTTGTCCGTTTCTGCCAGGTTTTCCAGCTCATGCGGGAGAGGGACAACATCTGCAAAAATCTGCACCTCCCTGTCCAGAGTGGCAGCTCGCGGGTCCTGGAGGCCATGAGGAGAGGGTCAGTACATTCTTGGGGGTGGGGGTGGGGGCAGTGCGTTATTCCTGGGAGTGAGGAAAAAGCAACCATCTTATCCTGGATTTCCCCCCTGGACACTACCTAGAATCTGGCCCTTAGGGCAGCTTTACCTCCTCTAAGATATGTTTACCAAAGGGTTAAAAGAGTGTGCTGCTAATATACCGCCCCATAGCACTTAAAACACGTAATTCTTCAGGCTACGCATTGCTCTCTCCTCCCCTCAAGCATGCTGGGTACTCATTTTACCCCCCTTGGAAGGATAGAAGGCTGAATGAATCCCGAGCCAGCTATCTGGGTTTGAACAGTTGTGCAGGCCCTCGTGATTTCGAGGACTGACTACTGCAACGCACTCTACGTGGGGTTGCCCTTGATCCTTTTCCGGAGACTCCAGCGGGTGCAGAATGCGGTGGCCAGGCTGGTGGTGCGTGTCTCGAAGATTCAATCACATCACCCCAGTTCTGGCCCGCCTGCATTGGCTGCCCGTGGCCCTCCGGATAAGGTTCAAGGTCCTGGTTTTGGTTTTCAAAAGCCTCCACGGCCTGGAACCTGAATACCTGTCGGAGCATATCTCCCAGAGGTCAGCTGAGGCCAGGCCCACTCGACTGTCGCAGGCGCGCTCACTCAGGGTACCCACTGCTAGGGAGGCACAGAGGTCGACCACGCGCAACCGTGCCTTCTCTGTTGTGGGCCCCTCGTTATGGAACCACCTCCTGAGTGAGCTGCGCCTTGCACAGTCCCTGCCTGCCTTCAGAAAGGCTTTGAAAACCTTGCTTTTCAGGGAGGCATATGGTGACCTTTAATTTAATTTAATTTAACTTGATTTAATTTACTTTTTTTTCTCTTCTCCCGCCCACTGTTCCATCTTGCTAGGGTTTTCCCTTTTTTGTATTGTAATGCTTTTTAACTTGTAAACCGCCCAGAGTTCCATATTGGAAGATGGGCGGTATAAAAATAAAACAAACAAACAAATAAATAAACCTGGGTTGTGAGCAGAGTTTAGACTGCATTACTGCAGCTTAACCGCAGCACCACAAAATTACCTAACTGCCCCAGAAATGTTTGCCCCAGAAGGGGAAAGGTCGGCCGGGGGTGGAGGAATGAAGACAATGATTGGAAATGTCCATTTTTTTCTTCAGTTTTAAATCTCAAGAGTTGTGCATTATGTAAGTGCACGTAATGAAAGAACACCTAGTGCCGATGCTTGCCTCTCTGCTGCCTAACCTCCCCTCCAGATACGAGACTGGCTTGCGGAGTTGTTTAGGTCTCTGGCTGCAGAGCCAGAGAGTTTCCCCCACTACGTGCCTCCAGGGAGAAGAGCCGGCTGCAGGGGGGGAGGGGGCTTGGGCAAAAGCTGCAACAGTCCCAAGCCCCCAAGCCCCCCCCCCCGAAGAAGTAGGGAATGCACCGGCCACTTCCGAGCATTCACTGCCTGGACATCCCGGCAAAGGGTGGCCGCAAGTCAGAACCCACTGGACCGCACGCGATAGTTACTCCTGAGCTGTCCCGTGATGCCTGATTCTGGATCTCTGTTGTCCAACCTTGCCACCCTCCCGCCAGGTACACCCGGGAAGCGTACTTGGAGCTTGTTCATCATGTCCGGGAGTCTTTGCCAGGTAAGGTGGTGGCTGGCGGCCGCTCTTCTCTTGCCCCTCTTTAGGGAAGCAAACGTCTTGACAAACCATTTCCCCCCCGGCCCGCAAGGTGGATGGGTGTGTTGTGACTGGGGAGGAGGGAGGCTTCTAAAGACACTTCTTAGCCCTGATCCCGGGGTGTCCAAGGGAGCTGGGCGAGGTTTCTTGGCTCCTGCGCAGGGATTCACTGCAGAGTTTTCAGCCCATATTTTTGCTCTTCTTTGCCATGCCTTTCAAGAAAGTTCCTTGGCATGGTGAATGCAGTAGTACCTCGGATAACGAATGCCCCAGATAACAATTTTTTCGGATAACGAATTGTTATTTTCAAGCCCCCCCCCAGCCCCAGCCAGGGCCACTTTCCCCAAAATTTGGAGCCATCCCCTCAACCCACCCTTTCAGTAGGGCCCTCCCTGGCCCGTATTCCCTCCCCATTGACTCTTACCGGTTCCTGGAGGAGGAGGAGAAGGTGGCAGAGGTGTGGGCTGGGCAAGATGGTGGAGGAGGCAGTGGTAGTGGAGGCAGCAAAGTTGGGGGCCAGGGGACATGGGGGAGGAGAAGGAGGCAAGGCACAGTTTTGGCTGGCGAAGGAAGAGACGTGGCAGCGTCGGTGAAGGAAGCGAGGTGGGGGCCGGGGGGGTGAGGGGGGAAGGCCGCGCCTGTGGCAGGGGTGGGCAAGGAGTGCACTTTGAAAGTGCACCTTGTAAAGAGGTCTCGGGGGGGGGAGGCTTTTTTGCCTCCCCCCCCGACCTCTGGAACGGATTAATAGGTTTCCCATTCATTTCAATGGGAAACCCCATTTCGGATAACGAATGTTTCAGATAGCAAATTGCCTCAGAGAACGAATCAAATTCGTTGTACCACTGTATATTTAAATGCATCCCGTATTGGCAGCCGTCTGGCTGGAAGTGTGTGGAAAACGTCAGGTTCTCAAATATCGACTGGGCCCCAAAGTCCTACTCTGATGCCCTCTGGGCGCTTATTTTAGGGTTAAGGAGCTCTGTGTGTGTGTGTGTGTGTGTGTGTGTGTGTGTGTGTGTGTGTGTGCATGTGCAGTTGCAGAATAGTTGAATTCGATGGAGCCTGTGAGGCCATCGACGCCACCCCCCTGCTGAAGGCAGGCTCCGTTTTTAGGGCCAGGCCCTCAAGATGTCCTTCATAAGGTTTACGTCAAGGGCTCTCGAGTAACAGAGGCGTAACCCCTTCTCCTCTTCCGTTTCCCATTTCTCCCGTTGGGCCCTTGCCGGGAGCAGGTGTGACCCTCAGCAGTGACATCATCGCTGGCTTCTGCGGCGAGACGGAGGCTGACCATCAGCAGACGGTGTCGCTGCTCCAGGACGTCCGCTACAATACAGCCTTCATCTTTGCTTACAGCGAGCGGCAGGTGAGGGTCTGATCCGGCCTTGAAGCCAAACACAATCTTTGCGCACCGTATGAAACCTGCGCCAGAACTGTGGCGCTCTCACTGCACATCGCAGGGCCTGGCTTTCATGGGTACAAAATGTTGATATTTCTTGAGGTGCAGGTTAAAAAAGAAGGTACAGTAAGACCCCCGGCATCCACTGATTTACCAAACGCAGAGTCAGTTATCTGCAGTTGGTGATCAGCAGGTGCAGGGGAGGCCTGAGCCCGGCAGCAGGGTGGGGTTGGGGGAAAGGAAGCAAACGTACTGATGTGGTGCCGGCCAGGCACCCTCATCCCCATTGCTGGCCGAGCACCCTCCAGATGGATGGGTTGGGGACTTTAAAGGGACTTCCTCCTGCTCAAACTTCCGATCTGCTGCCTGGGACCTGAGCCGGAAGTTCAGAGGCCAGTTGGCCAGGCTGGTCCTCTTAAAGCCCACCCCAGCCCTCCGGAGGCTGGCTGGCACGGTAAGTTTTCTCTCTCTCCTTTTTTCTCTTTTTTCCTCCTCGCCGCTACCACCCCCGCAGGCCACTCGCTGAGCCCAGCAGCGAGGAGGGCGGCTGTAGCACCGGTAAGTTTGTTCTCCCTTCCCCGTCTTCGCTGCCGCCGCCCCGCTGGCTGGCCGACAACGGCACCGGTAACTCCCCCTCCCCCCTCCCGCCTCCGAGCCCAGCGGCAAAGACGGCAGTTTGCTAGGGGTAGGGGTGAGTTTGCAGATGACACAAAACTTTTCCATGTGGTAAAAACCAGAGAAGATTGTGAAGAGCTCCAGAAGGATCTCTCCAAACTGGGGGAGTGGGCTGAGAAATGGCAAATGCGTTTTAATGTAACCAAATGTAAAGTAATGCATATTGGGGCAAAAAATCCAAACTTCATCTATCAACTCATGGGCTCTGAGTTATCCGTGACGGATCAGGAAAGAGATCTTGGTGTGTTGGAGGACAGCTCCATGAAGGTGTCTCCCCAATGTGTGGCAGCAGTGAAGAAGGCCAATTCCATGCTAGGGATTATCAAAAAGGGGATTGGAAATAAAACAGCCAACATTATAATGCCGTTATACAAAACAATAGTAAGGCCCCACCTAGAGTATTGTGTACAATTCTGGTCACCGCATCTCAAGAAAGACATAGTGGAACTGGAAAAGGTGCAGAAGAGAGCGACTAAAATGATTACTGGGCTGGGGCACCTCCCTTATGAAGAAAGGCTAAAACAATTGGGCCTGTTCAGTCTGGAAAAAAGGCGCTTGAGGGGGGATATGATTGAGACATACAAAATAATGCAGGGTATGAGTAAAGTGGATAGAGGGAAGCTCTTCTCCCTCTCTCAAAATACCAGAACTAGGGGACATACACTCAAATTGAGTGCTGGGAGAGTAAGAACTGACAAAAGAAAATATTTTTTCACCCAGCGCGTTGTAAGTCTATGGAACTCCCTGCCACAGGATGTGGTGATGGCATCTGGCCTGGATGCCTTCAAAAGGGGATTGGACAGATTCCTAGAGGAAAAGTCCATCACGGGTTACAAACCATGATGGAGATGTGTAATCTCTAGGCTTTAAACCAGGGTACTTCAAGGGCCAGATGCAGGGGAGTGGTATCAGGAGACAGATATCTAGTCTCATGCGCTCCCAAACGCATCTGGTGGGGCCGCTGTGAGATACAGGAAGCTGGACTAGATGGGCCTTTGGCCTGATCCAGCATGGCTCTTCTTATGTTCTTATGTTCTTATGAGTAGAAAGAAAAAAGAAAACTTACTGATGCCACTGTGGTCCCACTACCCAGTGTTTGGGGGGTGTTGGGGCAAAAATATCACCACCGTTATCCTTGCATAAGAGTGTTTGCTCTTAGCCACGGATTTCGCGATCCGTGGGGGTTCCCAGAACCGAAGCCCTGCGGATACCGCGGTCCAGCGGTACTCCGATCTGCATCTAGAATCCTGCCAAAAATGTGTGGTGCTTGTGCAGTTTTTGTGTGTGTCGAAGGCTGTATGCATTCTCTCTCTCTTTTTTTTTTTTTTTTCCACAAAAAAGACAAACATCAACAACAGTGCACCCCTTCACTCACCAACAAGATCACTCTTCTTATTTACAGTCATTATCCTCCCCTCCAGAACAAAATCAATTGTTGCGCAGAAGCCTTACCCTTATCTCATACAAGCACATATTCAATAAATCTACCCCATACATCATAGAAAATATCTCTTTTTAACTCTCCTTTTTATCTTTAAAGAACATGTCAATTTATCATTTAAAGCAATATTCCATGTTTCATTGTACCATTCATCTAAGCATAATTCGTATTTAGATTTCCAATTTCTAGCAATTATTAATCTTGTCGCACTCAACAAATTTGTAATCAGCTCTTTATTTTTAGAATCCTAGCTGATCTACAAATATTGATAACAAAACAATTTCAGAATTGGGCTCTATATTCATTTCTAGTATGTCACTTAGTTACATAAGAACATAAGAACATAAGAAGAGCCATGCTGGATCAGGCCAAAGGCCCATCTAGTCCAGCTTCCTGTATCTCACAGTGGCCCCACCAGATGCTTTTGGGAGCGCATGAGACTAGATATCTGTCTCCTGATACTACTCCCCTGCATCTGGCCCTTGAAGTACCCTGGTTTTAAGCCTAGAGATTGCACATCTCCATCATGGTTTGTAACCTGTGATGGACTGTTCTTCCAGGAATCTGTCGAATCCCCTTTTGAAGGCATCCAAGCCAGATGCCATCACCACATCCTGTGGCAGGGAGTTCCATAGACTAACAGCGCGCTGGGTGAAAAAAAACATTTTCTTTTGTCTATTCTTACTCTCCCAGCCCTCAATTTGAGTGCATGTCCCCTAGTTCTGGTATTTTGGGAGAGGGAGAAGAGCTTCCCTCTATCCACTTTACTCATACCCTGCATTATTTTGTATGTCTCAATCATATCCCCCCTCAAGCGCCTTTTTTCCAGACTAAAGAGGCCCAATTGTTTTAGCCTTTCTTCATAAGGGAGGTGCCCCAGCCCAGTAATCATTTTAGTCGCTCTCTTCTGCACCTTTTCTAGTTCCACTGTGTCTTTCTTGAGATGCGGTGACCAGAATTGTACACAATACTCCAGGTGGGGCCTTACTATTGTTTTGTATAATGGCATTATAATGTTCGCTGTTTTATTTTCAATCCCCTTTTTGATAATCCGTAGCATGGAATTGGCCTTCTTCACTGCTGCCACACATTGGGGAGACACCTTCATGGAGCTGTCCTCCAACACACCAAGATCTCTTTCCTGATCTGTCACGGATAACTCAGAGCCCATGAGTTGATAGATGAAGTTTGGATTTTTTGTCCCAATATGCATTACTTTACATTTGGCTACATTAAAACACATTTGCCATTTTGTAGCCCATTCCCCCAGTTTGGAGAGATCCTTCTGGAGCTCTTCACAATCTTCTCTGGTTTTTACCACATGGAAAAGTTTTGTGTCATCTGCAAACCTGGCCACCTCACTGTTTATCCCTGTCTCCAGGTCATTTATGAACAGATTGAAAAGCACCGGTCCCAGGACAGAGCCCTGGGGCACACTGCTTTTCACCTCTCTCCATTGTGAAAATTTCCCATTGACACCTACTCTTTGTTTCCTGGATCTCAACCAGTTCTCAATCCATAAGAGGACCTGCCCTCTTATCCCCTGACTGTGCAATTTTCTCAGCAGCCTCTGGTGAGGGACTGTGTCAAAGGCCTTTTGAAAATCCAGATAGACTATATCCACCGGTTCACCCAAATCTACATGCCTGCTGACCTTTTCAAAACATTCTACAAGATTTGTCAGTCAAGACTTACCCTTGCAGAAGCCATGCTGATTTTCTCTCAGCAAGGTTTGTTCTTCTATGTGTTTTAAGATTTTCTCTTGGATGAGGCTTTCCACCATCTTCCCTGGTACAGATGTAAGGCTAACTGGCCTGTAGTTTCCTGGGTCCCCCCTCCTTCCTTTTTTTAAAATTGGTGTGACATCTGCTATCCTCCAGTCCCCCGGCACTGTGGCCGTTTTAAGAGACAAGTTGCATATTACCGTTAAGTGATCTGCAATTTCATTTCTCAGTTCCCTAATAACCCTTGGGTGGATGCCATCTGGGCCCGGGGACTTGTTAATCTTCAATTTATCAATTAGTCCTAAAACATCTTCTCTTTTAACCTGTATTTGATTTAATTCTTTAGTCAAGAGGGGCCGTTCAGGCAGCGGAATCTGCTCAAGGTCTTCTGTCGTGAAGACAGATGCAAAGAACTCATTTAATTTCTCTGCAATTTCCAAGTCCTCCTTAATCTCCTCTTTTCCTCCCTTACCATCCAGAGGGCCCACTGGTTCTCTGGCAGGTTTTCTACTTCTAACTTATTTAAAGAAGCTTTTATTTGTACCCTTTATATTGCTAGCCATGCGTTCCTCAAAATCTTTCTTTGCCTCTCTTATCATCTTCTTACATTTCTTTTGCCAGAGTTTGTGTTCCTTTTTATTTTCCTCCTTTGGGGAGGATTTCCATTTACAGAAAGACCTCTCCTTGCGCTTTAGAGCCTCTCTAACTCCACTCGTTAACCATGCTGGTGCCCTCTTGGACTTAAATGAGCTCTTCTTTCTTTGTGGTATGCACTTGTGCTGGGCCTCTGTTACCGTTGTTTTAAACAGGTTCCATGCACTCTGAAGAGATTGGATTCTTCCAACCTTCCCCTTCAATTTCTTTCTAACTAGTTTCCTCATCTGAGGGAAGTTTGCCCTTCGAAAAGCAAGGATTTTTATGTCTGATTTGCTTGACACTGTTCCTCTGACATGCATGGCAAAGGAGATTGCAGCATGGTCACTGTTCCCCAGAGGCTCAGTGACATTCACATCCATGACCAGATCCTGAGTATCGAGACAGTATTAGATCCACAGTTGCCTGTTCTCGGGTGGGTTCCATGACAAGTTGCTCTAAGGCACAGTCATTCAGCAAGTCGAGAAACCCAGTTTCTCTTTCTTGCCCGGAGCTCGCATTGGCCCAGTCGATGTGGGGATAATTGAAGTCCCCCACTATTACTATCCTGTGCTTCTGAGACACCTCCATTATTTGTCTCTTCATTTCAAGGTCCCCCTAAAGTTTTTGATCTGGTGGGCGATAGCATACTCCAACTATCACATCACTCTTTGGACCTGGTAGTTTAACCCACAGTGATTCTATGGTGGAGTCAGACCCTCTGTCAATCTCCATTCTGCTGGATTTTATGCCTTCTTTGACATAGATGGCCACTCCTCCTCCAACCCGCCCCTCTCTATCCCTTCTATAGAGTTTATAGCCTGGGATTGCTGTATCCCACTGGTTCTCTGCATTCCACCAGGTTTCTGTTATGGCTATTATATCTATGTTATCCCTAGCTGCCAAATGTTCGAGTTCTCCCATTTTTGGTCGGAGGCTTCGAGCATTGGCGTAGAAGCACCTGTACAGTGGGTTAGAACACAAGAACATGGTTCTGCAACAACAGCTGCTGCTTTGTTCTTTCCCCCCCACAGCTATTATTTTCAGTAGATGAACTATCACATTCCATTATTCTCCCAGTACTAATACCTGCTATGTCATCTCTATGTGATTTTCTACCCTTTCCAACCTCATTCCCTGTGGATGAGGTGTTCCGAACCGGATGCCACACAGCTCCTGTCGGCTTTCCCCCAGTTATTAGTTTAAAAGCTGCTCTGCAGCCTTTTTGAGGTTGAGTGCCAGCAATCTGGTCCCATCATGATTCAAGTGCAACCCATCCCTCCTGAACAGGTTTGGCTTGTCCCAAAATGTTCTCCAGTTCCTGACAAATCTAAAGCCCTCCTCTCGACACCATCGCCTCATCCACGCATTGAGGCTTCTGAGCTCTGCCTGCCTGGCTGGTCCTGCACGAGGAACAGGTAGCACTTCTGAAAATGCTACTTTGGAAGTCCTGGACTTCAATCTTCTTCCTAACAACCTGAACTTGGCTTCCAAGACTGACTGCTTGGCCTTCCCGACATCATTGGTACCAACATGTACCATGACCACTGGCTCCTTCCCGGTTCTCTCTAACAAGCTATCTAGGTTTCTCGTGATGTCTGCAACCTTTGCACCTGGCAGGCAAGTGACCATACAGTTATCATGCTAATCACAAATCCATCCCTCCGTATTTCTAATTATAGAATCCCCTAGCAGAAGGAGCTTCTCTCCTGCAGCCTGTTCTACATGTACCTGATCCTGTATCTCATCAATTGTGATGAGGGAGAGATCCTCAGGTGGAACCAGTTGTTCCTCGGTGTGTGCCTCATGAGGTGTGATGAGGGAAAGAGCCTCAAATTGATTGTTTATTTATTTATTTATTTATTATATTTATATCCCGCTTATCTTCAATGTGAACTCTATTGTGCAATATGAGACTCTCTGAGCGATCCCTTGGCCTTCTCCTTTGAGTCGCATTCCTCCACACATCTACCTCCTGGGTTGGGGAAGTGATTACATCCTCAAAAGTGTGCCATGTCTCTTCTTGGACCTGGATAGTCTGTTCTGCTCTGTCCAAGAACCGCTCAAGCTCCTTAATATGTTGCTGGTTTGATATGCGGGCCTCTAGCTCCTGGACCTTCTCTTCTAATAGTGCAACCAGCTTGCACTTGCAGCAAGTGTAGTTCTCGGTGCGATTTGTCAAGATGACAAACATGGTACAAGTGTTACAGGTAACTACAGCTGCTCCCTCAGACTCCATTTTAATGAGTGCAGTATTCTGGGCCTTGAATATTTTTAATGTTACTAGCTACTACTCTAGAAATAATAATCTAGTACCAATGTTCCTCTTTTTAAGTGAAAAATAAATTCTCGCGCGCCGTTAGGCACGCGGGCTGGTCAAACAGCCCTAGCTGAACTGTTCAAACCCAGAAACTTACCAGTGCTGTCTTCTTTTTCTCTCTCTCAGCAGTAGCTCTGCTTGGATTCACACCCAGGCTCAAATGCTCTTTAAAGGCATGCATTCTCGTGAGATAAGTCACGCTGAACTTGGCAGGATCTACTCTTGGGTGAACATGCATGGCAGTGTTTGTCAACTTTGAGTCCCCGCATGCACTTGGACGAAAACTCCCAGCAGTAGTGGTGCTGGACAGGATTCCTTGGACTTGTAGTCCAAGAACACCTAGGGTTCTTAAGAAGCTCTCTTCTAAAGCTTCGGCTCTCTGTTGTTAATAGACTTCAACTCCCAGAATCCCTGACAGAGGGTCATGCTTGCTGGGGCTTCCGGGAGGTTAAGTCCAAAAGCCTTAAGGGACTAAAGACTGAACCCCGTTGATGGATAGGATGATTCTGGGATGTTGGTTGCCTTGGAGTCACCCATGCTTTGCTGTTCCAGAAAACACGGGCCTTTCACCGGCTGCAGGATGATGTGCCGCCGGAGGTGAAGATCCGCCGGGTCATGGAGCTGAATACGGTGTTCCGGGAGGGGGCATCCAAGGCCAACGCAGCTGCCGTGGGCCAGACCCAAGTCGTTTTGGTGGAGGGGGTGAGTACCACTCTAGCAATGTGCCCTAAGTCTTGAGCGCTTTCCACGTGACTGTCTTTTCATAACAGATTCAGATGCTTCCCTCTTCCTTGGGATATTGTTGGGTGAGGTGGCTCCCACCTGTTTATAGTTCTTAAGAACATAAGAAAAGCCCTGCTGGATCCGGCCAAAGACCCATCTAGTCCAGCTTCCTGTATCTCACACTGGTCTCACAAGATGCGTTTGGGAGCACATGAGACTAGATATCTGTCTCCTGATCCCACTCCCCTGCATCTGGCCCTTGAAGTACCCAGGTTTGAAGCTTGGAGATAGCACACATCTCCATCATGGTTTGTCACCTGGGATGGCCTTTCCCCCCAGGAATCTGTCCAGTCCCCTTTTGAAGGCATCCAGGCCAGATGCCATCACGATGCTCGATGTCATTCGAGGAAGGCAGGTATTCAAATATTTATTTGAAAAGTGAAAACGCACATTGGTAAAGAGTTTTTGAGAGAGGGCAGCCTTTTTAGTTGTTTCAAGAACTGCAGTTCACCTCCTCGCTCGCTTCCACTAAGGCAGCTGCTGGGAACGTTTGTGTTGGGGGGCCTGGATGAAATCACCCTTTCCCAGCGGGGTGTGTGTGTGTGTGTGTGTGTGTGTGTGTGTGTGTGTGTGTGTGTGTGTGTGTGTGTGTGTGTGTGTGTGTGTGTGTGTGTGTGTGTGTGTGTGAAGGGACGCATCCTGTCCTGCCTTGGGCCAGAGCCGGGCAGCAAACCCTCCTTGCTCTTTTCTCCCCCACCAGCCAAGCCGGCGCTCCCCCTTGGATCTCTGCGGCAGGAACGACGGCAACATCCGCGTGAACTTCCCCGATGTGGAAGTGGATGATGGCACTGGCCGAGGATCCACCGTCCGCCTCAGGCCGGGCGACTATGTCCTGGTGCAGGTGAGTGGCCGGTCTTGCCTTTTTCAAGTCCAGGCACCTTTGTTTATGCTCTCTAGACCTCCACCCCATCCCAGCCGTCTTGTGCTGGCCTCTTGTTGAAGAGGACCCCCCGCCAGGCTGATGTGCCCGTCCGCTGGCTGGCCACGTGGCAGGCCTGGAACGAGTACTTTTGGGAAAAACATCACCCTGACCCCACCCCACCCCTCCTTCCCAAGCTTGGGAATGCCAGAAATCTTCTTCCCAGAAAAGCTGCTTCTTTCTGCTCTGCAGAGAGCCCGTTCTGTCTTGGATCAAACCCACGGCGATCCCTTGACATTGGGTGGAGGGGCAAGAGGGGGCACGTGGCTGATCCCAGACATTGCCCTACTCGTGAGTGGCCGAAGGGGCAGGGGCAGCCTCCGTGGGTAGTGGTGGTGCCCCCAATTCGTGGGTGCTCTGTAAGCAGTAGTTAGATGGCCACCAGCTAGGCAGACCAGAGAGGTTCCACCACCCACCACCACCACCCACCACCCACCACAGCAACGGCATGTTATCAGGTCAATTCTGACTTATGGGGACCCTTTTTAAGGTATCCCAGGATCATGGAGTTATATGAATCTATGGGTTCACGTAGACTATGTATTTATGCCTCCAGTGGTACCTCGACTTATGAATTTATTCCGTTCCGAATGCATGCTTTAAATCGAACTACTCTTAAGTCAGGGCACCCTTCTAAAATTTGAACAAATAAGTTAAAAATCTAAAAAAAAATTTAAAAAATTGTAAGTCGAGCTGACCATATCTAAAATTTGTAAGGTGGCAGTTTACAACGCTCTTAAGTCGGGGTACCACTGTACTTTTAACCGTGTTGCTTTAATGTAATGTTGTCTATTAATGCTGTAAGATGTCCCTCAATTCCTTGTTCTCAAATATTTGAACATGCACTGGACTGTATATTATCCCTCAGTTCTGTAAGCCACCTTAGGTTCTTTTCCAAGGAGAAAGGTAGGGTAAAAATACTCTAAAATAAATAAAATAAATAAGGGGCATGGAAGGCCATCAAGTCTAACCCACAGATAGCTAGCTAGCTAGATCTTTATTGTCATTGTCCTGTGCCGAACAATGAGACTGAAAGAATCTACGTCAGCTTTTACAGGACCTAACAGTACAACCACACATAAATATCTATCCCCCACCCCATATACACACATTTAAGCCACTAACAACACACTTAAAAACTCTAAAAACTAATTACAGAAGCTCCCTCAGAAACTGCATTTCGCTGCATTCAAAGCCAAAACTGCTCTTGGATAGAAACGATTCCTCAAGCGGCTAGTCCTGGTCTTACTGACCCTGCATCTCCTCCTAGAGGGCAGAAGCTGGAAGAGAGCATTTCCAGGGTGTGTGAGATCCTGCACAATCTCTACCGCTTTCTTATAACACCTGGAATCATAGATTTGGTCTAAAATAGGGAGAGTACACCCAATTATTCTCTCCGCAGTCGTAACAACCTTGGACAGCATTGTTCTTCGTCTGGCGGTACAACTCCCAAACCACACACACAGACCGTAGGCCAGCACACTCTCTATGGCACGGTGGTGAAAACCCAGCAGCAGATCTTTTGAAAGATCTAGGCAGGAGGACAGATCTATACAGAGCTATTTGTCCAGTGGTTGTCCACTTTTCTCCTGAATGCCTCTAGCGTTGGAGCACTCACCACCTCTCAAGGTCATGGGTTCCATTGTTGTACTGCTCTAACAGTTAGAAAGTTTTCCCTGGTATTCATTGGAAATCTGGCTTCTGAGCCAAACAGATCCTGCTCCTCCTCCTCCTCCTCCTCCTCCTCTGTAGGACAACTATTCAAGTCATTGAAAAGTGTGTTCCTGTCTTTCTCCCCCACCCACCCACCCAATTCTCCTTTCCTCAAGGGTAGACCTGCCCAGTTCTTCCCATCTTTCCTCATAACTTGGTTTCCAGTTCCCCCGACCACCCTCATTGCCCTTCTCTGAACTTGGTCCAGCTTGTTGGCATCTTTCTTAAAAGTGTGGTGTCCAGAAATTGAAAGGGCATTTGGGATGAGATCTGGCCTCATCTAGAGAGGGGTTAGCATCTCACAGGGAAAGGGTGCACAGATACGGTTTGCTCTTATTCCCTTATTCCGGGGTCACCCGGAGACTCCTGTGCCACTCGCCCAAGGCCATGTCGGCAGGGTCTTCTCCCTGGAGGCTCCGTGGGAGGAAACCCGAGCCTCTGGCTTTGCCTCCAGGGACCTGACCCCTTGAGCTTCTTCATCTCTGGACTTCTGTGACTCTTCTCAGAGACCATTCTTCCACCCATCCCCGTTCATGTCCTTCTGAGTTTGTGGTCTTGTTGAACCACAAATTGAACATGAGTCAGCAGTGTGATGTGGTGGCCAAGAAAGCCAATGCGATTCTTGGTTGCATCAACAGAACCATAGTGTCTAGATCAAGGGAAGTGATTGTACCACTCTATTCTGCTCTGGTCAGACCCCACCTGGAGTCCTGTGTCCAGTTCTGTGCGCCTCAGTTTACAAAGGATGTTGACAACCTCGAGCGGGTGCAGAGGAGGGCGACCAGGATGGCTGAAGGTCTGGAAGAAATGTCTTATGAGAAACGGCTTAGGGAACTGGAAATGTTTAGCCTTTCAAAAAGAAGGCTGGGAGGGGAGGAATAAGATAGCTATGTTTAAATATTTGAAAGGATGTCATATCGAAGAGGGAACAGGTTTGTTTTCCATGGCTTCAGAGACTAGGACTCGGGGCAATGGTTTCAAACTACAGGAAAAGAGATTCCATTTGAACATTAGGAAGAACTTCATGACAGTTAGAGCTGTTCGGCAGTGGAATATGCTGCCACAAAGGAGGGTGGTGGAGTCTCCTTCTTTGGAGGTTTTGAAGCAGAGGTTGGATGGCCATCTGTCGGAAATACTGTGATTTATTTATTTTATTTATTTATTTTTGCATTTCTATACCGCTCCCATTTCTCAGAGGGAACTCGGGGCAGTTCACACAAAAAGGTTAAAAACATGTACATCATTAAAAAAAAAAGGAGGTGTTAGGCAAGAGGCGTAAAATTGACAATAAAGGCGTAAAATTAACAATAAAAAAATAAACAGGAAAGAGTACTTTGGTGATGGGAGTTCCTGCATGGCAGGGGGTTGGACTGGATGCCCCTTGAGCGTCTCTTCCAACTTTGTGATTCTATTCTATGAGTTTTTTTGTTTTCACCGCATGCATACTTGTTGTTGCAGCACCTGGGATGGGCGGGTAGATCTGTGGTGAAGCCTAGGATTAGCCGAAAGTCCCAGACTCAGTCCCTGGCTTAGTTACTTGGTCACTCCGTGAGTGGTGCCGTCCAGTAGCCGTCTAGTCATGGGGAAGTCCTTTCCACGCTCAAGGTCCCCAAAAGTGGTTGCTTCTGCAGATCAAAGAGGACAGCGCTCCTGGCCTAGATAGGCTGGTTGAAGGGAGCGTTTTCCGCTTGGACTTAGCAGATCCAGATCACCCCACCTTTGACCCCCCTCTCTCTGGCTCCAACCTCTAGATCTCCTCCTCCACCTCCCAGTCCCTGAAGGGCACCCTGCTCCGCCGGACCTCACTGAAGGAGTCGACGGCGTTTTGCTGATGTTTGCCGTCCCTGGAGGAGCCGAAGGGACGGGCAGGCGGCTTTCCTTCTGAAGGGGAACAACAACGGACTAGAAGGCGGGGAAGCAAAGGATGACCGGACTCCTTCTCGCCCCCAAGGCCTCATCCTGGGACGACCGGGGTGGACTAGCCACCTACTCCTGGATTTGGGAGGTCATGCCCTTTCCCTGCCATTGTGGTGTAGGTCTAATCGGCTCCTTGTTCTGTAATAATGCTGTTTATGTTCAGCTTGAGGTTGGCCAGGGATAGAGCACAGCAACCAGGGGCAGCCAAGACAAAGGCAGGAGAATAGGGAGCAATTAGTTACATCTGCTGTTGTCCAAGGAGGGGCCAAGTGGAATTGATTGATGAAAGGAAGGCCCTTGTGAGTCCTCCTCCCCCCCCCCCGACCACCACGAAACAGCTGTCTTGGCTTGGCTCCCTTCTGTGGAATTGGCTACCAGGGGGTTCCCTTTCTGGCGGAGGTGTGGTGGAGTGCAGAACCCATCATGCTGCCGTCCCTCTCTCTTGTCCCGTCAGAAGCATCACCGTTGTGGGCGCGTGGCTACAAGGCCGTGTTGGCTGGGCCAGCAGGGCCAGCTGTGTCCCTCCAGATGTGGGCTGCGCCACCCACTGTTCCTCACCCCAGGCTGAGCTAGCTGGGATGGATGGCTATTGTCCACACCTGCCCCTGAGCAACGGTGGTTGATGGGAGGAGCCCGTCTTTCCAAAGCACGCTTGAAGGGCTCATCGCTCGGCACAGGGTGTCTGAACGGGGTGGGACGGGACCCGCTGGTGAGAAACAGTGGAGATCCCTGCCTGAATTGATCCCAATTCTGTCCCGACTCATCCACCACACAACTGAATTAAAAAAGCAGACATGTCTCGAGATGATTTTGCACAATTTATTTCTTTATTCCTGGGAGATCTAGGTGATCTTGAAAAGCAGAGCAACAGATCTGGGCAGGGAAGGGTGTGTGTGGCCCGTTCAAACACAATCGTCCTTGAAAAAGGCACAGTTCAGTTTTTGGAAGAGGTTCCAAAATGGAATCATGGTTTCCAGTCGCAGCAGCCACTTCCGGTTGGTTCTCAAGGGTGAGGGAGGGTTAGATCTGCAGCAGAGGTAGGGGGGCAGCTGTGAGCAGGTGTCAGTGGGAGGGTAGCTGTGGAAGCTGTGTCTGTTCCACTCACGCCATCTCGTGGATGAGCAGCGTCGCCTGGTTCAGAAGAGACTGTCTGTTAGTGCCTTTTTTTGGCCCCTGTATTGATTTAGGGAAGGGCAGGTTGCCTGATTTTACCCAACCCTCTCCACAGCCCTGTGGAGTATCACACCCGGTTGTATCACTTCCACCGCCCCCTTCAGTGCCCCCTTTTCCCCCTGAGCTCCGAAAACCTGCTAGCGGTAACGATAAAATCAAGACACCTGAGATTCTAGCACGGTCAAGAATTGAACTGTCCTTAAGTTTCTGGGCACCTTATTTGTCAAAAGAGGAAAAGGTTGCACACACATGTTGGGAAGTAAATGGGAATAACAACAGTCACAATCTACGACAGTGTTGGCAGACCTATGGCACGGGGGCCAAAGGTGGCACCCGGAGCCCTTTCTGTGGGCACCCGACATCGTCCCTTCTTCACAGCCACCTGTACTTTGCGAAAAATTACTGGGTTTTGAATCACAGTTTGGGCACTTGGTCTCCAAAAGGTTCACCAACACTGATCTAAGAACTACAGAAGGGACCCTACAGGTAGCAAGTCCACTCCCCGTTCAAGGAGCCTCAGCGGGGATCCTAAATCCCAACATCTGGCTCTGTAGCCAAACACCTAAACCACTGAACTACTCAGCAGTTCTTTGAAATCTTCGTTGTCGAACTTCATCCGAAGGGACCTTATTGATCATTGTGAGCCCAGCCCCGGTCAGGGAGGCACAGAGGGGAATCCAACTCCCCACCCTCTCTGCCTTGGTAGCCAGATGCCTAAGCCACCGAGCTATCCACCCGGTCGCTGTCTTACGAAAAATCGAATTTGGGGGGGGGAGGGGGAGAGCTCTGGTTCAGAGCAGTGAGATAGGGGGTAGAGCCCAGTGGGCTGCCATCCAGCAGGAGGAGCCGGCCCAATGGTTCGTGGAAAATTTGGTTCACTGGAGAGGCTGGCAATTCGGATGAACCTCGGGAGTGTCTGTGCCTTGGATTCTCCTGTACTGTGGAACGGGAACCCTGTCCCAGGCACCCAGAGGCCCAGGAACCTGCCAATGCATTTATTTATTTATTTATTTATTTATTTATTTATTTATTTATTAATCGCAAAGGGGGTTTCTTACCGGCAGAACGGTCACCGCTGGGTTACGTACGTCTTGCAACGCGGGGAGGGTTGGAGCATGCTCTTCGGAGACGCCTGGGAGGAAGAGGGAGGAAGTTGAGGACAGCTCAGGGACAAGACAGCAGAGCACAGAGAGAACTCCTAGTTCCCGGAGCTCCTTGCCCTCTGAAGAGGCCTTGCCACAGAGTCTGGAAGGAAAACTTCCAGAACACGGCCAAACAGCCTGAGAAAATCACAACAACTATCGGATCCCGGCTGTGAAAGCCTTCGAGAATACATTAGCTCTTTCTCCTGTTTGGCCCCTCTCCTGTGCCTTCCTCCTTTCCCCTTGGGGCTTTTGTTCATTTGTTCCTTCATCCCAAGTGACCGGTGGCCCTCTGCTGCAAGGCTCACACTACCAAGGAACATAAACATGCCATAAGGGAGCGCGCCACCCTAAATAAACTCAAATTCAATAACAAGGATTGGAACAGTCAAGCATGAAGGCAGGGGTTCCTCCCACTTCAGATGTGTTTCCAAGGGCAGGTGGCATACGCAGCAACAAACAAGGAATTGACAAGAGGCATAAAACAATTGATAACAAACAGAAACAGCAGAGACCGGGGGTGGGTGAACATGGGGGACAGTACCCACCCTAGCAATTGCCGAAGGCATCCCTAAACAGCCAGGTTTTTACAGCTTTTTTGAAGGATGCCAGGGCAGGAGCCTGGTGTATCTCGCTTGGTAGTTTGTTCCAGAGAGCCAGCCCGGCCACCGAGAAGGCCCGATTGCGTGTTGCAACCTTGCAGGCCTCCCTGGGGGTGGCCACCCATGGAAGGAGAGAGCCACGGAGGCTCGGGTGGGCCGGGCCAGTTCTGACCTTAGGGACATACGCTCTGCCAGATAATCAGGACCCAAGCCATGGAGGGTTTTGTAAACCCAAGTCAGGATTGGGGCGATGTGGTCAAACCTGCCTGCACCAACCACCGAGGTCTTCCGGTCATAAGACCACCGTCCCCCCACCACCACCACCACCACTTATTAGGAAAAGCCACTTACGATTCAATGCGTCCAGCACCTTTCTCGCAAGGACTTCACCCCACGGCTTGTACTGGTCCATCTGGGGAGGCAAAAGAGGAGGATGAAGAGCAGGTGTCTGGTGGAGAGCCACCCTCGGAGGCTGGAGGCAGCCGGTCTCCGGGAGTTGGCGTCGGGTCTCTCATCATAAGGAGAGCCATCCTGCTGGATCAGGCCAAAGGCCCATCGAGTCCAGCTTCCTGTATCTCACAGTGGCCCCACCAAATGCCTCTGGGAGCGCATGAGACTAGATATCTGTCTCCTGATACCACTCCCCTGCATCTGGTCCTTGAAGTACCCCGGTTTTAAGCCTGGAGATGACACACATCTCCATCATGGTCTGTAACCTGTGATGGACTTTTCCTCCAGGAATCTGTCCAATCCCCTTTTAAAGGGATCCAGGCCAGATGCCATCACCACCTCCTATGGCAGGGAGTTCCACAGACTAACAACACGCTGGGTAAAAAAAATATATTCTTCTATTTGTGGGGCCGTGAGAGTGGTGGGGTTGTGATGCATGTCTTCTGCAACCCTTTCTGTCTTCTTTTCCTCCCCATTTCTGTGGGAAATTCCACCTTTAGGAAAAACTCCAGAGTGCACTTTCCTGCCCGTAGACCTTCTGAACTTCCTGCCCAGGCTTTTGGGACAGCAGTTGGCCCCTCAACAGAGAGCGACAGGCGCCCCCAGGCCCCTTCAGTGTGTGACTAAGGGCCCACCTTTCCCCTAACACGAGGGGCTGAGGAAATGAGAGCGAAGGGGACCCATGGCTACTTACATTGCTACCGCCTGCAGGTGCGGAGAGCCACACGGCATCAGCGCTGCAAGAGACAGAGGAGGAGGAAAAAAGGTGAACCCACGGAGGCCCGACTTGCTGGGTGCTCGGCCAACTTGGAGATATGGCACCTGGAGAGGCTGCTTTCTGAGTTGGCAAGCCCCCAAGCCCTCGGCCGCTGCGGCCTCTGGGAATGACGCCCAGCGGTAACTCTTCCTAGCTCTGAGCCAAAAGCAGCTCCCAGGTATGTCCAGTAAAGGAATGGGTGTCCCCCTGATGAGCCATGGAGGCATCTGGTGGACAGGGAGCTGGTTAGAAATTTGGCTTCTGGGACTCGCAAGGGTCTGGGAGGTAAAGAACGGCCAGTTTCGTAAGGCCCAGCTGTTGCAAAAATTAGAATAAAAGGTTGCAAAAACCAGGGCAGCTGGAGACTGGAATAGCCCTGACCAGGCATGTCCAAATTTTGGCCCTCCAGATGTTTTGGACCACAACTCCCACAGTCCATTTGTCATTGGCAAGCTAAGCCTAGAATTCTGGGAGTTGTGGTCCAAAACATCAAGAGGGCCGAAGTTTGGACATGCCTGGCCCTGACACTGGAGTAACGGGAAAGCGCTTTGAAGAACACACACACATGTCCGAACCAGCAGAGTCTCCTCCCATCCAAAGAGGCTCTCTTTTATTAATTACTTTAACTGATTAGCATAGCTCATTACATCACTTCTTTGTGGCGAAGAAAGAAATTCCCAAAATATGGTTTAAAAGGGTGTTGCATAGAAAGGCTACATTAATATGTATTTCTATGTGTATAGGTATAACTATGTATCTTAACTTTAATTGGTAAGCCTTAGCTTTGTGATAAAAGATAGTACTCAAATTGAAAGATTGAAGGTGAAAGGAAAAGAGGACGGCAGAGAATGAGATGGTTGGATGGTGTCATCGATGCAACCAAGATGGATTTGACCAAACTCTGGGAGGCAGTGGAAGATAGGAAGGCCTGGCGAGCTCTGGTCCATGGGGTCACGAAGAGTCGGACACGACTGAACGACTGAACAACAACAACTAATTGGCAAACTGCTTCTCTAATTGGCAAACTTAGCTGAGAAATGATAGCAGACAACGAGATCACTTTTTGGCTAACTTAAGTAAGGAATCAGGAGACAAGCGAGAGAGGGGGCTAGTGGGCTGACACAATCTCCTGCTCTTGCAGAGAATCTCCTTTTGCCCTCCGATGCTGTTGCTTCTGAAATGGCTTCTGAATTAAAAGGGTTGTGAGCATGTCAACCCAGAAGCTTTATCCCAACACCCAGCCATCCCAGGAGGTGTGAGGGTACTAGGCTGGGTTCCTCCAGGAGCAATCGTGGAGCAGAAGGAAGATGCCGTCCAAAGCCGCCCAGACTGACTGCTGGCCAGAGGGGGCGGTATAAAAATCAAATCAATAAGTAAATAAAAGCAGATGGGGCAACAGGGCAGCCACAGAACCGAACAGGACGGGCCCCATGCCGAATGGTGTCCTTACCTGTCTAGAGAAAGCCTGGGAATCAGCTTGCTGCCAGAAACTTCAAAAGTGGCTCGTAAGCGAACGTCCTGCAATGACAGGCACCTGGTTAAGCCTCTCCTTTTTCACTCTTGGTGAATGCCGCCACCTTCCTCTCTTTCCCCCTCCCACCCCCGCCGCTCCTTTTGGCAATGCTGAGTTCCTTCTCCGGATGCAAGGCTGCGCCAAACTGAATGGGGCCCCACAGACAGCAGCACCCCGTCTTCTCCTGTTGTTTTCCATCTAGGTGGAACTGGACGGTTGTTGGGGAAACAGGGAAACGTCCGGGACCAGGTGGCTGGGACGGCCTTGAGGGGTCCCAGGTTGTGCCCATTGAGTGGCAAGTAGGCCCCAATCTCATTCCTTTCCCCAAAGTTTCCCAATATTTGGGGAACTAACCGGGGCGGGGGTGGCAGGGAGGACGAAAGGTGTCCTGTTCAACCGTGGTGTCCTCTCTGAGCGCCAAGCAGGAGAGCAGAGCAAATCACACCCTCCTGCTAAGTCCCCAAGCTACCGGAGAGTGCTGAAGGATGCCTACACCAACCCCCTTGAGGACACTTACTAGGTGCAGGGTAGAGAGCGTGGTGGCTTGTCCTCCATGGTTGGTGGACAGTTTGACGGTAAGTGACAAGGCTGGATGGGCTGGGTCCGCAGCGTAGGAAAGTGATGGCCCGTGGGTGATTTGGGCGTCCACCTCTCCCTCGGGAACCTGTGACATGGCAGAGAAAGAACAAGAAGAGTCACCAGCGAAGGGGAAGACCTTGGTGGAAGAGACAAAAATGTCTGCCCTTTGAAGAAAGCCAGTGCCACATCTGGTCTTTCTTCCAAATTTGAAAAGGGCCTTCCAGGGCGTTTTCGAGACAGACTTCCTGGACAAAGCTGTGCTTTGATATCGCATATATATGCAGCTATTGAGGGGGATTTGCATATGTCACAGAAAGCCAATCAATCTTCAGAAGACCTATGGGCCCGACAGTCACGCATGGTGCAGGGAAGGATGTCCAAGTGCTGGAAGGACCCAGTCCTCTGGGGGGCGGGGGGGCGGGTGAGCGTGGAGGGCAGCTGCTCCCCCCTATGAGTCTCTAGGGTCCACGTGGAATCTTGTCTCCTGGCTCTCCATGCAACGCAAGGGCAAGGGTGCAGCAGTCACTCACCTCTGGGAGAAGTTTGCGTTCCTCTTCAGACAAGACACCATCGCCAAAGACCTGCCGGGCCAAGAAAAGGAGAATGAGTTGTACAGATATTGAAGGCGGGAACTGGACAACCTCGTGAGAGACTTCCTTGCGACAGACTCTACGGGGGGGTGTTCAGGGAGGGACTGCATGACTAGCTGGGGAGTGGGGTGGGGAAGACCCTAACTCTGGGTCTCCTGCATCCAACCAGAGATTGAAGGGGCTGGATCTCAATCCCATATTGGCGATCTGTGTGAACCAGGGAGGAACGTTGCTGCGTTTCGCGATTCTGGTGATATATCCAGCAGGAACGTAGAATCCTAGAATGATGGACAGGGTCTACAAGACCATTGAGTCCAACACGCAGCTCAAGGTAGAAATCTTAAGTCAAAACCGATCAGTTGTTCAATTTTCTCTTGAAGGCCACCAGCTTTGGAGTGCTCACTGCCTATTGAGGTCATGGGTGCCGCTGTTGTACTGCTCTAACAGTTAGGAATTTTTTTCCTGCCCCGATATTCAGCCAAAATCTGGGTTCTCATAACTTGAGCCCATTGTTGTGTGTCCCGCACTCTGGGATGATAGAGAATGGATCCTGTCCCTTCTGTGTATGACATCCTTTCAGGTGTTTGGGAAGTGCTCTCCTATTGGCCCTCAATCTTCTTTTCTCTGGAATAACATCCCCAGTTCTTTCCATCTTCCCTCCTAGGACGTGGTTTCCAGCTGCCTCCCTCCCTGGCTCTGTCAGTCAGCCTTGGAAGTGTTCGAAAGGTGCTGTCCTATAGCCACTCCGTCTCCTTTTCTCCAGGCTAAAACATGCCCGGTTCTTTTGGTCTTTCCTCATAATCCTTGGTTTTCCATCCCCCTGATCATCCTGGTTCGCCTAGTGCTTCCCCGACCCACCCCTGGACTTTCTCAGAACAAGTGTTATTCATCTGTGGAAAATGCATGACATGGCTTCCATGTTTAACTCCTTCTGGTCTACAAAGAAGGAGGAGGAGGAGAAGAAGAAGAAGGAAGGAAGGAAGGAAGGAAGGAAGGAAGGAAGGAAGGAAGGAAGGAAGGAAGGAAGGAAAAGAAAAAGCGCTGGAAGGTTGAGGCAGATCACAGGCAGCCCAAGTGAGCTCTTAAGGGTGTATTCTGCCCCCCCCCACGTCCACCACTTACCATGGCAGAGAGGCTTGGGGAAGAGACGGTCAAGAGAGCGCTGTACGGGACGGAGGGGCTCACGGCCAGATCCATGTTGGGGCTTTGCTTCGGGGGCAGGGAAAGAGGGCTGCCCTGAAGCACCACCGTGTTTCCATCTGGGCCAGTCACCTTGGTCTGGAAAGAGAGGGGAAGGAAATGAAACACTTGCCTGGCCAGAAATAAGAGAGGCATGCTTGTCCTGTTCTGGAATGTATGCTGTCCTTCACCCCCAGGACAGGTCACGGGTTAGTCCGCAGTGGGACCTTGCAGCCCAAGTGGGCAACAAGGAGTCTTTCATATCGCCTGAGCTGTCAGACAGGTGCGAGGGCAGAGCTCAGGAAGGATTGTTCTGTTTTGTTTCATTGTTGGCCTGGGATCCCCTAGCATTTGGGGAGATGGAACTCGGGAACTTTTTCCAGCTTGGCCGGAGAGCAGAGAGTCCTTGTTGCTGGGACTGGGGAGAAAAAGCACACCCTAAGATGGAGAAGCCATCAAGCCATGCTGTGGGGTCTGAACCAGTTCTTTCCACCAGTTCTGTCTCCCCCACAAGACAGTCTGCTCTGGGACACCCATGGTAGAGGGTGGAGATGAGTCCTAAGGCCCTTCTGCCATCCCCTTCTGCCATCAGAACGCTCTTCTGCTGGCTGATCTCTGGCAGATGCCAAGCGGCATGGGTCCTTTTTGCTCAGAGCTGCTGTCAGATTAGTAGAGGAAGGGTTTTTTTTTTGCAGTGGAGGAGCCCAGTTGCCCTCGATCTAGACTTGGGGTCCAACCCAGCTGGGCCAGGGCCAGGATGGCTCTTGCTCATTTTGAACACAACTCAAGGCCTGGCCTGGCTTGCCTTCTGCCCAGCCTCCCCTGTCCCAGCTGGCCCTCCCTGGTCTTGTCTGGTCCGGACAGCCTTTAGAGTGGTCACAAGAGCAGCACTCACAGCGTATCGGAAGATGCGACCACCATCGCTGGTGATTTCCGGCGGGCCCAACGGGAGGAACTGGATCCAGGAGTCTTCTGACTTGAGCGGCTGTGCAGCTGCAAGAATGCACATGTTTATTTTGGATGCAGCACTTGGAAATGCCACTGGAGCTGATCGGCGGCATTGAAAGGAACCCGTAGAAGTGCCCGTAGCAGTGTTGCAAGAGGGAGCCGGTCTGATTCTGGAATCACCTAGCCCAGTTCTGCTCACTCTGCCTGTCTGCAGAGAAGTCTGGCGGGGGGGGGGGGGACACGCCTGGATTTGGGAAGACCCTGTCCCACCCACTCTCACCTCCCATGCGCTCCTAACTGGAATAAAAATCTGTGCAAAAAAAGAAAAGAAAAAGGCATATGTTTTCTTTCTCGGAGCCCCCAGGAGCAGCCCTCATGCTCTGAAGCGATAGGCAGGTGAGGGTCACCCCGAAGTTTGAGTCATGGCAACTGGACTTCTTTTTGGGGTTTTAAAAGCATGATAATTAGGGGAGGTATTGGGCTTAGGTCCCCACCTCTCCCAGAGGGGAGAGGAATTTTCAAAACCTACATGAATGGCTTCTTTGACCACTCTTTTGATCTACCTATCTTCTCTGTCTAAGATATGTACATCCTTGTCTTTCAATGAGTGCCCTTTGTCCTTCAAATGAAGGTACACCACTGGTTCTTAGGCACAACCTATCTCCCATATGTCAGGCTGCCCTTTCATCTATCCCCAGAAAAATCTGGACCCCATCCACCAGGAAGGTCACTTTTAATTACCTTAATGGGTGTTGGGAGGAGCTGCAAAGATGTGACTTTAATACATCCCTGGCCATTAACATCAAACGAGCCTTATCAGACCAGAGTGAAGTGGAACCAAGGTGGATGATAAATTGGAAACCTCCCACCAAGCTTCCTCAGACTGAAGAAGCTACTTGGGTAACTAGCGAATCGTTTTGACCTAACAACAAAAGAGGTCCAGTGGCCATGACTCAACTTCTGCAGATTTGCCTATCTGCTTTGGTGGAGTGAGCGCATGAAGCCAGTTTAGAAGGAATATAAGTTGCAAGGCTAGGAGAGAAGCCCCGTTCTCATAGAAATGGGCACGACTTGAGAAGCGAATTCCAAAATTCAGCATAAATCGCTAATCCATCTGAATCGACGAATTTTGTTGTGGTTTTTGATTAATCTATTTGTTGGGCTATGGAACAGCCCCCAGACACCTAGGGACACCAAGATCACAGAGAAGCTTCCTCTGACACTCCTTGACAATCGCTCCAAGAACATAAAAAGGTAAAGGTCCCCCCCCCCACACACGTGCTAGTTGTGTCTGGCTCTAGGGGTGGTGCTCATCTCTGTTTTCAAGCCAGAGAGCCAGTGTTGTGCAAGTCTGTGGCCATGTGGCCAGCATGGCTTCATGGAAAACTGTTTACCTTCCCACTTGTTACAGCGGTACCTATTTACCAACGTGCATTTGCATGCTTTCGAACTGCTAGGTTGGCAGGAGCTGGGGTTAACAGCGGGAGCTCACTCCACTGTGTGGCACCCAGGATTTGAACCGCTGAGCTGTCAACTTTGCAGCCAACCATTTCAGTGCTCTAGCCTGCTGAGCCACCACGCCCCTGCAAAGAACATAGCAGCGTTTCTCTCACTCTCATTGATACTGGAGCCTAGAGGCCTTAGCTTTTGGTGGAATCCACGTTGGCTTGTGTGGCACTAATACAGAAACCCCCATAACAACAACAACACTGGCACACTGTTTTGGGGTGTTAGATTCAGAAGAAATATCACACTTCGCAACTTACTGTGGTCACCACTTCCAGCGTTGACTCGAACCGTTACTGAAGGCAGAAGAGGCTCAGCATTTCCTTTCAGGGATGGAAGCTCATCATCATGCAAGCTGCTGGGAGGCTCTCCTTGGCTGTTGCTGCTGCTTCCAGATGGTTGATGTCCAAGTGGAGGGAGGGTGTTTTCAAGCAGAGGTGCATTCAGGGGTGGCACGCTGGAGGCACCAAGCGCCTCATCAACTAATCCCATCAGATTATCCCCAACCACATTTCCCAAACTGCGTTTCACTAACCGGGCATTCCTGGGAGAGGTTGGGGAACCAACTTTGGTTGCTCCGCTCAATGAAAATAAACCTCCCGGACGACTGGAAGCTTTTGCCTCTGAACCTCCTTGAAACAGATTGCTAAGGAAGCCTCCCTGCCCAGCTCCCTTTGTGGAGATGGTACCTGCTTGAGGATTTTGAACCCCAGAGGATAGCAGAGCCCCTTGGCCAGTGCCCTTTACAGAGGTGGAACCTCCAGGGAACTTTGCGACATTGAGGGAAGAGCCTGCTTGGGACTGAGGGAAGAGAAAGCCACCTGCTCTACCGGATGCTGAAGAGGAGAGATCTCCAGCAAGATTTGGAGCTTGGGAATCTGAATTAGAAGAGCCCTGAGAATTGAGGAAGCTGCCTTTTCCTGACCCATTTAAGGAGAAGGAAGCTCCAGTCTGTCCTGGAGCACTTCCTGTGGCACCTGCAGTGGCTTGACCAGTGAGAGATCCTCCCACGCCAATTCTCTGGCCATTAGGATTGCCTTGGGAGAGGAATCCGGTCATCCCATCTATACCAGCGTTAACCCCACTGGAGAAGAGACCACCTTTGGGGGAACTGGAATCTCCAGAGGGACCCTGAACACTTTCTGTGGCACCTGCAGTGGCTTGACCAGTGAGATATCCTCCCATGCCAATTCTCTGGCGAGAAGGATTGACTTGAGAGAAGAGTCCGGTCATCCCATCTATACCAGCGTTAACCCCACTGGAGAAGAGACCACCTTTGGGGGAACTGGAATCTCCAAAGGGACCCTGAACACTTCCTGTGGCACCTGCAGTGGCTTGACCAGTGAGAGATTCTCCCACGCCAATTCTCTGGCCAGAAGGATTGCCTTGGGAGAGGAGTCCGGTCATCCCATCTATACCAGCGTTAACCCCACTGGAGAAGAGACCACCTTTGGGGGAACTGGAATCTCCAGAGGGACCCTGAACACTTCCTGTGGCGCCTGCAGTGGCTTGACCAGTGAGAGATCCTCCCACGCCAATTCTCTGGCCTGTAGGATTGACTTGAGACAGGACTTCAGTCATCCCATCTATACCAGCGTTAACCCCACTGGAGAAGAGACCACCTTTGGGGAAACTGGAATCTCCAGAGGGACCCTGAACACTTCCTGTGGTGCCTGCAGTGGCTTGACCAGTGAGAGATCCTCCCATGCCAATTCTCTGGCCAGAAGGAATGCCTTGGGAGAGGAATCCGGTCATCCCATCTATACCAGCGTTAAGCACACTGGAGAAGAGACCACCTTTGGGGGAACTGGAATCTCCAGAGGGACCCTGAACACTTCCTGTGGCGCCTGCAGTGGCTTGACCAGACAGAGATCCTCCCACGCCAATTCTCTGGCCTGTAGGATTGACTTGAGACAGGACTTCAGTCATCCCATCTATACCAGCGTTAATCACACGGGAGAAGAGACCACCTTTGGGGGAACGAGAACCTCCAGAGAGATTTGGGTTGTTGGCATCAGATTCTCGAAGGGCCCCAGAGGGGAGAGAATTATCCTTTCTAGTTCCTTTCACAAAACGAATACCTCCAGGGAGGTTTGGGTTGTCGGCATCAGATTCTGGAAGGGTCTCGGAGGGGAGAGAATTATCCTTTCTAGTTCCTTTCACAAAACGAATACCTCCAGGGAGGTTTGGGTTGTTGCCATCTGATTCTGGAAGGGTCTCGGAGGGGAGAAAATTATCCTTTCTAGTTCCTTTCACATTCGAATACCTCCAGGGAGGTTTGGGTTGTTGCCATCTGATTCTGGAAGGGTCTCGGAGGGGAGAGAATTATCCTTTCTAGTTCCTTTCACAAAACGAATACCTCCAGGGAGGTTTGGGTTGTTGCCATCTGATTCTGGAAGGGTCTCGGAGGGGAGAGAATTATCCTTTCTAGTTCCTTTCACAAAACGAATACCTCCAGGGAGGTTTGGGTTGTTGCCATCTGATTCTGGAAGGGTCTCGGAGGGGAGAGAATTATCCTTTCTAGTTCCTTTCACAAAACGAATACCTCCAGGGAGGTTTGGGTTGTTGCCATCTGATTCTGGAAGGGCCCGGGAGGGGAGAGAATTATCCTTTCTACTTCCTTTCATAAAACGAATACCTCCAGGGAGGTTTGGGTTGTTGCCATCTGATTCTGGAAGGGTCTCGGAGGGGAGAGAATTATCCTTTCTAGTTCCTTTCACAAAACGAATACCTCCAGGGAGGTTTGGGTTGTCGGCATCAGATTCTGGAAGGGTCTCGGAGGGGAGAGAATTATCCTTTCTAGTTCCTTTCACAAAACGAATACCTCCAGGGAGGTTTGGGTTGTTGCCATCTGATTCTGGAAGGGTCTCGGAGGGGAGAGAATTATCCTTTCTAGTTCCTTTCACAAAACGAATACCTCCAGGGAGGTTTGGGTTGTTGCCATCTGATTCTGGAAGGGTCTCGGAGGGGAGAGAATTATCCTTTCTAGTTCCTTTCACAAAACGAATACCTCCAGGGAGGTTTGGGTTGTTGCCATCTGATTCTGGAAGGGTCTCGGAGGGGAGAGAATTATCCTTTCTAGTTCCTTTCACAAAACGAATACCTCCAGGGAGTTTTGGGTTGTCGGCATCTGATTCTGGAAGGGTCTCGGAGGGGAGAGAATTATCCTTTCTAGTTCCTTTCACAAAACGAATACCTCCAGGGAGGTTTGGGTTGTCGGCATCAGATTCTGGAAGGGTCTCGGAGGGGAGAGAATTATCCTTTCTAGTTCCTTTCACAAAACGAATACCTCCAGGGAGGTTTGGGTTGTTGCCATCTGATTCTGGAAGGGTCTCGGAGGGGAGAGAATTATCCTTTCTAGTTCCTTTCACAAAACGAATACCTCCAGGGAGGTTTGGGTTGTTGCCATCTGATTCTGGAAGGGTCTCGGAGGGGAGAGAATTATCCTTTCTAGTTCCTTTCACAAAACGAATACCTCCAGGGAGGTTTGGGTTGTTGCCATCTGATTCTGGAAGGGTCTCGGAGGGGAGAGAATTATCCTTTCTAGTTCCTTTCACAAAACGAATACCTCCAGGGAGTTTTGGGTTGTCGGCATCAGATTCTGGAAGGGTCTCGGAGGGGAGAGAATTATCCTTTCTAGTTCCTTTCACAAAACGAATACCTCCAGGGAGGTTTGGGTTGTTGCCATCTGATTCTGGAAGGGTCTCGGAGGGGAGAGAATTCTCCTCTCTAGTTCCTTTCACAAAACGAATACCTCCAGGGAGGTTTGGGTTGTTGCCATCTGATTCTGGAAGGGTCTCGGAGGGGAGAGAATTATCCTTTCTAGTTCCTTTCACAAAACGAATACCTCCAGGGAGGTTTGGGTTGTTGCCATCTGATTCTGGAAGGGTCTCGGAGGGGAGAGAATTATCCTTTCTAGTTCCTTTCACAAAACGAATACCTCCAGGGAGGTTTGGGTTGTTGCCATCTGATTCTGGAAGGGTCTCGGAGGGGAGAGAATTATCCTTTCTAGTTCCTTTCACGAAACCAATATCTCCAGGGAGGTTTGGGTTGTCGGCATCAGATTCTAGAAGGGTCTCGGAAGGGAGAGAATTATACTTTCTAGTTCCTTTCACAAAACGAATACCTCCAGGGAGGTTTGGGTTGTAGGGTGAACTACTATCCATAGAAAAGGCATCACCTAGACTGCTGCGATCGATAAATCCTAAGCTAGTACAATAATCACGGGGGTTAGAAGGATATTGTGGAGGAACAGGACTATAAGTGTCAGAATCACGGTTCTCCTGAGTGGCCTAGTGGGCTGCGGTTTCTTGGGTCTGCTGCCATCCTTCGGCTCACCCTCCTCTGGGCTTTCCTCATCTACAGGAGAGTCTCCGTCTTGGCCTGGCCTAGTGGGTCGTGGCTTCTTAGGTCTGGTGCCTTTGCTGGGCTCATCCCCCTCTGGGCTTTCCTCATCTACAGGAGAGTCTCCGTCTCCTGGCCTTGGCCTGGCCTAGTGGGCTTTGTGGCTTCTTAGGTCTCTGCCTTTGCTGGGCTCATCCCCTCTGGGCTTTCCTCATCTACAGGAGAGTCTCCATCTTGGCCTGGCCTAGTGGGTCGTGGCTTCTTAGGTCTGGTGCCTTTGCTGGGCTCATCCCCCTCTGGGCTTTCCTCATCTACAGGAGAGTCTCCGTCTTGGCCTGGCCTAGTGGGTCGTGGCTTCTTAGGTCTGGTGCCTTTGCTGGGCTCATCCCCCTCTGGGCTTTCCTCATCTACAGGAGAGTCTCCGTCTTGGCCTGGCCTAGTGGGTCGTGGCTTCTTAGGTCTGGTGGTCTGGTGCCTTTGCTGGGCTCATCCCCTCTGGGCTTTCCTCATCTACAGGAGAGTCTCCGTCTTGGCCTGGCCTAGTGGGTCGTGGCTTCTTAGGTCTGGTGCCTTGCTGGGCTCATCCCCTCTGGGCTTTCCTCATCTACAGGAGAGTCTCCGTCTTGGCCTGGCCTAGTGGGTCGTGGCTTCTTAGGTCTGGTGCCTTTGCTGGGCTCATCCCCCTCTGGGCTTTCCTCATCTACAGGAGAGTCTCTTGGTCTTGGCCTGGCCTAGTGGGTCGTGGGCTTCTTAGGTCTGGTGCCTTGCCTGCTGGGCTCATCCCCCTCTGGGCTTTCCTCATCTACAGGAGAGTCTCCGTCTTGGCCTGGCCTAGTGGGTCGTGGCTTCTTAGGTCTGGTGCCTTTGCTGGGCTCATCCCCTCTGGGCTTTCCTCATCTACAGGAGAGTCTCCGTCTTGGCCTGGCCTAGTGGGTCGTGGCTTCTTAGGTCTGGTGCCTTTGCTGGGCTCATCCCCCTCTGGGCTTTCCTCATCTACAGGAGAGTCTCCGTCTTGGCCTGGCCTAGTGGGTCGTGGCTTCTTAGGTCTGGTGCCTTTGCTGGGCTCATCCCCTCTGGGCTTTCCTCATCTACAGGAGAGTCTCCGTCTTGGCCTGGCCTAGTGGGTCGGGCTTCTTAGGTCTGGTCTTTAGGTCTGGGCTCATCAGGCTGGGGCCATCCCCTCTGGGCTTTCTTAGGTCTCATCTACAGGAGAGTCTCCGTCTTGGCCTGGCCTAGTGGGTCGTGGCTTCTTAGGTCTGGTGCCTTTGCTGGGCTCATCCCCCTCTGGGCTTTCCTCATCTACAGGAGAGTCTCCGTCTTGGCCTGGCCTAGTGGGTCGTGGCTTCTTAGGTCTGGTGCCTTTGCTGGGCTCATCCCCCTCTGGGCTTTCCTCATCTACAGGAGAGTCTCCGTCTTGGCCTGGCCTAGTGGGTCGTGGCTTCTTAGGTCTGGTGCCTTGCTGGGCTCATCCCCCTCTGGGCTTTCCTCATCTACAGGAGAGTCTCCGTCTTGGCCTGGCCTAGTGGGTCGTGGCTTCTTAGGTCTGGTGCCTTCGCTGGGCTCATCCCCCTCTGGGCTTTCCTCATCTACAGGAGAGTCTCCGTCTTGGCCTGGCCTAGTGGGTCTGGTGCCTTGGCTTCCCCCTCTAGGTCTGGTGCCTTTCGCTGGGCTCATCCCCCTCTGGGCTTTCCTCATCTACAGGAGAGTCTCCGTCTTGGCCTGGCTTAGTGGGGCGCGGGTTCTTAGGTCTGCTGCCATCCTTCGGCTCACCCTCCTCTGGGCTTTCCTCATCTACAGGAGAGTCTCCGTCTTGGCCTGGCCTAGTGGGTCGTGGCTTCTTAGGTCTGGTGGTGCCTTCTGGGCTTTCCTCATCTACAGGAGAGTCTCATGGCCTGGCCCCTTCTGGGCTTTCTGGGCTCATCTCACAGGAGAGTCTCCGTCTTGGCCTGGCCTAGTGGGTCGTGGCTTCTTAGGTCTGGTGCCTTTGCTGGGCTCATCCCCTCTGGGCTTTCCTCATCTACAGGAGAGTCTCCGTCTTGGCCTGGCCTAGTGGGTCGTGGCTTCTTAGGTCTGGTGCCTTTGCTGGGCTCATCCCCCTCTGGGCTCTGGGCTTTCCTCATCTACAGGAGAGTCTCCGTCTTGGCCTGGCCTAGTGGGTCGTGGCTTCTTAGGTCTGGTGCCTTCGCTGGGCTCATCCCCCTCTGGGCTTTCCTCATCTACAGGAGAGTCTCCGTCTTGGCCTGGCCTAGTGGGTCGTGGCTTCTTAGGTCTGGTGCCTTTGCTGGGCTCATCCCCCTCTGGGCTTTCCTCATCTACAGGAGAGTCTCCGTCTTGGTCTGGCCTAGTGGGTCGTGGCTTCTTAGGTCTGGTGCCTTGCTGGGCTCAGGCTTTCCTCATCTACAGGAGAGTCTGTCTTGGCCTGGCCTAGTGGGTCGTGGCTTCTTAGGTCTGGTGCTCATCATCCCCCTCTGGGCTTTCCTCATCTACAGGAGAGTCTCCGTCCTGGCCTGGTCGTGGCCTTAGGTGGTGTGCTGGGCTCATCCCCCTCTGGGCCTCATCTACAGGAGAGTCTGTCTTGGCCTTCTTAGGTCTGGGCTCATGGGCCCCCTCTGGGCTTTCCTCATCTACAGGAGAGTCTCCGTCTTGGCCTGGCCTAGTGGGTCGTGGCTTCTTAGGTCTGGTGCCTTTGCTGGGCTCATCCCCTCTGGGCTTTCCTCATCTACAGGAGAGTCTCCCGTCTTGGCCTGGCCTAGTGGGTCTGGCTTCTTAGGTCTGGTGCCTTTGCTGGGCTCATCCCCTCTGGGCTTTCCTCATCTACTTCTGGCCTAGTGGGCTTCTTAGGTCTGGGCCTTTGGGCTCATTAGGTCCCCCTCTGGGCTTTCCTCATCTATAGGAGAGTCTCCGTCTTGGCCTGGCCTAGTGGGTCGTGGCTTCTTAGGTCTGGTGACTTTGCTGGGCTCATCCCCCTCTGGGCTTTCCTCATCTACAGGAGAGTCTCCGTCCTGGCCTGGCCTAGTGGGTCGTGGCTTCTTAGGTCTGGTGACTTTGCTGGGCTCATCCCCCTCTGGGCTTTCCTCATCTACAGGAGAGTCTCCGTCTTGGCCTGGCCTAGTGGGTCGTGGCTTCTTAGGTCTGGTGCCTTTAGTGGCTCATCCCCCTCTGGGCTTTCCTCCTCTGGGCTTTCCTCATCTACAGGAGGAGAGGTCTGGCCTGGCCTAGTGGGTCTGGGCTTAGGTCTGGTGTCTGGTGCCTTTGCTGGGCTCATCCCCTCTGGGCTTTCCTCATCTACAGGAGAGTCTCCGTCTTGGCCTGGCCTAGTGGGTCGTGGCTTCTTAGGTCTGGTGCCTTTGCTGGGCTCATCCCCCTCTGGGCTTTCCTCATCTACAGGAGAGTCTGGCCTGGCCTAGTGGGTCTTAGGTCCTTGGGCTCATCATCCCCTCTGGGCTTTCTCATCTACAGGAGAGTCTCCGTCTTGGCCTGGCCTAGTGGGTCGTGGCTTCTTAGGTCTGGTGCCTTTGCTGGGCTCATCCCCCTCTGGGCTTTCCTCATCTACAGGAGAGTCTCCGTCTTGGCCTGGCCTAGTGGGTCGTGGCTTCTTAGGTCTGGTGCCTTCGCTGGGCTCATCCCCCTCTGGGCTTTCCTCATCTACAGGAGAGTCTCCGTCTTGGCCTGGCCTAGTGGGTCGTGGCTTCTTAGGTCTGGTGCCTTCGCTGGGCTCACCCTCCTCTGGGCTTTCCTCATCTACAGGAGAGTCTCCGTCTTGGCCTCTTGGCCTGGCCTAGTGGGTCGCTCATCCCCTCTGGGCTTTTCATTAGGTCTGGTGCCTTTGCTGGGCTCATTGCTGGGCCCCTCTGGGCTTTCCTCATCTACAGGAGAGTCTCCGTCTTGGCCTGGCCTAGTGGGTCGTGGCTTCTTAGGTCTGGTGCCTTCGCTGGGCTCATCCCCTCTGGGCTTTCCTCATCTACAGGAGAGTCTCCGTCTTGGCCTGGCCTAGTGGGTCGTGGGCTTCTTAGGTCTGGTGCCTTCGCTGGGCTCATCCCCCTCTGGGCTTTCCTCATCTACAGGAGAGTCTCCGTCTTGGCCTGGCCTAGTGGGTCGTGGCTTCTTAGGTCTGGTGCCTTTTGCTGGGCTCATCCCCTGGGCTCCTCTGGGCTTTCCTCATCTACAGGAGAGTCTCCGTCTTGGCCTGGCCTAGTGGGTCGTGGCTTCTTAGGTCTGGTGCCTTCGCTGGGCTCATCCCCCTCTGGGCTTTCCTCATCTACAGGAGAGTCTCCGTCTTGGCCTGGCCTAGTGGGTCGTGGCTTCTTAGGTCTGGTGCCTTTGCTGGGCTCATCCCCCTCTGGGCTTTCCTCATCTACAGGAGAGTCTCCGTCTTGGCCTGGCCTAGTGGGTCGTGGCTTCTTAGGTCTGGTGCCTTTGCTGGGCTGGGCTCATCCCCCTCTGGGCTTTCCTCATCTACAGGAGAGTCTCCGTCTTGGCCTGGCCTAGTGGGTCGTGGCTTAGGTCTGGTGGTGGCTCATTCTTAGGTCTGGTGCCTTCGCTGGGCTCATCCCCTCTGGGCTTTCCTCATCTACAGGAGAGTCTCCGTCTTGGCCTGGCCCCCTCTGGTGCCTTTGCTGGGCTCATCCCCTCTGGGCTTTCCTCATCTACAGGAGAGTCTCCGTCTTGGCCTGGCCTAGTGGGTCGTGGCTTCTTAGGTCTGGTGCCTTTGCTGGGCTCATCCCCCTCTGGGCTTTCCTCATCTACAGGAGAGTCTCCGTCTTGGCCTGGCCTAGTGGGTCGTGGCTTCTTAGGTCTGGTGCCTTTGCTGGGCTCATCCCCCTCTGGGCTTTCCTCATCTACAGGAGAGTCTCCGTCTTGGCCTGGCCTAGTGGGTCTTAGGTCTGGGCCTTTTAGGTCTGGTGCCTTCTTGGCTGGGCTCATCTTCTCTGGGCTTTCCTCATCTACAGGAGAGTCTCCGTCTTGGCCTGGCCTAGTGGGTCGTGGCTTCTTAGGTCTGGTGCCTTCGCTGGGCTCATCCCCTCTGGGCTTTCCTCATCTACAGGAGAGTCTCCGTCTTGGCCTGGCCTAGTGGGTCGTGGCTTCTTAGGTCTGGTGCCTTTGCTGGGCTCATCCCCCTCTGGGCTTTCCTCATCTACAGGAGAGTCTCCGTCTTGGCCTGGCTTAGTGGGTGGGTCTTAGGTCTTGCCTTAGGTCTGGTCACTTTGCTGGGCTCATCTCCCCTCTGGGCTTTCCTCATCTACAGGAGAGTCTGGGCTTTCCTCATCCACAGGAGAGTCCGTCTTTGGCCTGGCCTAGTGGGTCGTGGCTTCTTAGGTCTGGTGCCTTTGCTGGGCTCATCCCCCTCTGGGCTTTCCTCATCTACAGGAGAGTCTCCGTCCTGGCCTGGCTTAGTGGGTCGTGGCTTCTTAGGTCTGCTGCCATCCTTCGGCTCATCCCCCTCTGGGCTTTCCTCATCTACAGGAGAGTCTCCGTCTTGGCCTGGCCTAGTGGGTCGTGGCTTCTTAGGTCTGGTGCCTTCGCTGGGCTCATCCCCTCTGGGCTTTCCTCATCTACAGGAGAGTCTCCGTCTTGGCCTGGCCTAGTGGGTCGTGGCTTCTTAGGTCTGGTGCCTTTGCTGGGCTGGGCTCATCCCCCTCTGGGCTTTCCTCATCTACAGGAGAGTCTCCGTCTTGGCCTGGCCTAGTGGGTCGTGGCTTCTTAGGTCTGGTGCCTTCGCTGGGCTCATCCCCCTCTGGGCTTTCCTCATCTACAGGAGAGTCTCCGTCTTGGCCTGGCCTAGTGGGTCGTGGCTTCTTAGGTCTGGTGCCTTTGCTGGGCTCATCCCCCTCTGGGCTTTCCTCATCTACAGGAGAGTCTCCGTCTTGGCCTGGCCTAGTGGGTCGTGGCTTCTTAGGTCTGGTGCCTTTGCTGGGCTCATCCCCCTCTGGGCTTTCCTCATCTACAGGAGAGTCTCCGCCCTGGCCTGGCCTAGTGGGTCGTGGCTTCTTAGGTCTGGTGCCTTTGCTGGGCTCATCCCCCTCTGGGCTTTCCTCATCTACAGGAGAGTCTCCGTCTTGGCCTGGCCTAGTGGGTCGTGGCTTCTTAGGTCTTCTTAGGTCTGGGCTTTCCTCATCTACAGGAGAGTCTGTCTTGGCCTGGCCTAGTGGGTCGTGGCTTCTTAGGTCTGGTCATCGCTGGGCTCCCCTCTGGGCTTTCCTCATCTACAGGAGAGTCTCCGTCTTGGCCTGGCCTAGTGGGTCGTGGGCATTCTTGGGTCTGGTGCCTTCGTGGCTGGGTCTGGTCATCATCCCCTCTGGGCTTTCCTCATCTACAGGAGAGTCTCCGTCTTGGCCTGGCCTAGTGGGTCGTGGCTTCTTAGGTCTGGTGCCTTTGCTGGGCTCATCCCCCTCTGGGCTTTCCTCATCTACAGGAGAGTCTCCGTCTTGGCCTGGCCTAGTTGGCCTTAGGGTGGCCTTTGCTGGGCTCTGGGCTTTCCTCATCTACAGGAGAGTCTCCGTCTTGGCCTGGCCTAGTGGGTCGTGGCTTCTTAGGTCTGGTGCCTTTGCTGGGCTCATCCCCTCTGGGCTTTCCTCATCTACAGGAGAGTCTCCGTCTTGGCCTGGCCTAGTGGGTCGTGGCTTCTTAGGTCTGGTGCCTTTGCTGGGCTCATCCCCCTCTGGGCTTTCCTCATCTACAGGAGAGTCTCCGTCTTGGCCTGGCCTAGTGGGTCGTGGCTTCTTAGGTCTGGTGCCTTTGCTGGGCTCATCCCCCTCTGGGCTTTCCTCATCTACAGGAGAGTCTCCGTCTTGGCCTGGCCTAGTGGGTCGTGGCTTCTTAGGTCTGGTGCCTTTGCTGGGCTCCCCCCTCTGGG
This sequence comes from Phrynocephalus forsythii, assembly GCA_029282475.1. Taxonomy (NCBI): domain Eukaryota; kingdom Metazoa; phylum Chordata; class Lepidosauria; order Squamata; family Agamidae; genus Phrynocephalus; species Phrynocephalus forsythii. The sequence goes on along the minus strand of JAPFRF010000005.1, from coordinate 130,559,007 downwards.
CTTTCCTCATCTACAGGAGGTCTGTCTTGGCCTGGCCTAGTGGGTCGTGGCTTCTTAGGTCTGGTGCCTTTGCTGGGCTCATCCCCCTCTGGGCTTTCCTCATCTACAGGAGAGTCTCCGTCCTGGCCTGGCTTAGTGGGTCGTGGCTTTTAGGTCTGGTCTGGGGCTCATCCCCCTCTGGGCTTGGGCTCATCCCTCCTCTGGGCTTTCCTCATCTACAGGAGAGTCTCCTGTCTGGCCTGGCCTAGTGGGTCCTGGCTTCTTGGGTCTGGTGCCTTTGCTGGGCTCATCCCCCTCTGGGCTTTCCTCATCTACAGGACCATCCTCTGAGCTTTCCTCATCTACAGGAGAACTCCTCTTGGCCTGGTCGGTTTCTGGCTTAGTGGGTGGGCTTTCCTCATTTGTCTTGTCTTAGGTCTGGTGCCTTTGCCTCATCCCCCTCTGGGCTTTCCTCATCTACAGGGAGTCTCCGTCTTGGCCTGGCCTAGAGGGTGGCTTCTTAGGTCTGGCCTTGTGGGTTCATCTGGGCTTTCCTCCTGGGTCTATTAGGGTCATCAGTTTCTTGGGTCTTGAATCGGTCTGGGCTTTCCTCATCTACAGGAGAGTGTCCTCCTTTGCCTGGCCTAGTGGGGTGCGGTTTCTTTGGTCTGCTGCCTTCCTTCGGGTCACCCTCCTCTGAGATGTCTTCATCTACAGGAGAATCTCCATCCTGGTCTGGCCTAGTGTTTCCCGGGCGCTTGGGTTTTGTCTTGCCTGGTTTAGTGCCTCTTCCTGGTGTTTTGCCTTTCCCTCTTGGCTTTCTTGTGGTTGTAGTTGTATCTCCTGGTCTATTAGGGTCATTTAGGTTTGAATCGGTCCCCTCCCCTGGGCTTTCATCACCATCTGGGGAATCCCCACCAGGGGTTGAAAGTTTTCCCGGGCGCTTGGGTTTTGTCTTTCCCGGTTTAGTTCCTCTTCCTGGTTTTTTGCCTTTCCCTCTTGGCTTTCCCGTGGGAGTAGATGCATCTCTTGGCCTATTAGGATCATTTTGGTTTGAATCGGTCCCCTCCCCTGGGCTTTCATCACCATCTGGGGAATCCCCGCCAGGGGTTGAAAGTTTTCCCGGGCGCTTGGGTTTTGTCTTTGAAAGTTTAGTTCTTCCTGTTTTTGCCTTTCCCTCTTGCCTTTTTGTCTTAGATGCATCTCCTGGCCTTTAGGTGCCGGTCCTTCCTGGCTTTCATCACCATCTTTGCCAGGGGTTGGAAAGTTTTCCCTCTTGGTTTTGTCTTGCCTGGTTTAGTGCCTCTTCCTGGTTTTTGCCTTTCTCTTGGCCTATTAGAGGTCTATTAGGGTCATTTTGGTTTGGTCCCCTCCCCTGGGCTTTCATCACCATCTGGGGAATCCCCGCCAGGGGTTGAAAGTTTTCCCGGGCGCTTGGGTTTTGTCTTTCCCGGTTTAGTTCCTCTTCCTGGTTTTTTGCCTTTCCCTCTTGGCTTTCCCTTGGGAGTAGAAGCATCTGTTGGCCTATTAGGGTCATTTGGGTCTGAATCGGTCCCCTCCCCTGGGCTTTCATCATCATTTGGGGTTTCCCCACCAGGGGTTGAAAGTTTTCCCGGGCGCTTGGGTTTTGTCTTTCCCGGTTTAGTTCCTCTTCCTGGTTTTTTGCCTTTCCCTCTTGGCTTTCCCTTGGGAGTAGATGCATCTCTTGGCCTATTAGGATCATTTTGGTTTGAATCGGTCCCCTCCCCTGGGCTTTCATCACCATCTGGGGAATCCCCACCAGGCGTTGAAAGTTTTCCCGGGCGTTTGGGTTTTGTCTTTCCCGGTTTAGTTCCTCTTCCTGGTTTTTTGCCTTTCCCTCTTGGCTTTCCCTTGGGGGTAGTTGCATCTCCTGGCCTTTTAGAGTCATTTAGGTTTGAATCGGTCCCCTCCCCTGGGCTTTCATCACCATCTGGGGAATCGTCATCCCGCCAGGGGTTGAAAGTTTTCCCGGGCGCTTGGGTTTTGCCTTGCCTGGTTTAGTGCCTCTTCCTGGTTTTTTGCCTTTCCTTCTTGGCTTTCCCGTGGGAGTAGATGCATCTCTTGGCCTATTAGGGTCATTTGGGTTTGAATCGGTCCCCTCCACTGGGCTTTCATCAATATGTGGGGAATCGTCATCAGGGGTTGAAAGTTTTCCTGGGCGCTTGGGTTTTGTCTTGCCTGGTTTAGTACCCTTTCCTGGTCTTTTGGTTTTTCCAGGAGAAGTTCCCTTGGTTGGAGTGGGATATCCCTGGCTATTGAGATCATTTGGTTCAGAACTGGGATCTTTGTATGTGGTTATGTCACTTTTGGAAGGTTCCTCTGTGGTTGGTTTCTTCCCTTTTCTGCATTTTTTTTGTTTTGGATATCTTTGGCCTTCCGCTTTCCCATCTTTTCCTCCCTTCTCGTTTGGTAACTGTCCCTCGGTTTCAGGCCCTACTGATTTTTTGCCCTTTCCTTTTTCTCCTTTCTTTTTGCATCGCTTTTGTTGTGTGCCATCCCTGGAAACACTTCCTGATCCCTCTGCCTCCTGAGGGTGACCCTCCTCCTCTCCGGGGTTCAAGGAATCTGTATTCTCAGGACCAACCTTTTTCGCCTTACATTTCTTCATCTTTGTCCGGCCTGGTGTCCCGGCTGCCTCATTTTCCAGCTGAGCATCATCTTTGGAATTTACCAGGAATTGCGGTCCGTCATGGTTTCCAAGGACAGTGTCATCTTGGACAATATCACTCAGAGAGACATCTTGACCTTGAGTTGTGTATGGTTTTCCCAATACAAAGAAATGGCTTGCAGCAGCTGCAAAGATAATCAAGCCACATATCGGGAACAGTTTCATCTTGAATACCTGAAATGAAAAAGGGAAAAAAATCAGTTTGTCTTTCCTTTGCTTAAAGGCTTCCTCATGGAGCATCAAAGAATTGAATAAGTAAGTAAATACATAAATAAAACTCTAAAGGCAGGGTCATGTCATTTCAGAAAAATAGCCTTAAGAATCTGTAATAGCAACCACACTTCGAAACAACATCAAGAAAGGACCAGACTCATTCTTCTAATATCCAAAAGATCAATGTCAATCTGAGATTCTGAGAGACACCTCCTCCTCTTAACCTCATGAAGTGAAACTTCTAGCCAGAGAGTTTTATACATAATGCAGAATTTTGTTCTGTGTTTGCCATACCAAAATTAGAACATAAGAACATAAGAAGAGCCATGCTGGATCAGGCCAAAGGCCCATCTAGTCCAGCTTCCTGTATCTCACAGCGGCCCCACCAGATGCGTTTGGGAGCGCATGAGACTAGATATCTGTCTCCTGATAGTACACTCCCCTGCATCTGGCCCTTGAAATACCCTGGTTTTAAGCCTGGAGATGACACATCTCCATCATGGTTTGTCACCTGTGATGGACTTTTCCTCCAGGAATCTGTCCAATCCCCTTTTGAAGGCATCCAGGCCAGATGCCATCACCACCTCCTGTGGCAGGGAGTTCCATAGACTTACAACGCGCTGGGTGAAAAAATTATTTTCTTTTGTCAGTTCTTACTCTCCCAGCCCTCAATTTGAGTGGATGTCCCCTAGTTCTGGTATTTTGAGAGAGGGAGAAGAGCTTCCCTCTATCCACTGTTTGTTGTCATGAGGGATCTGCTGTCTGTGAAGACGTCTCTGTAGGCATTTACTGTTGCACACACCATCACACCATCCATGAACAATGGGAGATGATGGCATGGCCTCTTCTCCTGCCTAGAACATGGTGGCCCAAATATGGTGCAGCCTGAGTCCCAAGAACGGCAGTGTCTTTCCATTCACACTGAGATGTGCCACAGTGCCATCATATGCATTTATTTATTTATTTATTTATTTGTTATATTTGTATCCCGCTTATCTTCTAAAATAGAACTCTAAGCGGCGAACAGCGGGCGACCAAGCGCCGATCAACAACCAACAAAATACAATATTCAAATAAACAGCATCAATATAAATAGGTATAAAACATAGAATCCTGGTGCGTCCCAATATGCCCAAAGGCGTAGGTCCCAGCAATTAAAAGGCACCAATGATCAACAATTAATAAATTCAACAAGTAAAAAAAAATTCAACAGCGATGGCGGGATAAGAGGGGGAAAAAATTAAGACTCGCCAAAGGCCTCCCGAAATAAAAAGGTTTTTAAGGCTTTTCGAAAGGCCTGCAGGGACTCTGCAGAGCACACTTCGCTGGGGATGGAGTTCCATAAGGAAGGGGCTGCCACAGAGAAGGCCCGGTTCCGGGTAACCGTCTTCCAGGCCTCTCGAGGGGTGGCAACCCGCAGCGAGTGCGCTCGCACCTGCCGAACAGGACGGGCTGAGATGGATCGCTGAACGACACGTTCTGCCAGGTAGTCCGGTCCGAAGCCATGGAGGGTTTTATAAACTAAAACCAAGACCTTGAATCTAATCCGGGCTGCAACGGGCAACCAGTGCAGGCGGGCCAGAACTGGGGTGATGTGGTCATAACGACGCACACCAGCCACCAGTCTGGCCGCCGCATTCTGTACCCGCTGCAGACGCCGGAGAAGAGTCAAGGGCAACCCCATGTAGAGGGCGTTGCAGTGGTCCAGCCTCGAGATCACCAGTGCTTGGACCACTGTTCTCAGAGAGTCTACATCCAGGTATGGGCGGATCTGGGCGATCTGGCGAAGATGGTAATAAGCGGCCCTGGTCACAGACGCCACCTGCGCCTCCATGGTCAGCGCGGGGTCCAGGACCGTGCCCAGATTCCGCACCCTCTCCACTGGCTGGAGGGAGACCCCCAGACAAGGAAGAGGGCCACCGTACCCAGATGGTGAGCTCCCAAAGAACATAACCTCCGTCTTCTCGGGGTTGAGCTTAAGCCTGTTCGCCTCGGTCCAAGCCAGTATGGCATCCAGGCACTCATCAAGGATCCTCACAGCTTCCACTGCAGAGGTGGAAAAGGAGAGATAGAGCTGTATGTCATCAGCGTACTGATGACAGCAGACTCCAAATCTCCTAATGACCCCAGCCAGCGGCCTTACGTAGATGTTAAACAGCATAGGGGACAGCGACGACCCCTGTGGAACCCCACAAGGGAGTATCCAAGGGGCCGACAACTCCCCCCCCCCATGTTGAACGTACTGTGGACGGCCCTCCAGGAAGGTTCGGAGCCAACTGCGAGCAGTGCCTCTGATTTCAACCTCAGAGAGCCGATCCAACAGGATACCATGGTTGACGGTATCAAAGGCTGCTGACAAATCCAGGAGAACCAACAGGGTAGAGCAACCCCTGTCGGCCGCCCGGATAAGGTCATCTTGCAGCGCGACCAAAGCTGTTTCGGTCCCCCGACGAGGCCTGAACCCGGACTGGCAAGGATCGAGGCACTGCCGATCCTCCAGGTATGACTGCAACCGAACCGCCACCACCCTCTCGATCACCTTGCCCATGAACGGGACATTAACAATTGGACGATAATTTACAAGATCGTCTGAAGAAAGGCCTGGTTTTTTAAGAATGGGCTTTACCACCGTCTCCTTCAGACGAGAGGGAAAGACCCCCTCGCTGAAGGAGGCGGTGGCGATGACAGAAGCCCATTCGGCCATTGTCCCGCTGGCAGCTTTAATTAGCCAGGCAGGGCAGGGATCGAAGGGGGAGGACGCCGGCCGGCAGTGAGCCAGGCCTCGGCAGCAGAAACAGGCCCAAGCGCATCCAACCGAGACGACGAAGGCGGACCAGCAACTGGTGGTGCCGGGACAGTGCCACTGCAACCGGAGTCGACGCCGGCCCGGATGGCCTCAATTTTAGAACGAAAAAAGGCTGCGAAATTCTCACTACTGAAATCAGTAGGAGGAGGCCTAAACAGACTAGGATTGGTGAGGTCCCGAACCACCCGGAAAAGCTCCGCCTGGTGGTTAGAGGCCTCCCCAATTCTCAGGGAGAAAAAAGATCTCTGAGCCTCCCTGATCGCGTTGAAATAGCGCCTAGTCTGGGAAACTATGGCAGCCTTATTAGTAACCGTCCGGGTTCTTCTGCAGCTGTGCTCTAGTCTTCTCCTCACTTGCTTCATTGCTCGGAGCTCAGTCGTGAGCCACGGCGAGGACCGAGCTCGGCATTGGAGAAGGAGCTTAGGGGCGATCCGGTCGATGGTCTGGGCAGCTGTATCAAACCAATGGTTGGCCACAACCTCGGCCGGCGCGCCAGTCAGTTCTCCAGGAAGCGCCCCGAAGACCTCCTGGAACCGGGAAGGGTCCATGAGTCGTCGGGGGTGGGCCAAAACTGGAGGGCGATGGTCCCCGCGAGGAGGGGCCGGGGTCGCCAGGGGGAAAGAGAGCAGGTGATGGTCTGACCATGACACAGGTAGGGAGGCAATGCCCCCTACCTCCAGACTCGAAGTCCCCGACATGGAGGAAAATACCAGATCCAGGGTGTGGCCAGACCTGTGAGTGGGGCATACAACATGCTGGGACATTCCATGAACTCCAGGGCTACTCCGGAGAGCTCACCGCCAGCATGCACATTAAAGTCACCCACAACCAGAAGGCGCGGGGACTTCAATAGAGCAGCCGCGATGAACTTGGAGAGCTCCGGAAGGGATTGTGCTGGGTTGCGGGGAGCACGGTAACCCAGCACAATGCCAAATCTGTCCCGCTGTCCCACTAACAGGTGAAGGCACTCTAACCCCTGGCTAACCAATGTCGAGGCCCTGCAAACATGAAGAGAATCCTGATGGAATACTTAGGACAGCCCCTCCCCCAGGAAGAATATGTGTTAGTAATCTAAGAAGAGCTCTGCAGGATCAGGCCAAAGGCCCATCTAGTTCAGCTTCCTATATCTCACAGTGGCCCCAACAAATGCATCTGGGAGTGCATGAGACTAGATCTCTGTCTCCTGATCCCACTCCCCTGCATCTGGCCCTTGAAGTACCCTGGTTTTAAGCCTGGAGATCACACATCTCCATCATGGTTTGTAACCTGTGACGGACTTTTCCTCCAGGAATCTGTCCAATCCCCTTTTGAAGGCATCCAGGCCAGATGCCATCACCACATCCTGAGACAGGGAGTTCCATAGACTAACAACGCGCTGGGTGAAAAAATATTTTCTTTTGTCTGTTCTTACTCTCCCAGCCTTCAATTTGAGTGTATGTCCCCTAGTTCTGGTATTTTCTGAGAGAGAGAAGAGCGTCCCTCTATCCACTTTACTCATGCCCTGCATTATTTTGTACGTCTCAATCATATCCCCCCTCAGGCACCTTTTTTCCAGAGTAAAGAGGCCCAAATGTTTTAGCCTTTCCTCATAAGGGAGGTGCCCCAGCCCAGTCATCATTTTAGTCGCTCTCTTCTGCATCTTTTCCAGTTCCACTATGTCTTTCTTGAGATGCGGTGACCAGAATTGTACACAGTACTCCAGGTGTGCCCTTACTATCATTTTGTATAATGGCATTATAATGTTGGCTGTTTTATGTTCCACCCCCTTTTTGATAATCCCTACCCTAGCATGGAATTGGCCTTCTTCACCGCTACCACACATTGGGTAGACACCTTCGTGGAGCTGTCCACCAACACACCAAGATCTCTTTTCTGATCTGTCAGGGATAACTCAGAGCCCATGAGTTGATAGACAAAGTTTTGATTTTTTTGCCCCAATATGCATTACTTTACATTTGGCTACATTAAAAAGCATTTGCCATTTGCCATATGTTACTATGGCAGGAGCATTTTGATTTGACTAGGTATGTTAGGAAGGGTGACCAAAAAATTAAAGGAAGAAAAAGGTAAAAAAAAAACTGTTGGAAAAAAATTAATAAAATAGATTTTAAGGATATTGGAGGGTGTTGAGTGGAGGAGATAACATTCCATTTATTCACAAGTAGAGATGGGTGTGAAACGCCAAGATGGCGTTTCATTTTGTTTTTCATTTCAGTTTTTTTTCATTTCATTTTTTGTACAAAATGATTTTTTTTAAAAAAAATTGTTTCATTTTTGTTTTGTTTTGTTTTACATTTTTAATTTATTTTTCTTTTTTTTACAACTATTGGAATCCTGCCAGCCAGTCTTTTTAAAAAAAAAAAAAAACTAGCGTCAGCCCTGGCGGTTGGCACTCTTCTTTTTGCCACTCCAAGCAGCGATCAGCTGGAGCGCGGAGCTTTCGACCAGCAATTTAAAAAAAAAAAAATCCCGCACTCGTGGCGCAGTGGTTAAATGCCTGTCCTGCAGGTAAAACTGTGCTCACGACCTGGGGGTTCAATCCCTGGTAGCAGGCTCAAGGTTCACTCAGCCTTCCATCCTTCCAAGGTCGGTAAAATGAGTACCCAGCTTGCTGGGGGGGGCAATGTGTAGCCTGCGCACAGTAATTAACAATTGTAAACCGCCCAGAGACTACTTGTAGTGGTATGGGGCGGTATATAAGCAGAACACTTTTTTGCTTTGCTTTTCCCTGCGCCCAACCAGGTGGGGAAAACCGGGGGATTTTTAAACTTTTTTTTTTTTTTGCTACCCAAAGACCCTCGCCCCAGCTGATCAGCACTTGGGGTGGCACAAAATAAATAAATAAAGGGGAAATCCCATGCTTTCCTCGTGCTCGATCAGTTGGGGGAAAACCGTGGGATTTTTCAACTCTTTTTTTTTTTGCCACCTGAAGCCCCGCGTGCCAGCTGATTGGTACTTGGGGTGGCAAAAAAATAAATAAATAAAATATCCTGTGGTTTCCCCCACCTGATTGGATGCATTGGGGGGGGGGGGAACCACAGACTTTTCCCTGTAGGAATGTATTGCTTCAATGCATCCCTAGGGGAAAATGAAAAACAAAATGGAACAGAATGAAAATTACTATTTTATTTTGTTTCGTTTTTCTTTGATGGATCATTTCATTTTTCTTTTTGTTAGGGAAATTAAACGAAACAAAAAAAATCATTTTGTGCCAATCTCTATTCACAGTTGCACAAGTCTTGTTCAAGAACTGGTTATAAATTTGTGTCTAAAGATCTAATGACAAGGATAAACAATGTAAACACAGATATTAATCAAATATCAGACCACACTATAGTGAAATCATTTAGGATGTACCTTTTAGTAATATAATTAAACAGTTGTTCACAAAACAAGGCAAGAATTTTAGTTGAATGATGATAGAAAATGACAGGAAATATTTCCCTTAGATCAAGGGATGAGACAGGGCTGTCCATTAATAATAGAAATGCTAGTGAATAACAGGATTAAACGTGAATTGAAACAAGTCAGAAAGTTTGTTATTAAAGTAATAAAGATGTTCAAGTAAATATTTGAAGGTAAATTAAGAAATAGCATCAATTTAATTTAGTATCATTTACTTATTATGAATAAAGGTGATATGGGGTTTACAGGTGATCCTTAAACAGTTTAGAAAAAGTGAAGAAAGATAGTAGGACAGCTAAAATAATATCAAAAATTCATTTTTATGATAAAAAAATAAAATTCTTTTTAGATCAAAATGTATTCATTATACAGTGGTACCTCGACATAAGAGCAGCTCGACTTAAGCAGAAAACTTTTGGCATTTTAACTGCAGCCTTACAAATTTTAGATATGGTGTGCTCGATTTACAAATATTTTTTCCATTTTTTTATTTTTTAACTTTTTTCCAATGTTTAAGATAGATACCCCAACTTAAGAGTAGTTCGACTTAAGAGCATTCATTCGGAATGGATTAAATTCGTAAGTCGAGGTACCACTGTACTTAAATTTAGTGGTGGCATATAACACCACTAAAGTTAAGTACAATGAATTAAAATATATTCCCAGTATGCTGGGTGTAAATAAGGAAATGGGGCACACTTGCATATGTGGTGGTGGTACAAAATAACAAAGAGGCACTGGACATTGGCTTTTGAGGAAATTCAAGAAATAATAGGGCAAAGCGTTCAAATGTCTCTCAAGGCAGTATTTTTGAATATGATTGTGAATAAGCAATTAAAGAAAGAGGAAGTAGAATTAATAATAATAACTGTAAGGTTGGTTTTTTGGGCTGTTTGGCCGTGTTCTGGAAATTCTTCTTCCTGATGTTTTGCCAGACGCTGTGGCTGGAATCTTCAGAGGGCAAGATGTTCAGGGAACTAGCATTAGTAGGAACTAATGATACTTCAAAACACAGTTTTTGGGATATTACAAAAGCATACGAAGAGATGGGTAGGACGCTGAAGGACCTGGGTGGACAGGTGGTAATCTCATCTCTCCTCCCTGTAGAAGGTTGTGGCCCACGTAGGGAAAGAACAATAGTGGGGATGAACAATTGGCTTCAGAGATGGTGCCGGCAGGAACGATTTGGATTATTGAACCATGGTTTGATATTTCATTCAATTGGGATATTGGGCAAGGATGGGGTGCACCTCACCACTGCTGGTAGGAATCTTTTTACCAAGACACTTGCAGATTTAATAAGGAGAACTTTAAACTGAGTTTGCAGGGGAAGGAGAAAGTTTTCTTAACTTTTCTTGCAAAAGGACTATCCAGACACCTCTGGATTATCCCATCCGTTTTCCTGTCCCCTATTGACTTTTGTATCAGCCTTCCCCAACCCTCTGTTGACTTTCTGATTTCCACAGTTTACCCAGACCTGAGGACAATGTCCTGCTTCCCCTTCCTATTGTCTTATCACGATGGTCTAATCAAAAGACACTTTATACTCATTAACACCTGAGTGGGCACCCGACTCAGCCAGACCGCCCCAGACTGCCTCTGGCCAACCCATTGACTACTCTGATTGGACTGCTCGAAGATTGTCCCCTGGCCCACCCCTGGGCGGTGCCACCCAAGGGAGGGAGAAGGGGGGAACTAATAAAAGTTGGGGTTCTCTTTGTGTTCAGGGTCGAACATCTTTGCTCTGGCTCTGGCTCGGTGTCCACCTACTGCTTTTATTAGGCCTAATAAACACAGTATTTTCTTCAGGATCTCTCTCTCTCATTGGACTTTCATTGGGCATTTGAGGTCCAGCGGAACCCAGCAGGACTAGCCTGTCTGGAAAACAATTTTTAATTTATTTTAAATTCAACAAGGATGTACACATATCAGACAAAAATATGTGATCCAATCCAGTGAGGAGTGTGCAGACCTCTACACCGGAGAAACTAAACAGCCACTGAACAGAAGTATGGCCCAAAACAGAAGGGGTAGCAGCTCAGGACCAGAATCAGCAGTACACCTCAATTTGAAGGACAAAGGGCACTCTTTCAAAGATGAGGATGTACACATATTAGACAAAGGAGATAGGTGGTTTGAGAGAGGAGTAAGGGAAGCCATTCATGTGAGCATTGAAAACCCCTCTCTCAACAGAGGTAGCAGCCTCAGGCATAGTCTATCTGCTTCTTATCAGGGTGTGCTTTCCAAAGTACCCAGACAAATAAAAAAGCCTTCACCCCAAGGCCATAGCTAATGACCCATTCTTGATAGGTTTCAGCACCTTAGGCCATTATTCACCTTAAGGCTATGGTTACTATTGTCTCCCCAACGAGCCTATTCAGGCCATTGTTCATCTTATGAGCCTAATTCAGACCAAGGTGACAAGAGGTCAAAGCTGACTGACTATAAGATGGAGGACTCGCAGTAGCTGTATTCAGACTGATGAAGCTGTTTGGATGAGCAGCGAAACATTTCTATCTCTCAAAAAGAAGTCTAGTAGCCATGACTCAACTTCCAGATAAACTCACCTGGATGACTGAGAATCTTCACAGAAATGTAGGGTGGTGCATCTAGGTAAAAAGAATGAATTGCACAGATGTAGGATGGGAGACAGCTGCCTAGATGCCCTAAGCATATCCGATCTCGCCTGATTTCGGAAGCTAAGCAGGGTCAGCCCTGGTTAGTACTTGGATGGGAGACCACCAGGGAATACCAGGTGCTGTAGGCGCCTGGAGTAGGAACTGGCAAACCACTCCAGTATTCCTGCCAAGAAAACTCCATGGACATGGAGTCACGAAGAGTCGGCCACGACTATAACGACACAACACACACACACAGGATGGGAGACACCTGGCTGGAAAATAGTACCTGTGAAAGGGATCTGGGAGTCTTGGTGGACCACAAATTGAATATGTCAGCAGTGTGATGCAGCGGCCAGGAAAGCCAATGCGATTCTTGGTTGCATCAACAGAACTAGATCAAGGGAAGTGATAGTACCACTCTATTCTGCTCTGGTCAGACCCCACCTGGAGTCCTGTGTCCAGTTCTGTGCGCCTCAGTTTAAAAAGGATGTTGACAACCTCGAGCGGGTACAGAGGAGGGTGACCAGGATGGTTGAAAGTCTGGAAGAAAGGTCTTACGAGGAACGGCTGAGGGAGCTGGGAATGTTTAGCCTTCCGAAAAGAAGGCTGAGGGGGGATATGATAGCTATGTTTAAATATCTGAAAGGATGTCATATTGAAGAGGGAAGAGGTTTGTTTTCCATGGCTTCAGGACTAGAACTCGAGGCAATGGTTTCAAACTACAGGAAATGAGATTCCATTTGAACATTAGGAAGAATTTCATGACAGTTAGAGCTGTTTGGCAGTGGAAGATGCTGCCACAAGGGAGGGTGGTGGAGTCTCCTTCTTTGGAGGTTTTTAAGCAGAGGCTGGATGGCCATCTGTCAGAAATATTGTGATGGGGGTTCCTGCATGGCAGGGGTTGGACTGGATGGCCCTTGAGGTCTCTTCCAACTCTGTGATTCTATGATTCTGTGAGTTCTGTCTGTACTCTGGGGTGAATAAATTAATAAATAAATTCTATACCATTACCCTACACTGTCAGAAAGTCAAACATGGCTGATAGTGGTCAGGATAGATGTTTTAGGCTTTCTCAAGGGTGTATTGGAGGGGGAAAGGGTGCATTTGCCCTGGGCACACAGCAATCTAGGGGTGCCTGAGGGGGGAGCAGGAGGAGGAAGCTGTGCACCCTCCCACCAGCAGTCCTCCTTTCCCTGGGCTAAGGCTTAGAACATAAGAAGAGCCCTGCTGGATCAGGCCAAAGGCCCCTCTAGTCCAGCTTCCTGTATCTCACAGTGGCCCTGCCAGATGTTTCTGGGAGTGCACAAGACTAGATCTCTGTCTCCTGATCCCACTCCCCTGCATCTGGCCCTTGAAGGACCCTGGTTTTAAGCCTAGAGATGACACATCTCCATCGGAGTGACAAGACCCCCCTGCCTCCGCCTCCGCATACCAGGTGAGCGGTGAAGCAGCCAGGCATGCAGGGAGCATGGTGGCCATGGTGCCCTCCTCCTCCTCCTCTTCTTCACCTTGCTCCTGGCCCACCATAGGAGAGGTGTAAGGCACGCACGCACAAAAAAATGCCCACCTGCGCATGCACACACACATGTTCATGCATGCTTCCCACGCCCACAGGATTGGGCCCTCCCTTGCTGGGTGGGTGCGATGCAATGGGGGTGGGCAGGAGAGGCGCAAAAACGGACTTTGTCCCCAGGAGCTCCAAACCCTTGCTACGCCTCTGTGCTTTCTACCCCATGCCTATCACCTCCATTGTGTGTGCATGCGATCTTTGGTGAAATCTTTATATAATCTGAAGAGAAGCAAGAGTATGTTTTGTGTAGATGAATTCCTAAAATCGGTTCTTCTGAAACTGCTTTTTTTAAATTAAAAAAAAAAGACGTTAATTAGCTAATTGCACCGGGGTGTGTGCTATTATGACATAAAACTACATACAGGCAACACAACATCGTTGCTCTAAAATTTAGAGTCTAAATCGATACATTTAGAAGAGATGATCTGATCAGGGAACAGAATTGCTTTCATTAAAGAATCCTAGACACAACAGTTTTGTTAACCGTCCTAAAGGTTTACATTTCGGCCAAGTTCTGATATATTTTGCAAAACAATTTATCTCTCTGTGTGTGTGTGTCTATATCTATATCTATATCTATATCTATATTTCTCTCTCTCTCTCTCTCTCTCTCTCTCTCTCTCTCTCTCTCTCTCTCTCTCTCTCTCTCTATCTATCTATCTATCTATCTATCTATCTATCTATCTATATAATAGCCTGACATTTGGACCCAAGTAGATCCCACCCCCACCCCCACCGCCCCCAGAGACTTTGATGGGCGACAACCACATGTGATGGGTTGCCAGGTTTGTGACCAATGCTGGACTCAAAAGAAGTCCTTCCTCATTGCTTCAGTGTCACACCTGTGCTTTTAATTTATTTATTTATTTATTTATTTATTTATTTGTTTGTTTGTTTGTTTGTTTGTTTGTTGCACTTTTGTACCACACCATTTCCCATAAGGAACTCTGTGCGGTTTACAGATTAAAAACATCAGGTAAAACAATAATATAGGGAAACATCGGGTAAAACAACAAAATGAACAGGGAGGTCTGCTGTCTCCCTGGAGCCAGTAACGGAGAGACTAACGAGACTCATCAAGCCCTCTGATTCTAACCCCTTTCTCTTCGTTCATGTAGGGACTAATGATACTTCCAAACGCAGCTTTCAGGATATTACTAAAGCGTATGAAGAGATGGGTAGGAAGCTGAAGGACCTGGGTGGACAGGTGGTAATCTCATCTCTCCTCCCTGTAGAAGGATGTGGCCCACGAAGGGAAAATAAAATAGTGGAGGAGAACAATTGGCTTCGGAGATGGTGCCGGCAGGAATGATTTGGATTCTTGGACCATGTTTTGCTTTTTCATTCAGAGGGGATATTGAGCCAGGATGGGGTGCATCTCACCACTGCTGGTCGGAATCTTTTTGCCAAGAGGATTGCAGATTTAATAAGGAGAGCTTTAAACTGAGTTTGCAGGGGGAGGGAGAAAATTCTCTTAACGGTAGAGATCCAGAAGGGGTTGTGGAGACTAGCCCAAATGTTGCAACAGGAGCAGGACAAGAAGTAGTGCAGACCATCAGTGCGAGGAAAAACAGGTTAAGCAAAGGACATGTAAGAAGCACACGCAACCTCAACTGTCTCTACACCAATGCACAGAGCATGGGGAACAAAGAAGAGGAGCTGGAACTCCTAATACAGCAAAATAAATATGACATAATTGGCATCACTGAAACATGGTGGGATGAGACTTATGATTGGAATGTAGTCATTGGAGGGTATAACCTGTTTCAAAGGAACAGACCGATTAAGAAAGGAGGAGGTGTAGCTTTATATATTAAGGACATTTATACTGCTGAGGAAATACAAGATAAACAGCAGAGGAACCATGTTGAGAGTAATTGGGTGAAAATCAGGGGTGGAAAAACTGGGAGGGATGTCACTGTGGGGATATATTATAGACCCCCAAGCCAGTTGGAAGAGTGGGATGATGCCTTCTGTGAGCAGATGGCCACACAGTCAAAAGGGAGAGATGTAGTACTAATGGGAGATTTTAACTATCCTGATATATGCTGGCAGTCCACCTCAGCTAAGAATGCAAGGTCTAACAAATTCCTTACTGCTCCTGAAAACAATTTCATGGCCTAGAAGGTAGAGGAGGCAACAAGAGGCAAAACCTTTTAGATCTGGTCTTAACCAATAAGGAGGACCGTATAAATGGGGTCGAAGTGGTGGGATCATTAGGTAAAAGTGACCATGCCCTCTTGGAATTTGTTATACAGTTGGAAGGTGAAGCTAAGCATAGTCAGACAAGAATCCTGGACTTTAAGAAAGCCAATTTTTGTAAACTTAGGGAATTATTGGCTGTGATTCCATAGACTGAAACACTGAAAGAGAAGGGAGTCCGAGATGGATGGGAGTTCCTTAAAAGCGAGATATTAAAGGCACAATTTAAAACTGTCCCAACAAGAAGTAAAAGTGGGAGAGGTCTAAAGAAACCGTAATGGTTTACTAAAGAACTTTCAGCACAGCTAACTATAAAGAAAAACAAGTACAAGGAATGGAAAAATGGGAAATGCACCAAAGAGGAATACAAGCAAACAGCTAATATATGCAGGGGGATGGTAAAAAAAGCTAAAGCGCAAAACGAACTTAGACTTGCCAGAGACATTAAAGATAATAAAAAGGGTTTCTTCAGTTATGTCCGCAGCAAAAGGAAAAATAAGCAAATGATAGGCTCTCTGCGTGTCAATAATAACCAGTTACTAACAGGGGACAAGGAAAAGGCAGAACTACTCAACACCTTCTTTGCCTCTGTTTTCTCCAAAAAGGAAGAAAGAGATCCACTGGGACAAATACTAGATGAGGTAGGATGGGAATTGCAACATAGAATAGGTAGAGAGCTGGTACAGGAACACCTGGAAACATTAAATGAATTTAAGTCTTCTGGGCCAGATGAATTACAGCCAAGGATATTAAAAGAACTGGCGGAAGTAATTTTGGAACCATTGGCAATAATATTTGAAAAGTCCTGGAGAACTGGGGAAGTCCCCATCGATTGGAGGAGGGCTAATGTCCCCATCTTCAAAAAGGGGGAAAAAGAGGACCCTAATAATTACCGCCCAGTCAGCTTGACTTGAATTCCTGGAAAGATTTTAGAGCAGATTATTAAACAGGCAGTCTGCAACTATTTAACAAACAATGCTGTCATTACAAGAAGTCAACACGGGTTTCTTAAAAACAAGTCATGCCAGACTAATTTGATCTCTTTCTTTGATTTAATTACAGGCCTGGTGGATGAGGGGAATGCTGTGGATATTGCTTATCTGGACTTTAGTAAGGCCTTTGATAAGGTTCCCCATGATATTCTTGCTAAGAAGTTAGTAGAAAGTGGGATAGATAGTGCTACTGTTAGGTGGATTTGTAATTGGTTGACTGATCGCACCCAAAGGGTGACCATTAGAGATGGGCACGAAACAAACAATTTTCCGTTTCCGTTTCCGTTTTTCATTTCGTTACACAATGAAACGACAAACAAATTTTGTCTCTAAAAGGAAACGAAAGAAACAGAAACACCAGAAATTTTGTCGTCCGTTTCATTTTCGTTACGGCAATACATTGAACTGCTTTAAATGCTAAAAAAATCACAAAAAATTGAAATAAATGGTAACGAAACAGTAACGAAACAAACAAAAACAAAAATGATTTTTTTGCAAAAATTCACGAAAAACGGAAACGAACCGCCCATCTCTAGTGGCCATAAATGGCCTCTCTTCAGTTTGGAGAGACGTGACCAGTGGGGTGCCCCAGGGTTCTGTTCTGGGTCCAGTACTGTTCAATATCTTTATTAATGACTTAGAGGAAGGAATAGAGAGTATGCTAATTAAATTTGCAGATGATACCAAATTGGGAGGGGTTGCTAATTCCTTAGAGGATAGGATGAAAATTCAAAAAGACCTTGACAGATTAGAGTGCTGGGCCAAAGCCAACAGAATGGATTTCAACAGAGGGAAATGTAGGGTGCTACATCTAGGTAAAAAGAATGAATTGCACAGATATGGGATGGGGGACACATGGCTGGAAAATAGTACCTGTGAAAGGGATTTGGGAGTCTTGGTGGATCACAAATTGAACATGAGTCAGCAGTGTGATGCAGCGGCCAGGAAAGCCAATGCAATTCTTGGTTGCATCAACAGAACCATAATGTCTAGATCAAGGGACGTGATAGTACCACTCTATTCTGCTCTGGTGAGACCCCACCTGGAGTCCTGTGTCCAGTTCTTTGTGCCTCAATTTAAAAAGGATGTTGACAACCTCGAGCGGGTGCAGAGGAGGGCGACCAGGATGGTTGAGGGTCTGGAGGAAATGTCATATGAGGAACGGCTTAGGGAACTGGGAATGTTTAGCCTTTAAAAAAAAAAGAAGGCTGACAGGGGATATGATAGCCATGTTTAAATATTTGAAAGGTTGTCATATTGAAGAAGGAACAGGTTTGTTTTCCATGACTTCAGAGACTAGGACTCGGGGCAATGGTTTCAAACTACAGGGAAAGAGATTCCATTTGAACATTAGGAAGAACTTCATGACAGAGCTGTTCGGCAGTGGAATATGCTGCCACGGAGGGTGGTGGAGTCTCCTTCTTTGGAGGTTTTTAAGTAGAGGCTGGATGGCCATCTGTCGGAAATATTGTGATGGGGGTTCCTGCATGGCAGGGGGTTGGACTAGATGTCCCTTGAGGTCTCTTCGAACTCTATGATTCTATGATTCTATGATTCTATGAATATA
Organism: Phrynocephalus forsythii; assembly: GCA_029282475.1. Taxonomy (NCBI): domain Eukaryota; kingdom Metazoa; phylum Chordata; class Lepidosauria; order Squamata; family Agamidae; genus Phrynocephalus; species Phrynocephalus forsythii. The sequence goes on along the minus strand of JAPFRF010000005.1, from coordinate 130,540,963 downwards.
AGCAAAAGAGGGGGAACCCTCAGCAGGACGCAGCGGATACACGCACACACAAAAGGAAGAAATTAAGTGGAGATAAGGCCACCATATGCCTCCTTTAAAAGCATAGTTTTAAATGCCTTTCTGAAGGCGGGCAGGGACTGTGCAAGGCACAGCTCACTCGGTAGATGGTTCCATAGTGAAGGGCCCAACAACAGAGAAGGCACGGCTGCGAGTTGCCGACTTCCGCGCCTCCCCAGGAGTGGCCACCCTGAGTGAGAGCCCCCGCGACATTCGAGTGGGCCTAGCCTCGGTTGACCTCTGGGAGATACGCTCCGCCAGGTATTCAGGTTCCAAGCCATGGAGGGTTTTGAAAACCAAAACTAGGACCTTGAACCTTATCCGGACAGCAACAGGCAGCCAATGCAGGCGCGCCAGAACTGGGGTGATGTGATCATATTTGTGAGCACCCACCACCAGTCTGGCCGCTGCATTCTGTACCCGCTGGATTCTCCGGACAAGGGTCAAGGGCAACCCCATGTAGTGTGTTGCAGTAGTCAATCCTCGAAATCATGAGGGCCTGCACAACTGTTCTCAGGGAGGACTCATTGAGATATGGACGGATCTGGGCGATCCTGCATTGGAAAAAAGCGGCCCTGGAGACCATCATCACCTGGGCTTCCAGAGAGAGGGCTGAGTCCATGACCACATCCAGATTCCTGGCCCTGTCCATAGGCCGGAGGGAAACTCCCCCCAGACTAGGGAGGGGGCCATTGTACCTGGATGAGGGCGCTCTGAAGAACAGAACCTCGGTCTTCTCTGGGTTAAGTTTGAGCCTGTTGGTCCTTGTCAATTCCAAGACCGCCTCCAGGCACAGGTCAAGGGAGCGAAGTGCCTCCACTGCAGAAGAAGAAAAGGAGAGATAGAGCTGCGTACCATCAGCGTACTGATGACAGCGAACTCTAAAGCTCCTGATGACCTCCGCCAGCGGCCTCATATAAACATTGAACAGCACGGGAGAGATTGCCGACCCCTGGGACACCCCACAAGGGAGCGTCCAAGGAGCCAACAAGTCATCCCCCAGCTGAACCCACTGAGACTGGCCATCGTGGGAGGATCGGAGCCAGCAGAACGGTGAGCCCCTGATACCCGCCTCGGCGAGCCGGGCCAGCAGGTTACCATGGTCGACGGTATCAAAGGCAGCTGACAGATCAAGGAGGACCAACAGGGAGGAGCACCCCCTGTCAGCCTCCCCGAGGAGGTCATCCTGCAGAGCGACCAGGGCAGTCTCGGTCCCGTGAAACGGCCTGAACCCGGATTGGAATGGATCAAGGATGTGAACGGTGGCCACCCTCTCAACAAGAATGTTCACTTCCCCTGCCTCATTGGAGGACATATTGGTAGCTTTTGTCTAGGGCTCTCTTTTTTTTCATGTCCTCATGAGCCAAACATTTCAACACTTCCCTCCCCATTTCTGCCTCTCCCCCCTCTTGTTTGGCCATAGCACCTGCTGCTGCTCCACAAGGAGGCAGGATGGGGCAGGGGCATCCAATAGCCGGTCATGGGTGCCCCCCCCCAAAGCAGACAACTGTCATCTCCTTGAAATTTCACCAAAATGTTTCTACTCTCAGAGTTGGGAAGCAGGGCTATTTTACTCCCCACCCCCAGTCCCTTGAAAACAGTAGGAGTCCACACCCATCACCGACACCAAGGCACCAAGTCATGACCCAGGTCAAAAGCGACTCTCTTTGCAAACAAAATCACTGTTGAGCTGCAGAGGATTGATTACAAAGCAAGGCAAGCCAGAAGAGCTTGTGGTTCGCCTGCCAAAAACCTGCTCACAACCTGGGATACCGTCCTGGGTAGCCGCCTTGAGGTTCACTCAGCCTTCCCTCCTTTTGAGGTCAGTAAAATGAGTAGCCAGCTCGCTTAGGGAGCAATCTGTAGTCTGCATAATGATCTTGTAAACCACCCAGAGAGTGCTTTAACTTGCTTTATTTATTTATTTATTTATTTATTTATTTATTTATTTATTTATTTTAGAGTATTTTTACCCTGCCTTTCTCCTTGGAAAGGACCCAAGGTGGCTTACAGTAAGGAGAGACAATATAAAGTCCATCACAATTGAGACATAATCAGTTTGTGAAACAGGGAATGGAGGCGTATCTTAGACAGTATGAGAAGGCAACATTTAAGCACTACTGTGCTGTCTACAAGCAACCCACTCTGCTTGGCTTTGCTAAAAACGGGGAGTTGGGAAAAATTCCCGCTGTGAGGATCAGCGCACAAGGAATCTCCTCTTCTACTGATGAGTGTTCTGTTAACATCCACTTTTGCCCATGCCCCCCCCAAGTCAACGATTCACTAAATAATCTCACTTTCTAGCACAGTGATGGCGAACCTTTTAGAGACCAAGTACCCAAACTGTGATTCAAAACCCACTGGGTCAATACAGCCATTTAACCTGAATCCAGGCGGCTGTGAAGGGGCCATGCCGGGTGTCCACAGAAAGGGCTCCTTTGAGGGCCACCTTTGGCACCCATGCCATAGTTATTTATTTATTTATTTATATTTATTTATTTATGAGCTTATATCCTGCCCATCTTCCCAACACATAAAACAACAGTTAAAACTGCAAGCAATAAGGCAGCGAAAGACCAACACTGTTCCAGCATTATGAGAGAAGGAGAGGGTAAGGAACTCTCTTTTTTTCCTCCTCGCCCGCCCTTTCTCTCTCCACCACCATGCCAGAGACTTCTCTGCCTAGGGCAAGATGAGGGTTCTGTCTCTGCAATCTCATGCACCTGCTTTTCTGATACAGTGGGACCCACATATCCACTGATTCAGTTATTCACGGTTGGCAGAGGAAAAAATAAATAAATAATTCAGGAGCTGCAAAGCAAGCTACTGTCACAAAGAGCTGCTGTAAAGCAAGCTACTGTCATAAAACAGCAGCTGTAAAGCAAGTTACTGTTGCAAAACAGCGGCTCTAAAGCAAGTTACTATCACAAAACAGCAGTTTTGGGGAACATTTTGGCATTCTCTCTTATCCACAGTTTTCATTATCCACAGGAAGGCTTGGAACCAATCACCAGCAGATACTGGGGTCCTACTATAAAATGCTCCTAATGGTTCCCCTCTGTAGCCTGCCCCAGGAGGAAGCTTGAGTTTCCAAGATCAGTGGAGGGCTTAGGGGAGGAAAAGGACTCTCCCGAGGATAATAATGAATTCATAGGACAGTCAAAAGCAACCAAAGGGCACAGAACAGCAACCTGGTTGCATTTTGGGCATTGTGGGCATGAAGACTCTATTGACAATATTCTCCATCTTACCCCCATGGCCTCTGCTCCTCGTGAAGAGTTTCAGAAGACCTTCATCCTCTTCCTCCTCCTCCGGTTTGAGCTGAGTGGCATGGGAGTCTCCGAGGCCTTATATATCTTTGCCCCCTCTTGTACGTAAAAGGCAGATTAAAGAGAATGACCGGTGCCAAATTCACCTTCAGGGCGGGGTGGCTTCCCACGGTCCACTGGAGGCCAGTGATCCATGTCGCAGGAGTGGTGGTGGATCTGTTGGTTGCCGGGCCAGGGCTTTTGGCTTCCTGCCGCTCCTCGTCACAGAAGGATCTGGACGGAGGGCACGTGGGTGGGACACAGGGACGCCCTTGGCACCAGGCTGGCTCGGGCCCCAGAGCCTGCCCTATGGGAAGAAAGGGTTCGATGCAAGCCACCTGGGCCCCCTGGAGCAAGACAGATCCACAAATGTCATGGTGAAAATCACCAAAATTTCAAAAGCCCCTTGCTCTTTAGAAAAAAACCAAAACTAAAACCCTTCCAGCCCTGAATCCCTTGAGGTTTTGTTTTAGGTGAATTCAGAAAGCAACATCCAGGTGCCAGGGAAGTACCCTGCTTTCTGAGAGTGGTGGTGGTGGTGGTGGACAGTCCTCTTTGCCTGGCCAACCACTTCCTCCAGAACAGGAGACCAAACTCTGGTCACCTTGATTCTTTCCAGGAGAAAGGAGAGAGAGAAATATTTTGAACGGGCAAATTGTCTTGAAACAGCTTCTTTCATTTGTGAGCCAGGACGTCCGAGAACTTAGTTCCTCCCTACACACTGAGCCCTTTCCTCAAAAGCACAGGGTTGTAGCTTCTCAACACCCATCATACTACGCTTAGAGTACCTAGTAGATAAGCGGGATATAAATATAACAAATAAATAAAATAAATAAATAAATAAATAAATCAGGCTCTCTAGCTTAGGCTGTGAAAACCAAGCACTGAGAGGTATTGCTGCCCGCCGGGATCAGCAAGAGAAAGAGAGAGCGCAATATGGGCTGTGGGTCTGACTCTTTGCTTAGGGGCTCCCTGTGTGCCGGGGGGGGGACGAAACACAGATTCACACGCACAGCAGAGGCATAGCCAGGATTTGGAGTGCCTGGGAACAAAGCTTGTTTTTGTGCCCTTCCTGCCACCGCCCCCCACCCCACATCGCAGCCACCCAGCAATGGGGGCCAAACCCTGCGGGCAGGGGTGGGTGGGTGGGTGGGTGCATGTGTGTGCGCATGGGTGGACAGGTAGGCAGGCGCTCGCTTACACCTCTCACGCTAAGGCAGGGGTGTCCAAACTTTTTGCAAAGAGGGCTGGATTTGGCGAGGTGAAAATGTGGGGGGGGGCTGACCATTCAGCTGCATTTGGCCCCTGCGATGCACTTTTCACAAGCCTCTAGGGACATGCAAGGAGGCAGGGAGGACGCTGCAACAATGGAGCCAGGGCAGGTAGACTGGGCAGGTGGCTGGGGTGGGGACAGACGGAGGCAGGGAGGGCAGGCAAACCATAAAACTGCAAGCTGACATCTCCATCCAGTATGGGGAGGGTCCAGCTGTCAGGGATGCATGACGGGCTGAGCTGGCAGGGAGAAGAGGCTGTGGGCCGCTTGAAATTTGAAAACGGGCCGCATTTGGCCCCGGGCCTGACTTTGGACATGCCTGCACTAAGGCAAGGAAGAGGAGGAGGAAAGTGCCACGGGTACCGCACTCCTGCCTGCCTGCCTGCTTGCTTCACCCGCCGCCTGGCGTGCAGCGGCGGAGGCGGTGGAAGGGATGCCGCCGCCAAGCCTTAGGGGAAAGGAGGACTGCTGGACGGCGGGAGGGTGCCCGGCTTCCTCCTCCTCCTCCCCCTCCAGGCGCCCCCAGATCGCTGCACCCGGGGCAGATGTACCCTTCTGCCCACCCACCCCCAGATATGCCCCTGACACACAGCCCTCCGTTTTAGGTTTGCTGCAGTGGGTGGGAGGCTTTGACGAGTGCAGCGAAGCAGTGCTGATATTTCAGAAAGATGGAGGGCAAGCTGGGAAGATCCTGAAGATGATTCTCTGCTGCCAGAATCCATCAGGGTTCTGGCAGACCACCAAATAATGCCCTCTTCCGAGCAGGAAGCAGAAGTGGCAAGAGGTTCTCTGGGTTTCGAAAATGGGTAGAGTGGTCCCCTGACCATTTGCAGTTCATATACTGCAGTCCCGCTATATTGCGGGACCGCAGTGTATGAATAAACGGCCCCTGGGGTAATGGGGGAAAGGACAGTTTCAGGCCTCCCTTACTTACTGGCGAAGCCCCAAACAGGCCTGCAAGGGCCTTCCCAAGCTTTCTGGAGGCCCCCAAAGGCCTGGGAAAGCCCTTGCAGGCCTGTTTGGGGCAGTGCCAGGCTGGGGGTAAATACAAAAGCCCCCAGCTAGGCACCTCAGGCCTGACCCGACCTGCATCTGCATGTCACGGATTTTCAATTATCACAGGTCGGGTCAGGTCCCTAACCCCTGCAATTAGAGATGGGCACGACTTAGCGGTATTCCCGTTTCCGTTTCCGTTACTCGGTTCCGTTACTCTACGGAAACGGTAACGGGAATTACTCCACCAGACTTCGAGCTCGAACCGACGAACGAACAATTTTGGTCTGATTTGTTGTGCTTGTTCCTTGGACCGCGTGCGGCACAGAAAAAAAGTTTTTAAAAGTTAAAAAACCCGGTTCCCGGCCAAAAAGCAGGCGGAAAAATGCCTGCCGTGCCTCAGGGCACCTACCAGAGGGGTTGTTTCTGGAGGTCCCCGGCCTCCCCCCCATCCCCCGTCCTGGGCTGCTCTGGTGGGACTCGCCGCAGGCTCGCAGCCAGCAAAAAGCCCAATCTCGCCGCCGACCGCCGCAATTAAAGCGCAAGCAAGCGGCACAGAGGGCACAGGAAAAAAACTTTTAAACTCTCCCCCCACCCATTCCCGGGCCAAAAAAGCAGGCGGAAAAATGCCTGACTAAGGGCGCAGGGCACCTACCGGAGGGGTGGTTTCTGGAGGGGGGGTCCCGCCTCCCCCCCGTCCTGGGCAGCCGGACTCGAGTCACCATGCCATGCAGTGCGGGGGCGGGATCCAAAATGGGGCGGCGAATGCAATATTGTTTTTGAAATTGTGGTCCAAAAACACACAAGCACAACAGAAAGAAACATGCGAAAATTTATAAACTGCCAGATTTTTCACAGTAGCGGTGGGTTTTTTCTTGCAACAAAACGTCTCTCCTCTCCTCCTCTGTCCTCCATTGATTTTATTTTTTATTTTATTTTTTTTACACCTGCGCAATGATGGGCTGGCCGAGTGGCCAGCCATGTGAGTGGACGACCATGCAAATTTTGGAGCCATCCCACCAATCGCATGGCCAGGGCCACGGAGACTTCTGGGATGTGCCAAAAGCCCCTAAAACCTGCCCTAGCCCCCGAACCCTAACCCTAACCCTTGACTCCTTTCTTATCCATACGTCACAGACTGTCTTCTTAGTGGGTCAGAGAGGCACCCAGAGGTGCAACCCACTAGCCCACCGGACCCGTCACTTCAACCCTAGCCCTTGCACTAACCCACCTTAACCCTAAGCCAGATCTACTTGCTTGCATTGCACTACACGCAGCAAGTACAATTCCCTTCTGTGTGAGACATGGCGGTGCGAGAGCCTTGTGCAGGGAAGGCATGACGCTATCACTCTCACTGGTCTCACTGTCTGCACAACTGGTATGCAATATCCATATGGCTATTGCATACCATTTTGCAGCACCAGCAGGTGAAGAGGGGAGACCCCTATGTAGAGGGGTCTCTTGGAGCCTGCTTCCCCTTCCTAGTGGGAGGATAGGAGGCACCCACGGGTGCCTCCAGGAGCCCACTTTTCCTTTATAGCGGGCCAGAGGAGGCACCCACCACAGAGGTGCCTCCAGGAGCCCGATCCCCCCCCAAAAAAACCAGTACTAACGACAACGAAAAAACAAAAAAACGAACCGACTAATTTTTGTGAATTTTCGTGAAAAACGGAAACGAGCCGAAACGGAACCGGCCCAACTAACGACAACTCGAAAAAAATTTTTTTTCAAGTCGTGCCCATCTCTACCTGCAATAGGTGGGGGATCACTGTATACCCAGTTGTATACTGCTACTAGACATTTCCACTTTTTATGGGAAGGTAATTCTCTGTTCATGGAGGTTTCAAGGGTAGAAACTCACAGATTTTTCTGTAGACAAATGACATGAACAACTTTGCAGCTTTTCCTAAATGCCAGGAAAGAGCTGGAAAAACAGCCCATCAGAAAGTCATCCTGAAGTTCTAACCCACTGCTGTCAAACCTTTACTCTTTAGGTATCGTAGAACAAACACTAATTTGGTGTCAGGTTAAACAGAAGGTTCGTTTCCCTTTAGTTGCAGGAGATGCCTAGCTTAGATTGTAGTTTGTGCATGCATTTACCAATTTGCTGATTCTACTTCTCTTCTCTCTCTCTCTCTCTCTCTCTCTCTCTCTCTCTCTCTCTCTCTCTCTCTTTCTTTGGGTACACATGAGACACTGCATTTGGGCCTTCCCAACATTTATGGGAAGGTGATTCGCTTTTCAATGTGGTTTCAAGTGTAGAAACTCACATTCCTTCCTTCCTTCCACTCCGCTTTTAAACTCAGTTGTTTTCTTCTTCTTTTGTGACAAAGATTGATTGCATTTTTGCATCACTATTTATCTGTTTTTATCAGGGCTTGCTACACCACCACCACCACCACCACCACACCACCACCATCATTGGCACTGTGATCAAAAATACATCAAGCAGGGAGTGTACTGATATATCGTGAGTTTAGCCTCAAGGCTGAGCTGACTCTAAGGAGCACCCCAAGATACTTGGAATCCAACACGCACATCCCATTTCTCAGCGGGTTATCTATTTATTGCATCCCTCCTCTGATTTTCTACTACGAAGCAATGCTCCAGGCAGCTTAGAATACATCAAACACAAGATCATAAGGAGATCAAGAAGCAAATTCAACTGCAGAACCAACAAAATCTACAACACACACACACACACACACACACACACACACACACACACACACACACACACACACACACACACACACACACACACACACACACACACACAATTTGCTTCTAAATACAGTTTGCTTAAGAAGATTTGTCTTTAAGCCCTTCCTAATAGTAGGAAAAGGGGGTTCATGAAGGCGACTCAGAAGGAAGGGCACTGCATAATCTGGAGCCACACAGGGGGAAGCCCTCCCTCCTGTGTTTGTTAAGGGGTGATGGTCTGCAGCTGCTGGCCCTCCCAAGGGGACCTCTCCCAATCATGCTAACAACTGGACAGGTTCATAAAAAAGGCAGAAGGCCCCTTAGATCTCCTCTATGTTTTACATAGGCCTGCTTTAGTCTTGTTGCGACCCTTCTGATCCGGCCTCATCTTGAGTATTGTGTCCAGTTCTGGATGCCTCACTTCAAGAGAGATGCTGGCAAACTGGGACAAGATCAGAGGAAGGCAGCAAGGATGATCTGGGAAATGGAAACCAAACACTGTCAGGAAAGACGGAAAGAACTGGGTTTGTTTAGCCAGGAGAAAAGGAGACCGAGAGGCGATAGGAGAGCACTTTTCAATGATTTTAACCTTGACAGATAACAGTTAGCCAAAGCTAACAGAATGGGTTTCAACAGAGGGAAATGTAGGGTGCTGCATCTAGTAAAAAGAAAGAATTGCACAGATATAGGATGGGGGATACTTGGCTGGAAAATAGTACCTGTGAAAGGGATCTGGGAGTCTCGGTGGACCACAAATTGAACATGAGTCAGCAGTGTGATGCGCCAGCCAGGAAAGCCAACGCGATTCTTGGTTGCCTCAACAGAACCATTGTGTCTAGATCAAGGGAAGTGATAGTGCCACTCTATTCTGCTCTGGTCAGACCCCACCTGGAGTACTGTGTCCAGTTCTGTGTGCCTCAGTTTAAAAAGGATGTTGACAACCTCGAGTGGGTGCAGAGGAGGGCGACCAGGATGGTTGAGGATCTGGAGGAAATATCTTATGACTTGAGGAATGGCTTAGGGAACTGGGAATGTTTAGCCTTTCAAAAAGAAGGATGAGGGGGGATATGATAGCCATGTTTAAATATTGAAAGGATGTCTTATTTAAGAGGGAATAGGTTTGTTTTCCATAGCTTCAGAGACTAGGACTCAGGGCAATAGTTTCAAACTGCAGGAAAAGAGATTCTATTTGAACATTAGGAAGAACTTCATGACAGTTAGAGCTGTTCGGCAGTGGAAGATGCTGCCCCAAAGGAGAGTGGTGGAGTCTCCTTCTTTGGAGGTTTTTAAGCAGAGGCTGGATGGCCATCTGACAGGAGTACTACTGTGATGGGGGTTCCTGCGAGGCAGGGGGTGGACTAGATGGCCCTTGAGGTATCTTTCAACTCTATGGCTCTATGACCTATGATTCTATTTGAAAAGTCATACAGAGGAGGGCAGGGTCTGCTGTTGTCTTGACCATCCCAGAGTGCAGGACATGCAACAATGATTTCAAGCTACAGGAGGACATATTTAGGCTGAATACTAGGATAAACTTCATAACTGTTAGAGTAGTATGACAACAGAACCAATGACCTCAGCGGGAGGTGGTGAGTGCTTCAATGCTGGAGGCACTCAATAGGATTTGTTTGTTTGTTTGTTTGTTTGTTTGTTTGTTCAGTTGTTATACACACCATCAGACCAAGGGTCACTCTGGGCGATCTGCTTTAAGTTTTCTTCCTGACTTGAGCAGGGGTTTGAGATAGATGGCCTGTAGGACCCTTCCAAATCCATAAAGGAACCTCAGATCCTAGCCCTTGGAGAAGGATGGGTTAGAATCCAAAGAAATAAACGATATCCTCCCTTCCTTCGCCAACGATGAGAACAGGTTCCCTTTCATGCCTTCCAGTTCCTGCCTCCGTGGAGTTAAGGCCAAAGCAAAAATATTTGCTCAGCAGCAGCCCAGCTGAAGTTATTTGCTCCTCTGATCCTGGGCCTTGGCGAGAGCTTTAGAGGTTGACCTTGTGAGGATTTTGCCCGTTGCAAAGTCCATATGTATCTAAATGCCATGCACTGGTCAAATAAGACAGCAGCCTCATTTGCAGAGGATGGTTGTTTATACTGATATGGAACAATGGTTTTAGGCTGAACTTGCGTCTTTTCTTTTAAGAAGGGTGTGCTCTAGGATCTGGTCATCAGAAGAATGGGGCTTATGTTTTATTGTTTCTGGAAATGCATTCTGAGATGGATCAAAAGGAAAAGCTGCAACTTAATGGATAAAAGCTTCTATAATTGAAGGCATTTGAAGACCCATGTCTGTCTCTTTCTAAGACATTTCCCTGTTTGGGGAAGAATCATAGAATAATAGAGTTGGAAGAGACCTCAAGGGCCATCCAGTCCAACCCCCTGCCATGCAGGACCCCCATCACAGTATTTCTGACAGATGGCCATCCATCCTCTGCTTAAAAACCTCCAAAGAAGGAGACTCCACCACCCTCCTTTGTGTCAGCTTATTATTCCACTGCTGAACAGCTCTAACTGTCATGAAGTTCTTCCTAATGTTCAAATGGAATCTCTTTTCCTGTAGTTTGAAAACATTTCCCCAAGTCCTCGTATTCTGAAGCCATGGAAAACAAACCTGTTCCCTCTTCAATATGACATCATTTCAAATATTTAAACATAGCTATCATATCCCCCCATAGCCTTCTTTTTGAAAGGCTAAACATTCCCAGTTCCCTAAGCCATTCCTCATAAGACATTTCTTCCAGACCTTCAACCATCCTGGTCACTTCTAGACCAGAGCAGAATAGAGTCATATTACATTACTTTCCTTGATCTAGATACTATGGTTCTGTTGATGCAACCAAGAATTGCATTGGATTTCCTGGCCACTGCATCACACTGCTGACCCATGTTCAATTTATGGTCCTCCAAGACTCCCAGATCCCTTTCACATGTACTATTTTCCAGCTAGGTGTCTCCTATCCTATATCTGTGCAATTCATTCTTTTTACCTAGATGCACCATCTTAGATTTCCCTCTTGAACCCCATTCTGTTAGCTTTGGCCTAATACTCTAATCTGTCAAGGTCATTTTGGATTTTCATCTTATCTTCTAGGGAATTAGAAGGAAGTCCATCCTGAGAATAATAATCTACATATCAGCAAGTAATAATAACACAGGGTAGCCACTTAAAGAATAACATGGTTCATTCGTCAGCATCTTTCAAAGACTGTAGTCCCACTTCTTGCCCATGAATTGAATGGCTTCAAATGTTGTTGAAGTCTGTCAAGTCTACCAAGCCTATGACCTCCGAAATCCACTGTCCTCAACAGGTCTGATCTTCCAAACTCAAGGCTTTGGTCTCCCTTCCTTTGCCTACCCATTTCTTGTTGGTCCTTCTGTTTTCCTTGTGGCCCTCCACTCACTGTTCCCAGCTTTCTGTTCTTTCCCATTGAGTCTTGCCTTGTCTTCTCATAACGTGCTCAAAGCAAAACAGGCTCTGTTTAGTGCTTTCATTACATGCCATCGTGATGTACCATTAGGTATCTTCCAGCTCATGGCGACCCTGTGAAGGAGGGACCACTGACCACCTTGCTTGGTGCATGAACTTCTATAAACTTACAAATATTTTTTTCACGTAGACCTACTGCTGTGTCTGGTGAAGCATTCCCAAAAGCTCACATTAAAATACAGTGGTATATCTTAAAACAAATTTAATTCGTTCTACAGGTCAATTTGTTTTAAGAAAATTTTGTCTTACGAAACACAGTTTCCCATAGGAATGCACTGAACATGGATTAATCTGTTCCAGAGGCTATGGGTTGCTTCATTATATGAAAATTTTGTCTTACAAAATGCCATTTCCCATAGGAATGCATTGGGAATGGATTAATCCATTCCAGAGGCTAGAATAAAGACCAAACAAACAAACAAACAAAACTGGTCTTTTTTCTGGGTACACGCGAAACAGTGGGCTTCTTTTTGTCTTGTGAAGCATCCCATAGGGAATTTTTCGTCATGTGAAGCATGCCTATTCCAGGATTTTTTTTCCTTCCTATGATTTTTTTACGAGGCATTTGTCTTAAGAGATACCACTGTATAGTACTTTGTCTCTAAGGTGCCACCACATTTCTTCTTCTTGATCCTCTTGATCCTCTTTCTTCTTCATTATTATTATTATTATTATTATTATTATTATTATTATTATTATTATTATTATTATTATTATTATTATTATTATTCACCACCACCACCACCACCACCACCACCACCACACAGCAGACAAGATAATAACTACGCTCTGCTTGCAAAATTCGCTGATACATCACATAGTCTTAAACGCTTGGGAAGCGTTTGACTAGTGATTTGTAATACAACATCCAGCATTGTGATGATGATGATGATGATGATGATGATGATGATGATGATGATGATGATGATGATGATGATGATGATGATGATTGTTTTTTCCTGGCATGGCCACTTGTTCCAAAACTGAGGAATCAGACTTGTTCACAAAAGCTCACTAAATGATAGCAGTTAGTTGTTAAGGTGCCATGTGTTTGTCTCCTTTATTGTTTTGTTTTGTTTTCCCTCATTCCTCCCCCCCACCCCCAATGTCTAAATCTGTCCTTATACTTGATGGTGGTTTCTAATCTTTTGGTTGCTGGCCCATTTTGAACCTCAGCCTACCTCTGACTTCCTGACTCCATTCTTCATTTGGATTGAGTGATGCACAGTGTCTGTTGGTTGGATCGCTCAGTGGTTTAGGTTTCCTGGCTGTAAAGCCAGAGGTAGGGAGTTCAATTCCCCCATGGTGCCTCCTGGGAGAAGAAACAGACTAGGTGGCCTTGGTCAAAAAGCTGCATAGTCTAAGCAGGGAACAAGGAACCACTTCTGAGTACAGTATTTTTCCATGTACAAGACTATATTTTTGTCTAAAATTGTTGGACTAAAAATTGAGGGTCATCTTATACACAGAAGGAAGCTGAGGGGAGAACAGTGTGGTTCTGTAATTCTGGGTTGAAAAAGTCATTTTTTTGGGGGGGCGGGGGGAGCTTACAGACAGAAAAATACAATATTCTGGAAAGCTTTGGAAAAAATCCCCATAAATCAGAACTGGCCTGATGGCACTCTACATCACACTATTAGTAAAATTAAGAGAGCAGTTGTACTGAGTTCTGGTATCATCAAGCCAACTGGAGGTTTGTTTAATTAATTAATTAATTAATATTTATACTTATATACCTCCCCCTTAGTGCAAACTAAGCTATAGGATCTAACCCACATAGTGTTTGTAACCTGCTCTTCCCTCAGGCAGGTCAGAGTGACTTTATCCAACACTGGAAAATAAAGATGCATATACTCATCACCCCATCCCACCGCAGACTCCTCAGCTAGCAGAGAGTTTGGTTTACCATCTGGTTGCAGATTTTGGAATTTCCCCATGACAAGATGTGGTGAGAACTACCAGCCTGGATGCTTTTAAAATGGGATTAGAAGCTGCTTCAGAACACGATGGTTGTGTACCACCTGCTCTATCAGAGTCTGTTGCTGTATACAGTACATGTTGCGAGGGGATGTAGGACCAAGGGTATGGTTGCAACCAATAGGCCAGCAGACAAAGAGGATATTGAAATGAGAGACCCCCCTTTGGACTGATCCAGCTTCAGGGCTCTTCTCGCGTAAAAGAAGGTCAGAAGAACATTTGCAATATTTTGCTAAAAGACAAGGACCTTCCAGGGAGGTCCATCACCCAGCACCAGAGCATCTCCTTGGCTGCCAGATGGTGCCAGGGGTCAGTACATGGAATCTCCACTCAAAGTGGGAACCTTTGGCAGCCTTTTCATCAGCCAAAGCAAGGCCTCCAAACTGGATGAAGTGTCTTCTTTAAAACAGAAAAAAATATACCTCTGAATGGCCATGCGGATATGCCACAGAACAGTGGGTGATAGGTTTCGGTGGTAACCACAAAAGCTTTCTATTGGCTTCATTCTTTTCCAGTGGTCCAATAAAAGTATCACCTGTTTTGGCATTTATATTTTTTGAGCCACAGCTGCCATGCTGCCTGGGGCCTTCTGGGAACTGTACTACGGAAAGTGAGCTTTTCTAGGATTCAGGAGGTGCCTTCCTAACCCTAACCCTAACCCTAACCCTAATCTGTCCCCCTACTGAACAGCCTCTCAACAGAGCAACGCGTGGGACCCTACCCCATCGAGAAGGTTCCTTCAGTGCAACGACAGTGTGTGTGTGTGTGCGTGTGCGCATGGCTGAATCTGGCATGGGCCAGGGGCTCTCCAAAAGCCAAGAGGGCCTGGCTGGGACTTCCTTCCTGCTGGTATAATATTAAACCTGGTAATCCACCTCCAGCCTGCTGGATAATCCCAATGTAAAGATGAGCGGGCGGGCCTCCATTTTGGCCAATCTGGAGCCACCCGGATGCACTTAAAGGCCTAATTCCTGAAGCTATTTACTTGAGATTAACCTCCCATGACCTCAATGGCATTTATTTTTCCGTATATAATTACAGGCTAGGATTTGAAAGGACTGTCCAAGATTTTGAAAGGACTGTCCAGTCATGGGTGTAAATGTCCAAGTCTCAGGGCAAATATCCAATGTGCCCACAGTTTCTGTTAGAATGGAAAACATTAAAAAAAAAAACTAGCCAGGAAAGTTTTTTTTAAATCTTCCTTTAGTCTTCATTTTGTAGCCTTGCACTGAGAAGCATGTTTGGATTGGATAGACTAAAATATGGATGTGGTTTCTCTTTCTTTTGCAACATAGATTTTCAATGAGGATCTGAGATCAAACCAATCAGTGGAAAACAGGTCTAGCCCTATCACGGAGCTTCCTAACCAAAGACACATTTTGGCAATTTTCACAGTTTCCCACTGAGATGGACATACACAGGATGAAATGAAGCAATCTAGGTAACAGGCAATGCACTTTCATGGTGGTCCTGGATTATCTTGCAATCTAGGGAACATTTTCAATTTGCACCATCATGGCCACCATGTGTTGGCTTTCCTTGGTTTCTCCAACCTTTTCTTTATGGCAGAAAATCAATAAAGGCAAAGGAAGGAGGGGAGGAATGGAGGAAGGGGAAAAACAATGAAAAGAAGAAAGGAGCAAAGGGAGGGAGGGAGGGAGGAAAAGACAAAGAAAGAAAGAAAGAAAGAAAGAAAGAAAGAAAGAAAGAAAGAAAGAAAGAAAGAAAGAAAGAAAGAAAGAAAGAAAGAAAGAAACCTTCATAAACCTACAAATAAATAATGACCTGCTGGTTTTTAATTCTGGGTGGTAACAAGCCTCAACAACCAAACATGAGATTATTGACTCAGGAGAGAAAACCAGAGCCTTGAGCTTGAAAGGCCCAAGAAAGGTGTTGAATAACAGGAGTCCTGGGTTGTTAAGGGTTCATGGTAAGTAGGAACAACAATGAAGAGTCCTCAGTCTAGATCAGCTGTCTGCGATTTTTCAATACCATGATGAAATCCATCTCTCTCCAGAATCAGCAAAAAAAAAGACCATTAAATACACACACACACACACACACACACAGAGAGAGAGAGAGAGAGAGAGAGAGAGAGAGAGAGAGAGAGACCCATAGGAGAAATTATCTTGGAACCCAAACATATAGATGATTCTGTTGCACAGTGGCAGGAGCAAATCATAGACTCATCAAATCACAGAATCAGAAGAGACCTCAAGGGCCATCTAGTCCAACCCCCTGCCATGCAGGAACCATAAAAGTTATGACCAAATGCCTTTGTCTTCCTCAAGAGCCAGTAGAAAGTTGGCCCTTCAAAGTCCTGAATCCGGCCTGCCGGCCACTGCAGAACCCCACCCCCTCATCAGCCAAAAATTCGCCATGCAGGAGCAGCAGCAGCGGTCGACTCAGCCACCAATGCCAGGCAAAGCCCACCATTGCCCACAGTTTCTTGGGGCCCATGAGAACAGGATGGGCCCTCACCCACTACACTTGGAGCTGCAGGAGAAGTGGGGCTGCCATGCGGGCTGGCAGGTGCTGGGCTAGGGGGCAGGGTGAAGCGGGTTGGGTCTTCCATCTCCCCCCTAGGACACATACCAGGGAGCTGCAGGGTCTGGCCCCCAACAGCATCTGAGGGACAGTGAACCAGACCCGTTTAAAAAGTTTGAGGACCTCTGTTTTAAATAGATAGATAGATAAGAACATAAGAACATAAGAAGAGCCATGCTGGATCAGGCCAAAGGCCCATCTAGTCCAGCTTCGTGTATCTCACAGTGGCCCCACCAGATGCGTTTGGGAGTGCATGAGACTAGATATCTGTCTCCTGATACCAGTCCCCTGCATGTGGCCCTTGAAGTACCCTGGTTTTAAGCCTGGAGATGACACATTTCCATCACGGTTTGTAACCTGTGATGGACTTTTCCTCCAGGAATCTGTCCAATCCCCTTTTGAAGGCATCCAGGCCAGATGCCATCACCACATCCTGTGGCAGGGAGTTCCATAGACTAACAACGCGCTGGGTGAAAAAATATTTTCTTTTGTCTGTTCTTACTCTCCCAGCCCTCAATTTGAGTGTATGTCCCCTAGTTCTGGTATTTTGTGAGAGGGAGAACTTCCCTCTATCCACTTTACTCATGCCCTGCATTATTTTGTACCTCTCAATCATATCCCCCCCCTCAGGCACCTTTTTTCCAGACTGAAGAGCCCCAAATGTTTTAGCGTTTCCTCATAAGGGAGGTGCCCCAGCCCAGTAATCATTTTAGTCGCTCTCTTCTGCACCTTTTCCAGTTCCACTATGTCTTTCTTGAGATGCGGTGACCACAATTGTACAAATGAAATTAATCCCAAGTGCAAATATAACTACAAAAGAATTTAAAACACACACACACACATCCTTGGTTGGATGGATGGCTCTGCTAAGCAGGTTCCAGGGAAAGACACAGGAACTGAGCGAAGGCTATGTCCTGTTTTTTAATCCCCCAGTGGTGCTTTCACAAAAGAAGTGTGAGCTTGAGAATTGCTCCTCATCACCTCTAAAATTCTAGCAGTGTGATAAGAGGCTTCCTTTTTTTTCTTCTTCTACAGAAATGCTGTCCATACAAGGTTAAAGGCAGCCACTTGTGATGTCCCTTGGTGGTGGAATTTTGTTTTCCCCCTTCCTTCTTTCCTTGCCAGAAGTGGGTGAAGAAGAAGAAACTGTAGTGCAAAGATGGAGAAAATGGCCAGAAAGCAGATTGATGGACCATTTAGGGCACCATGTCTTGGATGATCGATATCAAAAAATAGCCCTGCAAGGAGAGAGAGAAGGAATGAGGCCACCATTTTGCTGTCCCACCTCCGGATACTTCCGCCTGCAGTCCTGACTTTGTCTCAACCAGCCATGCTTTCTACCTCTTTTGGTCTAGCCATGACTTCTAAATTCACAGAAAATGCTCCTGCACTTCCCTCATCGCCTCCCTGACAGAGTTAAAGGACAACATGAAGTCCTCTCCTTTTCCATAAGGTCTCCACAACCCTCCAGGGCAGCTGGCCATTTTGTCTCCCTTGGGTCTTCCTGTAGCCCCTTGAATCTGTCGTCTGCTTTCAGGTGGCTTTTCATCATCACCACCACCACCACCACCACCACCACCACTGCACTTCATGTACTTCCTGTTCCACCAGGGAATGCTCCCTCTTGCTCAGCCCACCTTCCCTGGGCAGGGATGGCTGGTGGTCTGAGTGGAAGTCGCCTCTCCCAGAAATGGCAGAATGAGAGACCCTGTCTCATCTGAAAGCAAAGCAAAGCAAAGTGTTCTGCTTACATACCACCCCATATCACTTTTAAGCAGTCTCTGGGCGGTTTACAATTTTAATTACAGTATGCAGGCTGGGTACTCATTTTACCGACCTCGGAAGGATGGAAGGCTGAGTGAACCTTGAGCCTGCTACCTGGGATTGAACCCAGGTCGTGAGCACAGTTTTACCTGCAGGACAGGCATTTAACCACTGTGCCACGAGGCTCTGAACAGACCACAAGCCCCCAGCTGGGCTGTGGAATCCATTCCAATGGCTAGCATCACCTGTGAGTCCCAACTAAGAGGAGCCCCAATGAATCACCTGCTTATGTTTGTGTAAATATCCCACAGAGTCAGGGGGGTCTACTCCTTTTGGGTCTAGTGACCGTGACCTATGTCTCCCACCTGGTACTGGGTGCTGGGTGATTGTGGATTTCAAAGCCCTCAAAGCTCATTATACTCAGCTCCTCCTCCTCCACCACCACCACCCACTCTCACATACATCCTCCCCTGCCTCTTGGTCTCTAGTGTGTTCAGTTGGCAGAGACACACACTATCCTCACATGATACACCCTTGCCTGCCTTTTATGTCCCCATGTTGTCTGTTGCCTCCCACCATAATGTGGCCTAAAAGCTCTTTGTGTGAAGCTGTCCTGTGCTACTTTCCAAAATTCATTTATACATGTAAAACACCACACAAAACTTTTGCTGTACTTCTAACCTACACCCTCATCCCCACCATCATGTTTACTCTGTTATCCTGTCATCTTATTATCTTCTTATCATATCCTTATCCTTATCCTTATCCTTATTAACTGCCAAACTGATTCTGATGCTTTCCATGATTTTCTAGATATGAAATATCCTAATAGAGATGGGCATGAATAAAAAAATGGCATTTCATTTGTCGTTTGTCGTTGAGAGGTCTGTTTCGTTTCGTTTCCGTTTTTCGTGAATTTTTTGGAAAAATTTCGTTTTTGTTTTTTGTTTTTTGGTTTGTCGTTTCTACCTGCTTTTTGCGCGATTTTTAAAAGTATTTCCATGCGTGGGCGTCCCCCAACGCCCCAGACCAGAGGGAAAACACTAAAAAAAATGGATGCTGGCAGAGACACAGTATAGACTAGGTTTGCAGGGAGGCTGCAAAGCTAGCGGCGGGCGTTGCCCAGGGTACAAGGCAGCCGCAGAGTGACTGCACTGCGGGGCAGGGGAGGGTACTCACCGAGAGGTGCGCAGCACGCACGCACACAGGGAGAACATAAGAACATAAGAAGAGCCCTGCTGGATCAGGCCAAAGGCCCATCTAGTCCAGCTTCCTGTATCTCACAGCGGCCCCACCAGATGTGTTTGGGAGCGCATGAGACTAGATATCTGTCTCCTGATACCACTCTCCTGCATCTGGCCCTTGAAGTACCCTGGTTTAAACCCTGGAGGTTACACATCTCCATCATGGTTTGTAACCTGTGATGGACTTTTCCTCCAGGAATCTGTCCAATCCCCTTTTGAAGGCATCCAGGTCAGATGCCATCACCACATTGTGTGGCAGGGAGTTCCATAGACTTACAACGCGCTGGGTGAAAAAATATTTTCTTTTGTCAGTTCTTACTCTCCCAGCCCTCAATTTGAGTGTATGTCCCCTAGTTCTGGTATTTTGGGAGAGGGAGAAGAGCTTCCCTCTATCCACTTTACTCATACCCTGCATTATTTTGTATGTCTCAATCATAGGCTGCAGGACTGAAGCTAGAGTCGCAGAGACAGCAATCCCACCCTAACTCCCACCAGAGACTGCAAGGAGGACGGGGCTGCCAGAGCTTTTTATGCCCTCTGTGGCTGCCAGACCTGCCCAGTCTGCAACCTGGGCATGCTGTTGGTTGAACATGATCCCATCACATGGCTTGCCTCTATTTTGTGGCTGGTGGCGACATCCATTTTGTCATCCATAAAGGGAAAAGAAAAATACATCGCGATGGGAGAAGACAAAAACAAATGTTTTAAGGACCCCTACCCCCTGGTAGGTAATAATTTCAAATAATTATCGCATTATCGCTGCATTTTTATGGATGTCCAGGGCGTTTTAATCCCCAAGAAATCAATATTAGGCATCTGGGAGCCATTTTGGGTTGATGTCCCCTAATTCCCCTTAAAGGAAAAAAATACAACGATCTGAGAAAAGACATAAATGCACGTTTTAAGGACCCCACCCCCCCTCCTGGTAGGTATTATCAGACAGTATAAATATTTATTGCTGCATTTTTATGGATGTCCAGGGTGTTTTTTAACATTTAAAACAGCTCATTTCATTGCACACCGCCAGTAACGGAAACGAAACAACGAACACAATTTTCGTGGTTCTGTTCATTTTGTTTCATTTTCATCACAATTTTTGTTTGTCGTTTCGTTACGTAATAAAACGAGAAATGAATAACAGAAACGAAAAATTGTTCGTTTCATGCCCATCTCTATATCCTAATGTTCCCTGCCCCGTTTGGGCCACGCTGGGTGCATGCAGCTTCCCCAAAGCTATGCAGGCTGCCTTTTCTTCTCAAGAGGTAGAGTGAAGAATTAAGATCCTGACCTCTGGCTCAACAGCCAGGTGCTGAACACCCCCCTTCCTTAAGGCCTACATAAATATGTTTCTTTTTTAAAAGGGGGGGGGAGATTCTAAGGACTTACTTTATCATACTTGGTTTGCATTGTCACAATATCACTAATGCCTGAAACCAGCGGCAATGGAAACTCATGATCAAGGCTCTCTAAAGAGAAGAAACATTTATTTATTTATTTATTTATTTATTTATTTATTTAACTTATATGCCGCCCACTACCCAAAGGTCTCTGGGCGGCTTACAATCCAAAGAATAAACATGGAGCATGAATGCATGCATTTTGATGTAAAGCATCTTAGGGTGCTTTTACATGACCCCTAAAATCTGAGGCAAAGAGCTCCCAGATGCGGAGCTTAAAATTGTTTTCCCACCAGCTCCCAACTTAAAAAAAAATTAAGTATGACCATGCCCACCTAAGCGCGTCCCAGCGCATTTTCCAAGTACCTGGTCTCCGAAGCTGAAAAAATTCTGATGTGCATTGAAAAGCAGTGAGTGCTGGGCTCTCCTCGCCTTCTTTTTGTTTGGTTTTTTGCCCTCCCCTTTAAGAGACTGGAATGCTTCCCGGGGCAGCTGATCAAAGGCAGAGCGGAGGTGAGCCTGCATTTTTTCCTCCCTTTTTTCCTCCCTCCCCTCATGCAGACAGGAGCAAGGGAGTGCGGAGGGGGTGGGAACACAGGAAGAGCGACAACCCCCAAGATCTCTGGTCCGAATTTAAGTTGCCAGCGGATCTTAGGGGTTGTGTAAAAGCGCCCTTAGACCACAATAAACAAAACATCGAACAAATACCCCACCCCACCCCACCCCGCACTCCTAAAACCAGTGCTTTTATTCTAGCTCAAGGAAGGCTCTTTAGAGCAATGATTTCCTTCTATTGATCCTCTGGGAACATTTAGGAATTCAGCACCCAGAATACCCACCAAAGTAATGTACTTATTTTGAGAACCTAAAGACAAAACATCTGGAGAAGCAAAGGCTGAGGAGCACCAGCAGGTGGTGGTTTGGGGGAATAATAATAATAATAATAATAATAATAATAATAATAATAATAATAATAATAATAATAATAATAATAATAATAATAATAATAATAATAAGAAGAAGAAGAAGAAGAAGAAGAAGAAGAAGAAGAAGAAGAAGAAGAAGAAGAGATAACCAAATATCGGGATTTAGAAATAGAAATTGAAAAGCTATGGAATAAGAAAGCAAGAAAAATACCAATTAGAGATGGGCACGAAACGAATAATTTTTTGTTTCCATTTCCGTTTTTTCGTTTTGTTACATAACGAAACGACAAATGAATTTTGTCTCCAAAATGAAATGAAATGAACAGAAACACTGGAAATTTTGTCGTGCGTTTCGTTTCCGTTACTGCAATATGAGTGAATTGCTTAAAATCCTAAAAAAATCACAAAAAAATGAAATAAATGGTAACAAAATGGTAACAAAACGAACAAAAACAAAAATGAATTTTTTGCAAAAATTCACGTGAAAAACAGAAACGAACCGAAACAAACCCTCCAAACGACAAACGACAAACGAAATGCCATTTTTTTGATTCATGCCCATCTCTAATACCAATAATAATAGGCACCTTGGGAGCAATCCCAAAAGACCTGGATCAACATCTAAAAACTCTTGGCATTGACAAGATCAACATTGGTCAACTACAAATGGCAACATTATGAGGAACAGAATATATTCTACGAAGATATTGCCAGTCATTTTAGGCTCTTGGAAGGAGCTGGATCATTGGAGAAGGCCAACTCCAGCCTAACACCTGGCAGCTGTGTTCACCAGATGATAATAATAATAATAAATAGCCTTTGAACTGCAGAACTTAAAGGGACCCTAACAGACCATCACCAGTTCTGCCCGGAAGTCAGCTGTGCAAGGAAGGTCAGAGCCAACAACTACAACATGTTACCTTGTGGACTGCAACTCCTAAAACCCAACAGCCAGTCTGGAATTGGCTATGATGGCTGTGGGGTTCTGGGAGTCGGGTGTGTGTGTCTTCCCAGTCTTTGAACTCTGACCAAGAGAAAACACCTGCCAAGATTAGCAGCTACATGGGGACTGGTGCTTGGGATCAACATCTGGGATCACCAGATGTTCTTGGATTGCAACTCCCAGAAATATTGGCCAGTGCAGCTACTGGTGGAAGCTGATGGGAGCTTTAGTCCAAGAACATCTGGGGACGTGTTTACAGCTACTCCTGGAGGGTTCTGTGGGGAAGTCTAACCAGTGTCCAAAGTTTCAACCCCTCTGACTTCAACGGCATTTCCTCACCTGATACCTTCCAGATAAAGCATTTGGGGAGTCATTTCTCACAATCCCTCAGGGTTGGTTGAATTCAGTGTGTCAGAGCATAAAGTATAATGTATTTTCTGCAGTTCTGCTGGGTACCTTTTAATTTTTTAAATTTCTTTTCCTTTTTCCTTTTTCCATATCTACATCTTGTCCCTGCCACTCATTCTTGGTTGCTGTGGTGGTGGTTGTTTTGTTTATTCTCATGTACACCACCTTGAGTTCCCTTTGAGAGGCAGGAGCACATAAATCTTAAAATAAATAAAATAAAATAGGCAAAAGCACCAGAAGGCACCAGTTTGGGAATCCAGGCTGTGAACTGTGCCTGCCTATCTACATTTGTATAACACCCATACCATATTTGTGACAAGGACCCATGTTTATACCAATGGCTCATAATTCTTACCCAACAGCGCAATGGGATCCTTCATATCCATGGCTCTCTGTAGCATGGGAACAAACTCAGACCCATCTCTGTCCTAAAAGAAATGCCATCAATGGTTCCATGAAAAAAGCATTGATTCCCTCCACAACCCCATATATATATATATATGCATGTTAGGGTGGATTCGGGTTTCTTCCCGTGTAGAAATCTGGTTGTTCTGGCGACGTTTCGACGAGGTCTCACTCGTCATCTTCAGGCTGGTGTTCTGGCTTCTTTCTTCTTGAAGCAAAGTGTGGTCTCAGTTGAAGTCCTTCTATAAATACTGCTGGGGGGGGTGTGGTTTGCTTGCTCTGTTGCTGATTGTAGGTTCCTTTGTTCCTTTGTTCTTTTGTGATCTGCTGTGTGGCTGAGGCGATCGTTAAGGGATTAACTGCTGATGGCTGTTTAGATGGCTGTTTACATGCTGGTGGGTTAGAAGGTTCTGGCAGTATCCTGGGCTTTGGTGGAGTGGGGTCCTGTGTCTTGTGAATTCATTTTGGTCTGGCTACGTGTCTGTGGTCTCCCAATGTTTTTTTGGGGTGTGTGAGTGTGCTCCATGTGGTGACTGGAGTGGGGTGCCGCAGTAGATGGTGCAGTCGTGGTTTTGTTATTGGATGGTGGTTTCGTTTCATCTGTGGGAAGGGTCTGGGTTTGTGTTTGGTGTGGATGGAAGGTGGTGGCATCTTGTGTCCTTTGACCTGGTGTCAGTCTTTGTGACAGAGGCTCGTCTGTTGACCAGGGCTAGTTTCCAGATGTCAGGCAAGCGGGAGGTGTCATCACGTTTATTCATGTTGTTTGGGTGTTTCTCTATTTCAATGGCTTCCATGATTATTCGACTGTTGAAGTGTTCAGTTTTGGAGATGAGTTTGGTTCTTTCAAAGTCAATTTCATGACCTGTTGTTTTTATGTGCTGGAAGAGAGAGGAAGATTTTTCTTCTTTTTGACTGCGTTCTTGTGTTCTGCGATGCGTGCGCTTATTCTCCTGTTTGTCTGTCCGATGTATGTGGCTGGACAGACTTTGCATGGTATTTCGTAGACTCCTTGGTTTTCTAGCTCAATCTTGTCTTTGGGGTTTCTTAAAATGTTGGCTATTTTTTGGTCGGTGCAAAAGGCTGTCTTGATATTGTGTCTGTGGAGAATTTTGCTGATTTTGTCTGTGGTGCCTTTGATGTAAGGGAGGAGGGCGGTGCCGTTGTTCTCTTCTGTTTCTTGGTTCTTGGGGGTGTTTCCTTTTGGATTAGTTTGGTGATGGTGTTTTTTGGAATCCGTTCGCAATTAAAACATTCGAGAGAGTGTGTAATTCAGTTTTTAGGTGGTCTTTGTCAGCGAGGCGTTTGGTTCTGGAGATGAGGGTTTTTGCTACGGAGTTGATCTGTGCAGGGTGGTGGTGTGATTGTGCATTTAAGTAGCGGTTAGTATGTGTTTTTTTCTGGTAGATGGTATGTCCTAAGGAGTCGGGTTTTTTGTAGATTAGGACGTCCAGGAAGGGAAGTTGGTTGTTGGCTTCTGTTTCCATAGTGAATTGTATTTTGGGGTGTAGGCTGTTGAGATGTGTGAGGAAGTTGTTCAGTTTATCTTTCCCGTGTGGCCAGATAACAAAGGTGTCGTCAACATATCTGAGCCAGAGTTTGGGTTTATGTTCGGACTTCTGTAACGCGTTGGTTTCAAAGTGTTCCATATATAGGTTTGCGATGACTGGTGAGAGGGGTGATCCCATGGGTGCTCCTTCTATCTGTTTGTATCTTTGTCCATTGTGGATGAAGTATGTGTTGGTTAGGCAGTGGTTGGTCAGATCTAGGATGTGCTTGGGGGTTGTATTTGTTGTGGATAGCTGTCAAGGCTTCTTGAATGGGCACTTGTGTGAAGAGCGAAACAACATCGAAGCTCTGCAGAGTCATTGGGTTGTAGGTCTTGTTTCTTTATAATTTCTATGAAGTGGAACGAGTTTTGTACGTATGAAGTGATGGATTCTGCATAGGGCTGGAGTTGTTTGGCAAGAAATTTGGCGAGGTTTTGTAGAGGTGAGCCTATGGAGCTGACTATGGGTCTGAGAGGTGTTCCTTCTTTGTGAATCTTGGGGAGGCCGTAGAGCTTGGGGCATCTGGATGATTTCTCTCTGGGGATGATGCTTGGCTTGATTTCTTCACTTAAGGGAGAGGCTTTTATTTTGGCTTTGGTGGTTTTTTCCAGGTAGGTGGTGGGGTCTGTGTTCAAAGGTATGTAAGCAGGGTCTTGTAGTAGGTTGGATAATTTGGCTTGGTAGTCGGATGTGTTCATCACCACTGTGGCATTGCCTTTGTCTGCTGGGAGAATGATTATGTTGTGGTCTTTCCTCAGGTTGGTGAGGGCTTTTTGTTCTTCTTTGTGTAAATTGCTTCTGGGTGGTTTGCTGGAGCAGAGGACATTGGTGACTTCGAGTCTGATTTTGTTGGCTTCATCTGGGTTGATTTTGGTTAGGCTGGCTTCCACTCCACATATGATGTTTTCGGTGGGGATGTGTCTGGGGGCGACTGCAAAGTTGAATCCTTTGGAAAGGACTTTGGTCTCTGCGATGGTGAGTGTCCTGTCTGATATGTTGTGAACTGTTTGTTTCATGGGTTGTTGTGTGGGGGGTTGGGCTTCTGGCGTTTTTCCAGTTTGTGGAGTTTGTTGGTGTGTGTGTCTGTCTTGTGGGAGGTCTCTGTTTCAGCTCTCCAGGCGGCGAGATTGCTTGGATTTGTTCCAGAGTGTTGGGTGGATTTTGTTGCTGAGTTTGAGGTGGAGAGTGAGTAGATCTCTGTTGGTTTGATCTAGTAGGTATCTTTTCCTGTGTAGTTCGCTTCTGATTAGGGCTAGTTCTGTTCTTTTCAGGATCCTTTCGCTGGATGGGGTTTTGAGTGGAATTTCAGTTGGAAGCTTGTGGGGATCACATTTTTGTCTCGGCAGTTGCGTAGGAATGCAATGTCACATAAGATGGTGGCTCTTCGGACTTCTAGTTTCTCGTAGGTTCTGGTCAGCTGGAAGGTTTCCTCCCGTAGAGGTCGGATATTTGTTTTCGTAGATTTTCACGGGTATAGGTATGCATGTTAGGGTGGATTCGGGTTTCTTCCCGTGTAGAAATCTGGTTGTTCTGGCTGACGTTTCGAGCGAGGTCTCACTCGTCATCTTCAGGCTGGTGTTCTGGCTTCTTTCTTCTTGAAGCAAAGTGTGGTCTCAGTTGAAGTCCTTTCTATAAATACTGCTGGGGGTGTGGTTTGCTTGCTCTGTTGCTGATTGTAGGTTCCTTTGTTCCTTTGTTCTTTTGTGATCTGCTGTGTGGCTGAGGCGATCGTTAAGGGATTAACTGCTGATGGCTGTTTAGATGGCTGTTTACATGCTGGTGGGTTAGATGGCTGGTAGGTTCTGGCAGTATCCTGGGCTTTGGTGGAGTGGGGTCCTGTGTCTTGTGAATTCATTTTGGTCTGGCTACGTGTCTGTGGTCTCCCAATGTTTTTTTGGGGTGTGTGAGTGTGCTCCATGTGGTGACTGGAGTGGGGTGCCGCAGTAGATGGTGCAGTCGTGGTTTTTTGTTATTGGATGGTGGTTTCGTTTCATCTGTGGGAAGGGTCTGGGTTTGTGTTTGGTGTGGATGGAAGGTGGTGGCATCTTGTGTCCTTTTGGACCTGGTGTCAGTCTTTGTGACAGAGGCTCGTCTGTTGACCAGGGCTAGTTTCCAGATGTCAGGCAAGCGGGAGGTGTCATCACGTTTATTCATGTTGTTTGGGTGTTTCTCTATTTCAATGGCTTCCATGATTATTCGACTGTTGAAGTGTTCAGTTTTGGAGATGAGTTTGGTTCTTTCAAAGTCAATTTCATGACCTGTTGTTTTTATGTGCTGGAAGAGAGAGGAAGATTTTTTCTTTTTTGACTGCGTTCTTGTGTTCTGCGATGCGTGCGCTTATTCTCCTGTTTGTCTGTCCGATGTATGTGGCTGGACAGACTTTGCATGGTATTTCGTAGACTCCTTGGTTTTCTAGCTCAATCTTGTCTTTGGGGTTTCTTAAAATGTTGGGTCGGTGCAAAAGGCTGTCTTGATATTGTGTTTGTGGAGAATTTTGCTGATTTTGTCTGTGGTGCCTTTGATGTAAGGGAGGAGGGCGGTGCCGTTGTTCTCTTCTGTTTCTTGGTTCTTGGGGGTGTTTCCTTTTGGATTAGTTTGGTGATGGTGTTTTTTTGGAATCCGTTCGCAATTAAAACATTCGAGAGAGTGTGTAATTCAGTTTTTAGGTGGTCTTTGTCAGCGAGGCGTTTGGTTCTGGAGATGAGGGTTTTGCACGGAGTTGATCTGTGCAGGGTGGTGGTGTGATTGTGCATTTAAGTAGCGGTTTGTATGTGTTTTTTTCTGGTAGATGGTATGTCCTAAGGAGCCGCTCGGGTTTTTTGTAGATTAGGACGTCCAGGAAGGGAAGTTGGTTGTTGGCTTCTATTTCCATAGTGAATTGTATTTTGGGGTGTAGGCAGGAAGTTGTTCAGTTTATCTTTCCCGTGTGGCCAGATAACAAAGGTGTCGTCAACATATCTGAGCCAGAGTTTGGGTTTATGTTCGGACTTCTGTAACGCGTTGGTTTCAAAGTGTTCCATATATAGGTTTGCGATGACCGGTGAGAGGGGTGATCCCATGGGTGCTCCTTCTATCTGTTTGTATCTTTGTCCATTGTGGATGAAGTATGTGTTGGTTAGGCAGTGGTTGGTCAGATCTAGGATGTGCTTGGGGGGGTTGTAACCCACCAGCATCTAAACAGCCATCTAAACAGCCACCAGCAGTTAATCCCTTAACGATCGCCTCAGCCACACAGCAGATCACAAAAGAACAAAGGAACAAAGGAACCTGCAATCAGCAACAAAGCAAGCAAACCACACACCCCAGCAGTATTTATAGAAGGACTTCAACTGAGACCACGCTTTGCTTCAAGAAGAAAGAAGCCAGAACACCAGCCTGAAGATGACGAGTGAGACCTCGTAAAAACGTCGCCAAAACAACCAGATTTCTGGAAGAAACCCGAATCCACCCTAACATGCATACCTATACCCGTGAAAATCTACGAAAACATATATATATATATATATATATATATATATATATATATATATATATATATATATATATATATATATATATATATATATATATATATATATATAAAGAATCCTAGAAGAATGGAGTTGGAAGTTATAAGTTAATGTCCTGCTCAAGGCAGGAATACAAACCATAGAGCAGTGGTGGCAAACCTTCGGCACTCCAGTTGTTTTGGACCAAAACTCCCATTGTCCTTTGACATTGGAAATGCAGACTTGGAATTCTGGGCGTTGTGGTCCAAAACATCTGGAGGGCCAAAGGTTCGCCATCACTGCCATAGGGTATGAGCCAAGGGGTTTCCCAGTTTTTCTCTTGAGTGCCTCCTGCAAATGAAGTGCTCCCCACCTCCCAAGGTAATTGGTTCTGTTGTCGTACTGCTCTAACAGTTAGGAAGTTTTTCCTGATATTCAGCTGAAACCAAGCTTTCTCTAATGTAAGCCCATTGTTGCCTGTCTTGCATTGGGGGATTGATTAAGAACAGACCCTGCCCCTCCTCTGCAGGACAGGCTTTGAAGTCTTAGAAAAGTGTTATCCTATATCAAGCTGGGATCGCAAGGATGTTGTCTGTGAAGAGAAGGAGGGGAACTGAGCCTGAAGAGGTCAATTCAAGGATCAGGACACTTTTTTCATGATGGTTACAGCTGTTTGGCTGTGGAATAATATGCTGCCCCAAAGGATGGTGGTGGAGTCTCCTTCTTTGGAGGTTTTTAAGCAGAGGCTGGATGGCCACCTGTCAGGGGTACTTTGATGGGGCTTCCTGCATGGCAAGGGGTTGGACTGGATGGCCCTCGAGGTCTCTTCCAATAATATGATTCTATGATTCCCTTCACTGGCCCTGAGCAAGCAGCTTTTGCCCCATGCACTGGGTCCTGTGCAGGAGAGGGAGAAGAGAGCTTGGGGAAGAGCTCATTCGTGGTGGACTGTGCCACAGGAGAGGTTCTATAGAGTAGTAAAAATGTAAAGTTTCCCCCCACATATGCATGCTAGTTGTGTTCGACTCTAGGGGTGGTGCTCATCTCCATATTCAAGCCAAAGAGCCAGTGTTGTGCAAGTCTGTGGCCATGTGGCCAGCATGGCTGCAAGGAAACACTGTTTACGTTCCAGCTTTCTACAGCAGTACCTATTTATCTACTTGCATTTACATAGAATCATAGAATCATAGAGTTGGAAGAGACCTCAAGGGCCATCCAGTCCAACCCCTTGCCATGCAGGAACCCCCATCACAGTATTTCTGACAGATGGCCATCCAGCCTCGGCTTAAAAGACTCCAAAGGAGGAGACTCCACCACCCTCCTTTGTGGCAGCATCTTCCATTGCCAAACAGTTCTGTCATGGTCTTCCTGATGTTCAAATGGAATCTCTTCTCCTGTAGTTTGAAACCATTGCTGCGAGTCCTAGTCTCTGAAGCCATGGAAAACAAACCTGTTCCCTCTTCGATATGACATCCTTTCAAATATTTAAACATAGCTATCATATCCTTTCTCAGTCTTCTTTTTTGTAAGGCTAAACATTCCCAGCAACCTAAGCTGCTCCTCATGCTTTCAAACTGCTAGGTTGGCAGGAGCTGGGGTTAACAGCGGGAGCTCAATCCACTGCGTGGCAACCAGGATTCGAACTGCCGAGCTGCCGACTTTGCAGCTGACAGTTTTCAATGCTCTAGCCCACTGGCCTGGCGAACTCTGGTCCATGGGGTCACGAAGAGTCGGACATGACTGAACGACTGAACAATAAAGCCCACTATAGATATATACTGTATATCTTCTCAAGGGCTCCCTTCTGTGAGCTGTCTGATTCCCCACCCCAATTATTTCTTTCTTTGTTTGTTTATATCCTGCCCATCAATTGACAGATTATTTCTTTCTTTGTTTGACCCATTTGACCTTTAATGCTGGTTCAAAATATCTGTGGATGTGTTGCAACAAGTTCAAAAAAAGATTCTGGCCCAGCGGTGCTGTGAAGGGTAGTGAGGATTTTTGCTGATTTGGAGTCACTGCTAAAAGCTGGAGGTTTTCATTTCTCTGATGCCCGTGACCGCAAGAAACCAGGGCTTTACAGCATAAATTTGAACTTGGGAATCAGACTTAGTTAGTTACTTTACGTCCTACCTTGTTCCGCAACTAGTTTTGTACCGTGACAGCCTTGGTCGCGATCACATGGTTTTGTCCCCATTTAGTCCCTGTTTCCGTTTACTCACAGTCGTGATAACTTGTCTCGTGACAAGTGTTACTTCATGGCCTTGTTTTGTTACAAGATCTGCTTTTTGAAAACAAAACATACAAATAAAGGGCGCACCACACACCCTGTGCTTCGTCTATTTGAAATGTCGATCCACAGCACTCAAAAGTACAAGAGAAATTGACGGGCGCAAGTTCATGAGAGGAAGATTGTCTTTGTTGCGTGACAGTTGTTACCTCACGGGACCTTATCCCAGAACAGGAACAGAGACAAAAGAATTCCCCAGCCCAGGGGCAGGTACAGCTTGTCACGCTCTGTTCCCAGTCCTGAGGGTGTGGCCGAGACAACTTTTTGCTGTCACGCTATGGATGTGAAGTAAGGTTTTTTTGTGCCGGTCCCAAGTGGGACAGCAAGGAGGGACGGACGGGACATGAAGTAACTGTCTTAGAAAGGAATCAGAAGTCACTGCTGTGAGACAGACATATTGTTTGTGCATCATACACTGGTATCAAAAATGAACAATGCTCTGAGGCTCCAAGTTCCTTCTTAGCCAGGAACAGATGTATGTGTTTGTTCCCTTGGGAAAGGTGCATGTACTGTCAGCCACAGCTCCTTGTACTCTAAATACTCTACAGAATATATTCAAATACACAGAAGAACTTACAAGCTTCATCTGCATGTCGAAAAATCCACTGAAAATAAAGAAACAACAAATTACGTTCGGGTCATCAACAAATGGTGTGTCATGGAGATATCCCAGTCGAGCAGCAATGGCTTGACAGGTGAAGATTGTATTTATTTATTTTAAATACAACAATTTTACCCCACCAAAACTTACCCAAAGTGGCTTACACCATTAGAAGACAATAATCAAGTTAAAAATAGTAACTATACAAGTATTAAAATGAACCAGTCAGGTTCTCCTGGGTTTGGTCCCTGCCTGGCATCCTCATCAAAAAAGATCTCATGTGTCATCAGCAGATTGTGGGCACCTCTCTCCAGTGCTTTGAAGGACCTCTGCCAGTAGCATCATGAACACTAGATGCCAAACAATCCAGAGGATGTAGAGCCCTGATGGATGCCACACATGCCAAAGGCCATGCTGTCCAATGGTGTTTCCACAGCATCCTTTTTTTAAAACAAGCTGTGATCAGACCAATCAAAGCCAGAAAAGCAGAGTGGTTCTGCTAATAATACCCAGCTGGTCAGGTGGTCCTACAAGACACCAAGGCCGATGGTGCCACCAAGAAGCCCTGAAGAACTCAAAAAGCCCTCCTTTTATCCAGTCCCTGGTTGCCAAGGCAACCAAAGCAGTCTCAGATCCATATCTTGGTTTGAAAGCCCAAATGACAAACATCCAGGTCATCTCAGAAGTACTTGGAGTGACAGCACGAATATTTTCTCAATTAACTTAGAAACCGTGTATTTGAGGATTGTTGCTTGTTGGCTACCTCCTCCCTTCATGCCACGGTGTCAGCCCCACCATGGCAGGTTTAATCGAGCCAGAAATTCAAGGGCAAGGTAAAGAGGTGGTAGTCGGCACTGCTTCAGACATGCTGTCTACAAGTGGGAAAGAATCTCAGAAAATGGGAAGAAGATGCTCAAGTGACATCTTAACCTTCCAGTAAGCAAGCCCTGCCACTGCCATGGACTCAGAAGGTGGATCTTTCAGCCTTCTCTCCTTATGGAAGTAGACACCTGGTCACAGTGGTCTGCTTGAGCAAAGCTGCAGTGGTAGCAGTGCCTATTTCACTCCTCCAGAGAAACGAGAAACGGACTCCTGGATTTGGGTCTCTTCCCTACATGCTCAGGACTACCGTGTTGGGGCCAGGCACTCCTCTTGTCAGCTTCTGCTGGTTTTGTCTACACTCTTGCCAGGAAGGACTAAGCACTGGTGCATGCCTATTCATGCAGTTTGCTGTCTAGACCACGTCAATGAGCGTTAAGTGGACCTGCCTTGAAGATTATTTAGAAGCACTGCATTGAGAACATGCAAGGCTGGCCTTTTCATGTGACAGGACAATGTCACAAAGGTCCCTTCAATTCAGAAGCTTCCAAATGCACTGCCAAGATTCCTCTTTTAGGTGGCTGAATCGATGCCTGAGGTTCTTTGAAAAACGTCTGAGGTGTGTCCTTTTCTCCATAATCTTTCTTCTTTAATTCTTATATTTATTTTATGTTGTGGATTTAATTTTGCTTTGAGGTGCTCAGCAGAAAAGGACACTGCAAAGTATGTAAACTACTGACAAGCTGCTGTGTAGAGATGGGCACGACTAAAAAAAAATGGTGTTTCGTTTGTTGTTTGGTTGTTTAGGGGTCCGTTTCGGTTTGTTTTTGTTTTCGTGACTTTTTTTGCAAAAAAATTCATTTTCGTTTCGTTAGGTAATGAAACGAAAAAACAAAAACAAAAACGAAAAATTGCTGTTTCATTAGCATTCTTTTTAGTTCAATGCATCTGCTGCAACGAAAACGAAAAACACGGCAAATTTGGTCGTTTCGTTTTCATTTTCATTTTGTTTTTTAAAAATTTTCATTTCGTTTTCATTGCGTAATGAAACAAAAAAACAAAAACAAAAACAAAAAATCGCTCGTTTCGTGCCCATCTCTACTGCTGTGACAAGCCCTGGGAAGTGGATCTTGAGGGTGCCCTGCTCAACCCATGGCATTCAACATCTATGGGCCTGTAACCTAATTTTGCAATTGTGTTTGTGATGGCCACACGGCTCAACTCCTTTTTGCCAACATCTATGGGGGAGGACCCAAAAGGTGTCTTGTCAAATTAATGTAACTTTTAACAAAATGTATGTAATATAATATTTAACAGATTCGAAATGGTGTCTGTGTATAAATGCATAGCCATGTGTCAAGACACAGGTGAATAGTGTAATCACACGAAAAGGTCAGAATAATTATATCCAGGTGCCATGGAAAACTGCTTAACCTTGTCTGCCTATGTGCACTCATGGGATTGGTTTATACGATGTCTGCCATATGCATAACAGGCAGGATTGTAACCCATTTTGCTTTGGGACTGCTTTTTCCTGAGATGAGCAGTTTCCCCACTACTTTGTAATATTTATGCTGTGTGCTTCATCTTGTTGTAGATTTGTGATTGTTTTGGTAATGCATTGCAAGCTTTTATGCTAAAGTTAAACTTCTGTCTCCCAGCTTCAAATGTGTACTTAGTAATTATCTTTCCACGCCAATGCATAACTCTGCTAATCTTTGAAACATTTAAAACCCAACTCACTTTTTAACATCTCTCGTCTGCCTTGCCTATTGCTTCTGTGTGGGCCTTACCTGTGCAACATCAAGGAGATCTTGAGCCTGTTCTCGACCAAGTAGGGGTCAGCTGGGATACAGTACATCTGCCAAGAAAGAACAACAGGAAATACAAGGTATGTTCTTCAGAAGCAAAGAGGCCCCAATGGCAAATTGTTGTCCTTGGCACCACCCAGAACTTATTTTTAAAAATTTAACACACTATCTATACTGACATTTCTCTATAAGAAGGGTGCAAGGTGGCTCACATCATAATTTAAAGCTGAAAAACAGTAAATATACAAAATACTAAAAAGGATTTAAAAAAAAACAACACACCAAACAACAGTAAACAAAAAGCATCTCCAAAAACACATTCAAAGCAGTAAGGCACAACACTTATTTCAAAAAAAAAAACCTTTCAGTCAGAGAGTCTTTAAGGGGAAGCCAAGGGGAAGTCTTTGGTTGCAGAAGAAACTGCAAAGATGGGGCCAGTCTGGCCTCCAGTGGGAGGGAGTTCCAGAGTCTGGGAGAAGCCACAAAGAAGGTCTGCCACAGGAGGTGGTGATGGCATCAGGCCTGGATGCCTTCAAAAGGGGATTGGACAGATTCCTGGAGGAAAAGTCCATCCCAGGTGACAAACTATGATGGAAATGCATCATCTCCAGGCTTAGAACTGGGATACTTCAAGGGCCAGATGCAGGTGAGTGGGATCAGGAGACAGATATCTAGTTCTGTGCTCCTGGACACAGTTGGTGGGGCTGCTGTGAGATGCAGGAAGCTGGACTAGATGGGCCTTTGGCCTGATCCAGCATGGCTCTTCTTATGTTCTCCTGTTCTTATTTCCCCATCAAACGCACCTCTTTTGGTGGGACTGAGAGAATGGCCTCTCCTGATGATCTTAACATTCAAGCAGGCACATACGGGGAAACACAATCCTTGAGACAGGTTGTACGCAAGCCGTTTAGGGTTTTAAAGGCTTTATAAGCAAGCAAAGGCAAAGGTCTGTTCTTGGAAGCCTCCTGGAGTGTCAACCCTATTATTAAATGTGAGGTATCCCCCCCCAGCAGCCTCCAAAGCCCCCCCCACCACCACCACTCCTTTCCTCTCATAAACTGAGAGGTAGAATTCAAAGACCAGTTTGTTGAAAATTGCTGGTTCATTGGTCCGGGTTGGTCCAAACTGGAGAATCTGACTTGACGCAAACCACAAACATTTTACAAGTTTCACCAAACTTTCTGGTTCGTTTTCCCAGCCTTCACACCCTACTCCCTTTCTGCTTCCGCCTGCCCCCATAGCCTCTCGACTCTTTGCTGACACTTCCTCCACCTCTTCGTCCTCTGCTGCCATCATCTTGAGAAGCCATCTGCTTTTAAAAATAAAACCCTGGGTGGTTCTCATCACAGGTAGCCAGGCCTTGTGTGTGTGTGTGTGTGTGTGTGTGTGTGTGTGTGTGTGTGTGTGTGTGTGTGTGTGTGTGTGTGTGTGTGTGTGTGTGTGTGTGTGTGTGTGTGTGTGTGTGTGTGTGTGTGTTAAGATAGCCACTACACGGTCTAAAAAAGAAAGAAAGAAAGACCTAACAAACCGGATAATGGTTTGTTCAGGAAAAGTTCAGAGGTTTATGAACTCTGACGAACTATTTTGCTGGTTCGTGCCCATTGCTCATCTTCACTCATGTTTCCGGGGCTGATGAGCCCCAGCCAGATTCTAGAGGTGGAAAATCAGCCCCCATCCCTCCACAATTCATCCCACCCACACACTTGGGGGTCCTTCTACGGAAGGTCCTCCAGAGGTAGACCAGTACTAACATCCTCTACAGTCCAAATGGGGCACTCAGCTTTCTTCATGTTGAGTACGCTGATGTTCACTGGGTGACACACATAAACTCCCCAGGAGGTAAAATAGAATCCAGGTGGCTCGCGGGCTGTTACATTCACCAGGCAGTTCTCCAACTCCTACAGAGAAGACAGGAAACCAAATTGTGTTACAGGGCTACGGCTCCCAGTGCATATTGCTGTTATTTGAAATTTTTGCGAAATTTCACGAAAAACGGAAACGAGCCGAAACGGACTGCCTCCAACACACGACAACTCGAAAACGTCATTTTCCCTAGTTGTGCCCATCTCTAGAACTGATGCTTAGAACCCCAGCACTATCTATGAAACAAGCTCACCTCATAGGAAACATTTATTGGAAGCAGAGGCCGCACATTTTCCAACACCTGGGATCCCTTGGAGGAAGAGATAAATAAAGGAGCATTAACTGAAAAGTTGAGCCCCTTCAGAGGCCTGGTTTGATCTCACCTTCCCAGTCTGGTCCCCTTGCTTCCCCACCATCACACTTTAGCTGTAAGTCTGGGCTTCAAGGGAACTCTGCTGACCTAACTTGCATCACTCTGCAGCCCATTTTCCCTTGGCAGTGGCCCCTCCCCCCAAAATTAGTGGGTTTGGCCAAGGTACATGGGCAAAATTCTGTCCATTTGCATCCGGAACATTTTTTCTGATTTCTAGTAGAAAATTATGACTTTGTCAATGCATATCAATTTCTCTCACATGCACAAATGCACACACACACACACACTTTACAAAGCTAACTGTGCACCCTAAAATCCTAACAGGCTTAAGACATATTTTAAAGCAGCTATGTTTTAAAATCTGCTTTCTGGATTGGTAAAGCTGATGAAGGCAAGCACCCCTGTCCTCCAGAACACTGTCCGGTAGACAATCCTTGCAGAGAAAGTAGGTTTGGTTTTGTCTTCCAAAAGAGGAAAACATTTACTGCTGTGAAGCCCCTTTCAAACTCTCTCTCTCTCTGTGTTGTGTCATTACAGTCATGACCAACCCTTCATGACTCCACGTCCATGGAGTTTTCTTGGCAGGAATACTGAAGTGGTTGGCCAGTTCCTACTCCAGGCACCTACAGCACCTGGTATTCCCTGGTGGTCGCCCATCCAAGTACTAACCAGGGCCGACCTGGCTTAGCTTCCGAAATCAGGCAAGATCAGATGTGCTCAGGGCATCTAGGCAGTTTGCCTCAAAGACAGGGCCAAGTATAACATGAACGGAGAGGACCACTCACATATACATGGCTTTTGTCGACAGTGAGGGGCTCGAGAGTATGCAAGAATGGTGCAAAGAGGTAGTCCATCTGCGTTGCTGTAAAGGCGATGTCGGCCACAGTTTTACTCAACATTTGAGGAAGAGCCTCCAAGAAGTCACGTGTTGCTTCTTGTTCTCCTCCTGCTGCTTCTTCCAAGTCTACTTTTGCATCTTCACCAGTCTGTGGGCCAGAAGAAGAAGATGGCTTGTGTCTTAAACACTCAATCACCCCAACCAGTGAGCTTCTTTCAATAACTATTGGACTCTGTTTCCCTCAGAGGAAACTCAGAAAAGCCCCCAACTCTCGCTCTCTCTTTCTCAATCGTCTACCCTACATTTCCAGAATCCGCTTCCTCCCAGGTGGACACCTCTACTCCTCGAAGTCCTGCTGATGCTGTTGACTAGTAGAGTTACCATAATCTCCGGAGGATCTTGTGTATGGAAGGAATGTGACAAAGCACAGAAACAGGAAAAGAGCATCTCTGTTCCCAAAGCCTGGTTGAACTCTCCTGCGGTGCGGGGGGGGGGCGCAGACACATCTTGCCACTTTTGATGGTCCAAGCCGACCATTCCCAACAGAGGCCAAATCCCCCCCCCCTGAATCCCTGGTACAACTGAATGGGGGTCACAAATGGGAAACAATTCATCACATACCATCTTATAAGGTCTGCAGTGTGACTTGTACCAGCCTAATTTGGCCTACATTTGTTTCAAATTGTGGTCATGGCCATGACAAAAAAAAATAAAAAAAAGGTTGAGAATGGCTGGTCTAAGCCACCCTGCATCTCAGGAAAACAGTGTTCAGAAAATTGTCTTGGAGTCAACAAAAAGGGCTTGTTAGTGCTCATTTTGACACGTCCAAGGTGGTGAAGAGAGTAGAAGAAAACTTTCCAGCCTTAAAAGCAGGACTAGCAAGGTTTGCCCTGTGCCATGGGCAAAGGATTGGACCCAGTGGCCCCTCCAATGCTATTCTTCTATGAAAGCAAAGTGTTCTGTTTATATACCGCCCCATACCACTACAAGTAGTCTCTGGGTGGTTTACAATTTTAATTACAGTGTGCAGGCTACACATTGCCCCCCACCCCCAGCAAGCTAGGGACTCATTTTACCGACCTTGGAAGGATGGAAGGCTGAGTCAACCCTGAGCCTGCTACCTGGGATTGAACTCCAGGTTGTGATCACAGTTTTACCTGCAGGACAGGCATTTAACCACTGCACCACGGGATGTTTTTTCTTCTTCTGTAGCATTTAAGCTGGAAATGAGCAATATAAAGATAACCCACTGGCTCTGTATTGGCCTAATGTTAAAGTCAGACATTTTCATGGGGGGGGGATATCATTTGCTCAACAAGTTGATGGGATCCGACAGTACCTTGATGAGTCCTCCCTGAGGACAGTTGTGCAGGCCCTGGTGATATCGAGGATCGACTACTGCAATGCCCTCTACGTGGGGTTGCCCTTGACCCTGGTCCGGAGGTTACAGTGGGTGCAGAATGCGGCAGCCAGGCTGGTGGTGGGTGCCCGTAGATTCGAGCACATCACCCCAGTCCTGGCTCGCTTGCACTGGCTACCCGTTGTCTTCCGGATTAGGTTCAAGGTCCTGGTTTTGATTTTCAAAGCCCTCCACGGCCTGGGACCAGAGTATCTGGCGGAGCGTATCTCTCAGAGATCAACTGGGGCCAGACCCATGAGATTGGTGCAGGCGCGCTCACTGACGGTGGCCACACCCAGAGAGGCACGGAAATCACATACACGTGACCGCGCCTTCTCTGTGGTGGGCCCCAGCCTCTGGAACTATCTCCCCAGTGAGCTGTGCCTAGCAGAGTTCCTGGCCGCCTTTAAAAAGGCCCTAAAGACCCACCTGTTTAGGGAGGCATTCGGCAACCTTTCCATCTAATTCCCCCCCCTCTGCCCGCCGCCATCCCTGCTTGTTCTACGCCACCTCTGCTGTTTTCTACTGTTCCGTCCTGTTATTTTGTTTTATGTTTTTATTGTAAGCTGCCCAGAGTTCCCTCCCGGGAAGATGGGCGGGATACAAGTTCAATAAATAAATAAATAAATAAATAAATAAATAAATAAATAAATAAATAAATAAATGTAGGAGAAGAGAAAAGGAGTGTGCCCAGATATCCTTCTGCCTGGCCATGCTCACGTCCAGCAGACCCTAAGAAAGCAAGTCTGGGCCTTTTTACACGACCCCTAAGATCCGCTGGCCACTTAAATTCGGACCAGAGATCTTAGGGGTTCCTCGCTCTTCCTCTGTCCCCACCCCCTCCGCACTTCCTGGCTGCTGGCTGCGTGAGGGAGGGGAGAAAAAAGAAAGAAAAGAATGCCGGTTTACCTCCGTTTTGTTCCCGGCAGCATTCAGATCTCTTAAAGGGGCGGGGGGCAGAAAAACAACAAACAGAAGCCAGGAGAGCCCCGCACTCACTATCCTTAAACCAGATCAAATATTTGTCACATCCAAAAAGCAGGTACCTGAAAGCTGCACTGGGACGTGCTAAAGTGGGCGGGGTCGCACTTAATTTCCTCTTAACTCCAGAGCTGGTGGGTAAACATTTTTAATCTCTGGAGCTGGGAGCCATTTGCCCCGGAGTTTAGGGGCCGTGTATAAACGCCCTTTGTCTGTTTCATCAACACCCCTTTGGCTCCTGGGAGGCACCCCAGAAAGGGTTGTTCTGCGACCATGATGAGGTGGGGAGGGTCGTCCTCTGTGCTTCTCTGGCACAAAAGATGCAAATTCAAGGTTGTAAGACTTACCCTCAGCTCAAAGATCAGAACATCTTCCTTCATCTCTGTGCTCTTAACAGAGTACTGGAGCCCCAGAGGTGAGAAGTCAACTGCAAACAATTACCCCAGGGAGAGAGAGAGAGAGAGAGAGAGAGAGAGAGAGAGAGAGAGAGAGAGAGAGAGAGAGAGAGAGAGAGAGAGAGAGAGAGAGAGAGAAAGAAAGAAAGAAAGAAAGAAAGAAAGAAAGAAAGAAAGAAAGAAAGAAAGAAAGAAAGAAAGAAAGAAAGAAAAGTAGAATCAGCAAATTGGTAAATGCATGCACAAACTACAATCTAAGCTAGGCATCTCCTGCAACTAAAGGGAAACGAACCTTCTGTTTAACCTGACACCAAATTAGTGTTTGTTCTACGATACCTAAAGAGTAGAGGTTTGACAGCAGTGGGTTAGAACTTCAGGATGACTTTCTGATGGGCCGTTTTTCCAGCTCTTTCCTGGCATTTAGGAAAAGCTGCAAAGTTGTTCATGTCATTTGTCTACAGAAAAATCTGCTGCTACCTAATACAGCATTTGGTTTCATTATAAGTACCGTTTAGAATCTTCTGATGTACCCTGAGCTTCTGGAGTGAGAACAAGATAGGTTTGTTTTCCTAATTTACCTCGAAAGATGTTTAAAGTGTTTTGAATAAATACCTGGCATATAAAAAGTTTAGAACCCATTTCATAACTCTGGGAGCTATGAATGAGATATAGCAGTTCAGTGTAAAATCAGGAACGTAAGGTGCCTTGCCTTCAATTAAATCTGAACAGAAATTTGTGCATAATAAGGAGTTCTTCTATATGGGTAATACCATCAAATAGGAATTCTAAAAAGATCACTCATGCCCTAGAACACAATCTAGTGCATTATCTGAAAGTTGAGTCATGACAACTGGACTTCTTTTTCTTGAGATATAGAAATGCTTCGCTGCTCATCCAAACAGCTCTGCACTAAGGTAGAGACTTGTCCACGCAAACGACCCGATACCAAAACAAAAAAGGAGCAATATAGTATATGCGGTCCAATGCAGTGAGGAGTGTTCAGACCTCTACATTGGAGAAACCAAACAGCCATTAAACATTAAACAGAAGGATGGCCCAACATAGGAGGGGTAACAGCTCAGGACCAGAATCAGCAGTACACTTCCATTTGAAGGAAAAAGGGCACTCTTTCAAAGATGAGGATGTACACATATTAGACAAAGAAGAGAGGTGGTTTGAGAGAGGAGTCAGGGAGGCCATTCAAGTGAGCATTGAAACCCCTTCCCTCAACAGAGCTGGTGGCCTCAGGCATAGTCTATCTGCTACTTATCAGGGTGTGCTTTCAACAATACCCAGACAAATCACAAAGCCTTCACCAATCACCACCAAGGCCATAGCTAACAGCTAGAGATGGGCACAAACTGGAAAAAATGGTGTTTCATTTCATTTCGTTTAAGGCTTTGGTTCATTTTGTTTCATTTTTAATGAATTTTTTGGGAAAAATTTGTTTCATTGGTTGATTAATTCTTTATTCATTTTTACCCGTTTTGCCCCAGTACCCATCCTGTGGCCCCTGGGGCTCGGTGGGCGCTGGGTTTCCCCCATTATTATTATTTTTATTTTAGGGTGCTGACCAGGCCACCCTTGGGGTCCGGTTGGCGCTCTCCCCCTTTTTATTTATTTTTATTTTTAGTTTAGTTCAGATTTTCCCCACTTCCGGGTTCAGGCCCCGGACTACAGCTGTAGCGCGGGACTTTTTGTTTGTTTGTTTTTTCCTTTCAGCGCTGACCGCACCACCCCTAGCCCCTGGTCAGTACTGGTTTTTAAATTATTATTATTATTTTAATTTAGGGTGCCCACCAGGAGAGAACACCTTCTGCTCCCCCAACCTGCCCCTGCGCCACATCAGCCTGGTGGGGGGGATCCCTCCTCCTCGCTTCCCCATACAGTCTCCCCCACCGGGAAGGACCCAAGCCACCCCTACTGCAACGCAGGCGTCAGGGCAGGAGCGCCATCGGCAAGCAGGTGGACTCAGGATTTCGCTTCGTGGGCGGCGGCATCCTTGTCGGGGAGGCTGGGGCCAGCAGCAACATGAAGGCATGCTTAGGTGGCCCCATGGCCACCTCCACCAACACCTCCACCACCACCAGTGGCAGCGGCCACAGTGGCAGCCTGCGTGCCGAAGGCTTCGCCATCACCGACCTGTTGGGCTTGGAGGCAGAG
This sequence comes from Phrynocephalus forsythii, assembly GCA_029282475.1. Taxonomy (NCBI): domain Eukaryota; kingdom Metazoa; phylum Chordata; class Lepidosauria; order Squamata; family Agamidae; genus Phrynocephalus; species Phrynocephalus forsythii. Next base: position 130,498,957 of record JAPFRF010000005.1, on the reverse strand, counting down.
CTGCAACGTCCGGCCACCTCAGCTGTCATTGGCTCGGGCTGCGAAGGCAGCAGGGCGGCCAGGGCGGCTTCGGTGGCGGTGGCGGTGGTGGTGATGGCGGCCCCTTGCTGCTGGGTTTGGGCTTCCTGTGTGGGGAAGCTGGAAGCAGGCGCTGCGGCAGCAGCGTTCCCCCTACTATTGGGTTCCAGCCCCGCACTTCAGCTGTAGTGCGGGGCTTGGTTTTTTTGTTTTTTTTGTTTTCCTTTCAGTGCTGACTGCGTGGCCCCTGGGGCCTGGTCGGCACCAATTTTTTTGTTTTGTTTTGTTTTTTATTTTAGGGTGCTGACCAGGCCACCCTTGGGGCCTGGTCGGCACTCCATTTTTTTTACTGTGCTGACCACATGGCTGCACTACAGCTGTAGCGCAGCTGCCGTCGGCTCCCCCCCCCCCCGGTCGCCGTCCCAGAAGCCAGGAAGACCGGACCTCCAGACCAGCACCAGGTAGGAGACATCTCCGCCCTGTCATTAATGAACCGAACCTAACCGAACCAATTTTTCTCGTTTCGTTTCGTTTCATGTTAAAATTGCCCTAGGGTAGTTATTTGTTTTGTTACGTAACAAACTGAATAACCAACAACTAAATGAAAAAAATTCATTTTGTGCCCATCTCTACTAACAACCCATACTTTATGGGTTTCAGCACCTTAGGCCATTGTTCACCTTAAGGCTATTGATACTGTTTGTCTACCTAATGAGCCTATTCAGGCCATTGTCCATCTTATGAGCCTAATTCAGACCAGGGGGACAAGAGGTCAAAGCTGACTATAAGATGGAGGACTAGCAACAAACTTTCTTCAGAATGACGAAGCTGTTTGGATGAGCAGCGAAAAGTTTCTATCTCTCAAGAAAAAGAAGTCCAGTTGCCATGACTCAACTTCCAGATAAACTCAGCTGGATGACTAAGAATCTTCATAAACATAAATCTAATGCATTGCTGGATCAAAAGCAAGCTTGTGTTAAAGAAAGAAAGAAAGAAGGAAAGAACAAGAAAGAACAAGCTTTCAGTGTACCCCAGGATGTTTATTGTTAATCTTATGAATGTCTGTTTAAGAAACCCTAATATGGCCAGCCGCATATACTCCCCAGATAGGTGTATATAGAACGGTGGCCTTTACAAGGTTCTAGAAATACACATCAAGAGGTACAGAATGGATACAACCATCAATATTCATTTCTTAACAGAAAGTTTAGAAAAAAGCAACTTACATAGCTCTTGGCTCAGCAAACTTCCAGCTGGTCCTAAAAGGACTGACTCTACGAGGCCACATGCCTGCAAAGTCATGCAAGATAAGCCAGAAATAAGAGAGGGTCAGCGGCTAGTGTCCAGCTGGCAACTCTGGACTGCCAGAATCTTGCCACCCGTTGTGCCAATGGGCAGACTAACGATTCTGGTTTCTCAGGAAGACTTTGGGTGTTTCATTTATGGCTGCACATTTTCACTTGTTTAAGGCATCCCCATTTACCACCAAGAAGAATCATCCTGAACTTTTCTTCTTGGAGTGCCCAAATCAACAGGAGCTGGTTTAGGACATGGAGGAGCACCTTGAGCTTGGAACCAGGCTGCCCCATTTTGTAAGCCAGCACCTCCTTTTGAGGATGGGCCATTCGTGGGCAGAAAGCATCTCATGCCTAAGTGGGGTATAGGGAACTTCTTTGGAAGGGGGTAGCCTTTCCTTCCTAAAGGTTTCTAAGCAACGGTTGCATCAAGGATGCTGTTTTAGCTGTGGGCCTCCCACTTCTGCAGGGGCTGGACCAGATGAAGTACCTCTCAGGCCTACAACGTTGTTTGTTGTTTGTTGTTTTGCTGCACCCAGACTCTAGAACTCCCTCCCACTAGAGGCCAGGACTGCCCCATCTCTGTTGTCTTTCCAGAAACAGGCAAAGACCTTTCTCTTCAGGCAAGCTTTCCCTGAATGAGGGACTATCTACTAGGTATCTTTTATATGAATCTACCATACATGATCACATACAGCCTTTTCACACGACCCCTAAGATCCGCTGGCCCCTTAAATTCGGACCAAAGATCTTAGGGGTTCCTTGCTCTTCCTTCCTCCCCACTAGAGAAAGAGAGGAAAAAATGCAGCTCACCTGGAGGAGCTTCCTGGAGCTCCCTTTCTCTTCTGTTTCTCTTCTGCTTGCTTTTTTTCCTCCCACCTCTTATCTTAAAGGGGTGGGAGGCAAAGAAAAACACAAGCAGAAGCCAGGAGAGCCCCGCACTGACCAGATTAAATCCGGACCTGGGGATTTTCACCCACCTCAAGCAGGTACAAGAAAGTGCAGCTGGGTCGCGCTTAGGTGGGCGGGGTCGCACTTAATTTCCTGCAAACTCCGGAGCTGGTGGGAAAACACTTGTAAGGTCCGGAGTTTGCAGCCATTTGCTGCGGAGTTTAGGGGTCGTGTATAAAGGCCCATAGACTTTGTGTTTATAACCACTTATAACCTTGTGTGATTGCACTGACATTATGTTTTCAATGTTCGTTTCTCTCACTCATAACTTTTTCATGGAATTTTTGCTCTCTCTCTTTAACTGCTCACATTCTCTTGGGGCACAGTGGTTAAATGCCTGTACTGCAGCTAAAACTGTGCTCACAACCTGGGATTCAATCCCAGGTAGCCGGCTCAGGGTTGACTCAGCCTTCCATCCTTCCTTCCAAGGTTGGTAAAATGAGTACTCAATACTTAAATATGTCTTAATTGTACTGGACTGTATACAGGGCCGGCACGTCCATTAAGGTGAACTAGGTAGTTGCCTAGGATGCCAAAATGGACAGAGGGCGCTGGCCAGCCTGCTGCCCCCGCCGCCGCCAGCCGCCGCCGTCCATCCCCCACCTGTCGCCCCGCCCATCCGTCGCCACCCACCCCCACCGCTGTCTGCCCCCGCCATCTGCTGCCTCCTGCCACCCTGCTGTCCCGCCCCCCACCGCCGCCCCGCCCCACCCTTGCCTAGGGCCAAAAAACCCAGCCGCCCTGACATTGTCCCTCATTACTGTCTTGAATCCTTTTCCAACGAGAAAGGTGGGGCGGTACCTTGTATAAAGGAATTAATTCATTCCAAATGAAATTATGTTGCAAATTTTCCTACAAACTGAATGCATTGAAAATGGAGTAATCCCAATAAATAAATAAATAAATAAATACAAACTGTTTGTCATAAAGGGTCCACTGTATTCTAAAATAAATAAATAAATAAATAAATGGCTTCAGGGGAGGGTCATTCTGAGAATGAACAACCTTGGAGACAGGTGTGAAGAAAGAATGTGAGGGTATTGTGCAGCTTTGCACACAACTGGTTTCAGGGATTTAACACAACAGCCTGCCCAGTTCGGGGTTGCTAGCACAGAAGCAGTTTGGCCAATGCCATCTCCAGTAATCTCCTTAGGCTAATAATCTACTGGTATCTGTTACAATGACTCTTATGGACAAGCCAACACAGAGAGAGTGACCATGTTTCCTTTGGCCCTTGTGGGGCTCCTAAGGCACGTGTGGTGTTAGCGGTTATGGTACTGGGACCAGGGACATCTTGGTGTAAAGCCCCCTCTGAACTGTGAAGCTCATTGGGGTGGTCTTGGGCCCATAAGTCTCTCCCAGGCTCTCCTACCTGACAAGGCTCCTGCGAGGATGACATGAGGAACTGGAAGAGTGGTATGCACACCATCTTAAGGTGTCTGTGAAGATTCCCAGTCATCCAGGTGAGTTTATCTGGAAGTTGAGTCATGGCAACTGGACTTCTTTTTCTTAAGAGATTGAAACGTTTCACTGCTCATCCAAACAGTGAGTGAAATGTTTCAGTCTTTCAAGAAAAGAAGTCCAGTTGCCTTGACTCAACTTCCAGACCAGTGGTTCTCCACCTGTGGGTCCCTAGATGTTCCTGAACTGCAACTCCCAGAAATCCCTTCCAGCACAGCAAGTGGTGGGGGCTTCTGGGAGTTGCAGTCCAGGAGCATCTGGGCACCCACAGGTTGAGAACCACTGTTCCAGACCATCTTAAGGTGTTTGGAAGGTGAAATATTATGGATAAGTGCCACAGCAAAACAGTTCAATCATGCAAGTTGCTAACATGATACCTGGGCAAGATCTGTCCCCGACAGCCCTGATGTGCTATTATTGGGAAAGAAGACTTGTCAAAAAGAAAAATATTTAATGGCTGATGTGTGTGTGTGTTGTGTCATTACAGTTGTGACTGACTCTTTGTGACCCCATGTCCATGGAGTTTTCTTGGCAGGAATACTGGAGTGGTTTGCCAGTTCCTACACCAGGCGCCTACAGCACCTGGTATTCCCCGGTGGTCTCCCATCCAAGTAGTAACCAGGGCGGACCCTGCTTAGCTTTTGAAATCAGGCGAGATCAGATGTGCTTAGGCCATCTAGGCAGGTCTTAATGGCTGATAGTCCAGCTCAAAACAACCATCCCAGGGCAACATACCTGTGCATCCAGGACAGGAACCAGGTTATTTTGTAGGACTCTTCGGGCCATCAGAGTCGTACCTGCTTTGGATGTGTTGGAAGTTCTGAGGGGTGAATAAAGACAGAGAGGACACGTGGAAAAACTTCACAAAATGAGCAGCTGGAGATAAATCAAATGAAGCCCACCCACCCACCCCCTTCCAGGAATCTCCAATGATGCTATATGCTCATCATAGAGGGTAAGGGCCCTCTTGTTTTTTGCCCCCCTACTTGATAAGGCTTTTCAGCAGAGACCTAAAGCGTGCTCCAGGACGTTGGAAATACGCTTGTTTGTGTGTTTTGTGTCGTTACAGTTGTGACCGACTCTTCGTGACTCCACGTCCATGGAGTTTTCTTGGCAGGAACACTGGAGTGGTTTGCCAGTTCCTACTCCAGGTGCCTACAGAACCAAGTATTCCCTGGTGGTGTCCCATCCAAGTACTAACCATGGCCGAACCTGCTTAGGTTCCGAAATCAGGCGAGAAGAGTGGAGGAGAGCCAGCCTTGTTTTTATTTCTATTTCTTATTTTTTGAAAGGGATTCATTGATTCTTTAGTGTGAGATTGTTAGCTGTGTAAAACAAGTAGGTATTGAGGTACTGTTACACCAGGAACTACTTTTGTAGGCAATTAAAGCACTAGCAAAAATTCTTGCAAATACTGTGACTGGTGTATACAAGCCTTCAATCAGGTTTCTCTCTCTCTCTCTCTCTCTCTCTCTCTCTCTCTCTCTCTCGTGCATTTTTACCTCACCGTTCTCCTTGGAAAAGGACCCAAGGTAGCTTATAGTAATGAGGGACAATATATAGTAGAGATGGGCACGAAACGAACAATTTTTTGTTTTCATTTTCATTTTTTCATTTCATTACACAATGAAACGACAAACAAATTTTGTCTCTAAAATAAAACGAAACAAACAGAAACACCAGAAAAATTGTCGTGTGTTTCGTTTTCGTTATGGCAATACAGTGAACTGCTTTAAATGCTAAAAAAATCACAAAAAATTAAAATAAATGGTAACGAAACGGTAATGAAACAAACGAAAACGAAAATGAATTTTTTGCAAAAATTCACGAAACGAAACGGACCCTCTAAATGACAAATGACAAACGAAACACCATTTTTTTGATTCGTGCCCATCTCTAATATATAGTCCAGTGCAATTAAGACATGTTCAAGTATTTGAGAACAGGGAATTGTGGATCAACATGAAAACTACAAGAGAATGTGAGCAGTTAAAGAGAGAGTAAAAATTCCATGTAATCAGTAGATCAATCAACAATCGTTAACTGTGGAGGAGATACTGTATTTTAACTGATGAGTTCAAAGTGAGGAGCTAATGCCCTGGGGTCCAGGCGACCTTTCCTTTTTCATATACTATATAACAGTGATGGTGAACCTGTGGCACGGATGCCAAAGGTGGCACTTGGAGCCCTTTCTGTGGGCACTCAACATTGCCCCTTCATAGCTACCTGTATACAGGTTCAATTACTGCATTGTCACTTTACAAAAAAATTAGTGGGTTTTGAATTGCAGTTTGGGCACTCGGTTTCTAAAAGGTTCGCCATCTCTGCTATATAACATTGTCCTATGCAAAACCGAGAGTGAAGCCTTGAAGGTGGCTTTTCCTTTTAAGTCTACAGATGAGGAACAGGACCTGCGTTAAGCTCTTTCTATCTGCAAAGTGTAGGTGCTTCCCTCTGCACCACCATCAAGCTGTGAGCAGTGTTTCCATAAGTGGTGGTGAAGCTGCAGCGACCAAAGTGCTGTGTTTATGAAGTCCAGCAGGGGGAGCTTTTTGCATTGTAGAAAGTGAAAGTGAAGATAGGAAGGGAGGAGGAGGAGGAGGAGGAGGAATGAGATGATGGAAGGCTGAAAGACCTCAGGCTGGGTGGACATCAGAGAAGGTGGCCTTCCTCTAAAGCATTCAAAGAGGGGAGGCAGAGCGGTGACGGGAGAATTCAACTGCCCTTGTGTTGTTGGAAGGTTCAGTTCTGCTCAGAAGGGAAGGTACAAGCCAAGTTCTCACTTGCCTTGCCAACCAGCTCCTAAGAACCGTAAGAATAATAGAATCCTAGAGTCGGAAGAGACCTCAAAGGCCATCCAGTCCAACCCCCTGCCATGCAAGAACCCCCATCACAGTATTTTGGACAGGTGGCCATCCAGCTTCTGCTTAAGGACCTCCAAAGAAGGAGGCTCCACCACCCTCCTTTGTGGCAGCATCTTCCACTGCTGAACAGCTCTAACCATCATGAAGTTCTTCCTAATGGTTAAATTGAATCACTCTTCCTATAGTTTGGAACCATTGCCCCGAGTCCTAGTCTCTGTAGCCATGGAAAATAAACCAGTCCCTTCTGCAATGTGACAGCCTTTCAAATATTTAAACATGGCCATATCCCCCCTCAGCCTTCTTTTTGGAAGGCTAAACATTCCCAGCTCCCTCAGCCGTTCCTCATAAGACATTTCTTCCAGACCCTCAACCATCCTGGTCACCCTCCTCTGCACCCGCTTGAGGTTGTCAACATCCTTTTTAAACTGAGGTGCACAGAACTGGACACAGGACTCCAGGTGGGGACTGACCAGGGCAAAATAGAAACCAGGAGGATCATCTGCCCTGGTTCTGGCCCTCACACACAGCGAAGATCCGGTTGGCCAAGGAGGGGGAACGCTCGGTGAAAGATACCCTGCCTCCTTGAGATTTATCCATTTAAGGGAAGGGAGAACATCAGGTGGCCAATGGACTAGAGAAGGTCCCTTTAATTCAGTGAAGGAAATGGCAGGTGAGGCCCCATGATGAGGAATGTTTAAGGAGAAGGAGGTACAGGAAGAGGGGGAGTTTCTTTAAGGTGGGGAGGGACAGTCGATAACAATTCCTATGAGAAAGAAGGGGCTGCTGAAGTGAAGGTTGACCCCTGTGGGGGGCTTTCAGCTCTCCATTTCTATTGTTTTTCCAAGATTTTCTTCTTCCAAAATGTCATAACCTGGCCAACCTGCTTTAAATATTGTGATGTTTGGAAATGAAGACGTTTCTCCAATGGCCACTTTTCATTTTTCTTCTCAGGATGCAACTGGTTTTTTTTTTTTTTTAAGGCCTTGACATTCACCGCTGAATTGGTCATTGGGCAAGTAAATTCAGCACTATCCCACTTGAGAGGAAAAATGAAAAGTTTCCTCCTGTTCTCCAAGGAGGGGAAGACAGGAGGGGAAAAGCAGGGGCATCTTTCTGTTGTTGTTACTTTTTAATTTTATTTTCTTTCCTTTGAAAGGGATGAATGGGCTAAATAGGGTTCCTTGAGGTGCTGTATGTCCTCTTGCCCTCAAACCCCCTTGATCCTGGGCATGTTGATCCACAGATCACCTCAAATGACAAGTCAGAGCTCAAAGCAACCCTGTTTAGACAGATGCCGCCTGGAACAATTTGGCTGTCAGCTGCACCCTTGGTGCCTCTCAGTGGTCTCTTAGGCAGTTACTTCACGTCCCTTTCATCCCTCTTAGTGTTGTGCTTCGGGCCGGTACAAAAAAAAATCTTACTTCACATCTGTCGCGCAACACCTGAAATTTGTCTCGACCGCATCCCGGGAGCGGGATCAAAGCGTGACAATACTGTACCTGGCGCTGGGTTGGGGTATTCTCTTGTCACGGTTTGTTCCTGGTTCCTGTTCCGAGACAAGGGACCGTGTAGTAACAACTGTAACGCAACAACCATTGTCCACCTAGTGGTCAGCGGCTGAAGCGGCATTCGACATTAGTTTCCCTATGGGAAACATCATGCAGTGCAAATGTTTATTAAAGAAAGTACTGAAAATTCTGTAGCATTGACATGTAAATCCTGGAGGACCAGTAAATCGAAATATCAAAAAAGTTTTATTTATGATATTTTTAAAAAGGGTTAAGAAAGCAAGACAAATTCAGAATTTGTCACGGAACAAAAGTTCTGCTTATATACCGCCCCATACCACTACAAGTCGTCTCTGGGCAGTTTACAATTTTAATTACAGTGTGCAGGCTACACAAGACCGTGAAGGAACAGTTGTCATGAGAAAAGTTATCACGACCGTGAGAAAACAGAAACAGGGACTAAACAAGAACAAAACCAACGTGATCGCAACCAACTCTGTCACAGTACAAAACTAGTCGCGGAACAAGGGAGTATGTGAAGTAACCGCCTTAGTCCAAGGGGGCAAAATGTACAACAGCCAAACCCTATAGCAGTTTTTATTTTATTTTCTGGGCTCTTACAATCCACATCTATCTGTGGAAGGCAGAGGCATTCAATCCAGACAAGAAGTGAAATCACACCCAGCTTTTTCACAGAAAACCCAAGCTTCGTTCACAATTGTTTCAGATCCTGGATCCCCCCCCCCAAAAAAAAAAAAAAACCTTCAGCACCAATGGATCCCCTCCCATCCATCAAGAAGCCACAGTTTGTGCGGTGCCATTAACCTGGGAGGCCCTTTTTTGTCACCCTATCCCAGAAGGCAGAAAATAGATGCCGGTTTACTTGTAGAGGGTTTTGGTGATCAGTTTTCCTCTGTCGTGGGGGCTGCAACTCTTCAGGTGGAATCCAGAGCCATTCCCAAAGATGAGAACTGAGAAGTTCTTTGCTGCTTGAATTTCCACTGAATTACTCAAGGGGTCAAATGACCTGGAAGAAGAACTAGAGAAAAAGAAAAGGTAAAGAAACCACTGGTGAAACCAGGATTCACCTTTTTGGTCTCAGAGATCCTGCGATGGAGGAGGGTGTGAAAAGGAGAATTATAGGGTTGTTGTTGTTCAGTCGTTCAGTCGTGTCCGACTCTTCGTGACCCCATGGATCAGAGCTCGCCAGGCCTTCCTATCCTCCACTGCCTCCCGGAGTTTTGTCAAATTCATTTTGGCTGCATCGATGACACCGTCCAACCATCTCATTCTCTGTTGTCCTCTTTTCCTTTTGCCTTTGATTTTTCCCAGCATCAGGGACTTTTCCAGGGAGTCCTCTCTTCTCATGAGGTGGCCAAAGTACTGGAGCCTCAGCCCTACCTTATAGGGTAGCATGAAGCAAGTTTGATTTCATCAAGGTCCACATTTTTCTCCAATTCCAAACCCATTGTGTCTCAAATCTACACCAGGCCTTCATGGATAACAAGGAAGCTCCTGATATTTTGACCAGATGTTAGAAAGAGAAGTTACTTTTTTGGACTATAGTTGACAGAAAGCCAGCCAGAATGGCCCCTTATAGGTGGCAGGTTAGAAAATTAGCATGTTAGAAAATCAGAGTGTTTCCACAAGGGGGATCCATGAGCAGGAATACATTCTTTCATATTGTTGCTATTCAAATGGTGATATATTTCTCTTCTATTACATGGTTTTTGTGTCCATGGTTTTTATGTTCTTCATAAAGCCATGTAAAAACAAGCTTTGAGAAATTACAATCCTGTTGTAAACTCTGGGCAGGCAGCAATGATGATATCGGCAACAGTGCACTGCTGCTGTTTAAAAGCTTATTTCAGAGATTTTGGGATGCACATGACTTTGTCACATTGTGCATGAGCATACTCCTAAATTTCCTTTCACCCATAGCCATTTGCCACAGCTGATGGCATCATCACCATTCTGCATATGAGCTTATGCAACGGGATTCCAACCAGTGTGTAAAGCAAAGCAAAGTGGTCTGCTTATATACCGCCCCATACCACTTCAAGTAGTCTCTGGGTGGTTTACAGTTTTGATTACAGGATGCAGGCTACACATTGCACCCCTCCCCCCAAGGCAAGCTGGGTACCTATTTTACCAACCTCGGGAGGATGGAAGGCTGAGTCAACCTTGAGCCGGCTACCTGGGATTGAACCCCAGGTCGTGAGCACAGTTTTACCTGCAGGACAGGCATTTTAACCACTGTGCCACGGGGCTCCTAACTGTGCTGATTAACTTGACTGATAATTGTTCATGAAAAGTTGCACTAAATTGTTCATCAAAAGTTGCACTAAATTGAAGAAGCTCCTGTGTACTGCTGTCTCTCATGCTCCAACGCCTCAGCGCCACGTTCCCCCCACTGCGCCCAGAAAGGAAGATGCTTAAAAACAACTTACACTTCAAAATAGATGCCAAACAGCATGCTTAAATGGATGCCCAACAGATCCTTTGACCTCTTGGTTATCTCGACGGCCGGGCGATAAGGAGTCTTCACGTTGATTCTGCAACAGCAGTTCAGTTCAGACCGTGCACAATTTATTTTGGAAGGCACCCACGACAGAGAACTCAAAAGAACCCTTTGTGCTCGATAGATAAGGAGACCATCAAAGACAAAAGCTCTCTGCAAAAAAAAAAACTCCCCAAAAAACTGAACAGAACCACCCCTAAGGCTTATCATGTTCTTTTGAAGATGCCCTTTGAAAGATCTGCACAGATCTTGTGTCCCTGTGGATTCTATTCTGTCCCTACCCACTAGGCCCCCAACCCCCAGATCTTGTCAGGTTCTACCTGGGCGAGATAAGCAGATAGATTCCAAAGAACGCCCTCTGAGCACCATCGGGGTGGCTGTTTGTTGTGGGCATTCGCCAAACGAGTCAGTTGTTCTCCGAGGCTGGAATGGACCAGGCGTTCTGCAAGGTCTGAAAGTCAAGTCAAGGTGAGATTTTTGTTGTGAAGAATTATAAAGCAGAATGGCATTGGCATTTCTCATTTTAAAATGTTGGGCTTTCAGGATGGCTGACCAATCTATTTCCAAGTCATAAAATAATTTTTTTAAAAAAGGCCATCTATACCACAGATAATCTAAGGATGTGGGAGGTTGTTTTCTTGCTTCCATTTATTTTCATTTAAAAAGTTTGCTTCATTATATTTTCCAGTAAGTTAGGCATCTACTACAGTGTTTCCCATTTTTGTTTGTCTTAGCTCTTTTACTGATTGCACGAAATTCCTACAGCCTGTAATTCTAGTACTAACCTGCTAATTTTGGTAGTCTTATGACCTGCTAACCTGGCATAGTCACCATCCAACTTAAAAACACTAATTCTCATCATGCATAAATGCTCATTATGCATCCAGCCTGCCACACACACCCCAAATGGACAAATGGTCCCATTGTATATGGCCTGTATTGTATTTCTCACTTTCTGTGCTCCCTCATTGTGTTTTAGACTTCTCTGTGTACTTATTCCTGTGAATTCAAACAGAGGGACCCACCCAGTGCGGAACAAGAAACAACACATGTAACAAAATGCAGTTTTATTCCATTTTTGATTACATTTGGAACGAATGGAACTTTTTTGTTTTTAAAAAAATGAAGGCAAGGAACATTGGGTATGTTCAGTTCCTCGCAATTTTTAAAAACAAAGGCATACCCCCAAAATAATTTACATCGGGCTGGATTATAGCAAGAGAAGCCATCAGCACTGAAATAACCTGGGCCAAATATGTTAAGTTTGGGTACACACAGGAGCATGGATAAAATCAGCTGCTTGGCTTAGCTTCTGCTCCTCAGACCATCTGAGGTAGTCAAGGCCACAGACAGGATGCCCAGGCAAACATAAACCAAACCAAAGCTTATGTATCACTCCATAGTCTCTGGGTAGTTTATAAGTAATTCTGCAGGCTACACATTGTCTGCCTACCCCTACCAACCCACCCCCCGAGCAAGCTGGGTACTCATTTTACCGACTTCAGAAGGATGGAAGACTGAGTGAACCTTGAGCCTGTGACCTGGGATTAACCCCAGGTCATGAGCACACACAGTTATAGCTGCAGTATAGCTGTTTCTAACCACTGGGCCATGAACCCTCTTCCCGCTTGCCCAGAAATGGGCAACCTTCTAGCCTCATAATGAGTGTCACCACGGCTGGGTGATGGCAGGACCTTCACAGCCAAAGAAGAGTAGTTTTAGTCAGAGGTTTACCTTCTTCAAGATATTCCTTCTTGACCCTCAAGAAAGCCCCCTGGCCTTGGCAGCCCAGGCACAGGCTCAGTAGGCTGCTGAATATGAGAAGACCCCGCCCCGGGTCCATCTTCAAATCTGTTCTGGAAGAAGCAAGGAGAGGTTACCAGCATTCGGGGTGGGTGGGTTTCAAATGAGAGAGAAAAGCTATAAAACAGAAGCAAGCCAAAGGTAGGCCTAGATGTGCCGTCAGACCTGGAATTTGTAGGAAACCTACTGGCAACAAAATCACCCTTACCTTCTGACCTACGTGGCCAAGTAGGGGGATACTGAAAGGAATGATTTGAATTTATGGGGTTCGTCGCCGGCATGCTATTGGCTTTACAGAATGCAATGAGCAGTCTGAGTCTTTTGTAGACAGAAAAGAAGATTTATTGATTGCAATCAAGGGAGCCCTCACTCAATGCAAGATCGGGTGGGGAGTCCACCCGAGAAACGAAAGGTGAGATATCTTATAGGTTTTTTCCAATACTCTTTTTCCCTCCGCCCATCCGAATTTACGTCACATACATTTGTTACATGCATCAAACACTAATTGACATCTTTGGTCATTTATTTTGTATTCCTGACACCAATTAAATGTCTTAATTGCTGTGGTGTTTGAACTGACTCACACAGACTAGTACCGTGATGTATGCCAGCTGCTGAGCTCTCGAAACAGAGATAAAACTTTTCTTGGCTGACGTATATGCAATTAGCTGTGTAGAGCTTCAAAGCTATGAAAATAATTACATTGCTGGCTCAGCCAAATTTTGTAACAGAAGTTCCCCCCTCTTAGTGGCCGGAAAGGCTTGACCAGAGTTTTAGGACCAGAGTTTTAGGACCGGATATACATGTAAATACAATTGGAGTATTTTCTACTTCTAAATATATAACTTGTGTGGCTTATATTGTGATATGCTGGGGGTTACTAAAATAGCTATATATATATAGGCCTGTTTCATAGCCTTCAATACCTCATTCCAAAATGTCTGAAGTGACCCCCTCCTCCCCATTCATAGAATCCTAGAATGTTGGAACAGGCCTAGAAGATGATCAAGTTCAACCTGCTACCCTCCTTTTAAACCTGGAGTGAACACACCTCCCCATCAGGGCTCATATAACCTGTGGATGGACTTTTCCTCCAGAAATTGGTCCAGTCCCCTTGTAATGATACCTAAGCCAGATGCCATCATCCATCCTGTGGCAAGGATCTGGGGTTCCACTCAAAGGAAAGGCACAAAGCCCTGCTCTGCAAACCTGGTGTGTCCCCATCCCTCAGATGAAAGAGGTACCAGAAGGAGTGTGCTGCGGATGTCTTGTCAAGATAACAAAAAGTAGAGATGGGCACAAAATGAACTTTTGGTTCGTTGAATTATTCGTTATTTGTTTCATTACATAATGAAATGAATAACGAACTGCCCCCTCTAAGAGAAACGAAACGAAACGAAACAAAATGGAAATTTCCATTTTGTTTCATTTTGTTTCATTTGCTGGTGTCTCCTACCTGGGTCCTGGAGTGATCCTTCCTGGTCCAGTCCTCCTGGCTGCAGGTAAGGGGTGCCCAGAGAAAAAGAAAAAGCCGACTGGCCGTGCTACAGCTGGTAGGCGGCCGTGGTCAGCAGTAAATAAATAAATAAATAAAATAAAACAAAGGATCTAGCATGTAGGCCCCGGTACCGGCCCCTTGAGCACTGGCACCGGCTCGCAGGCCACCGAACCAGCCCATGAGCCACCCGCCAAAAAAAAAAAAAAAAAAAAACCAATCCGGCGTGCGGGCTCGGTAGTGGTCTGTGGGTTGCGGAACTGGCCTGCGGGCCGGTAAAATTTTTTTTTTAAAAAGCCAACCAGCCCGTGCTACAGCTGTAGCCACGTGGTCAGCAGTAAAAAAAAAAAAAAAAAAAAGACTGCCAGCTCGGCCCCAAGGGTGGCCGGGTCAGCCCTCTAAAATGATAAATAAATAAATAAATAAATAAAACCACCGCCGACGCGGCCCCAGGGGCCACGTGGTCAGCACTTGAAAAAAAATAAAAATAAAAAGGAGCACCGACCCAGCCTCAGGGGTGGCTGGGTCAGCGCTCTACAATAAAATTAAAAAATGTATAAAAGAAGTGCCGACCCGGCCCCAGGGGCCCCATGGTTGGCGCTTGAGAAGAAAAAATGAATAACAAATCAAAACAAACCAACAAAAAGAATATTTTGAAAAAAAATTGTTAAAAATGAAACAAAACAAACTGAAACTTAAAATGAACCGAACCAAAACAAATTGTCATTTTTTGGTTCGTGCTCATCTCTCACAAAGAATCCATCAAAACCCAAGTATTTTACCCTATTTGAATGTTGAAAACCAGATTGATTTACCAATTTTTGAATCATGGATGGAGTCATATTTTTGGTTAGAATCAATGTTTTTTCTCTATTCACCTTTAATCCAGAGATTTTAGAATATGCCTCCAGGGTCTTTAGAAGTTCTACGGAGGATGTCTGAGGGTTCTCCATGATAACCATCAGGTCATCTGCAAAGGCTTGTACCTTGTAAACTTCTCCCTTGTTTTGTAGGCCTTATATATCTATATAAGATATATAAAGTTAGATATATAAGTTACTATATCTAACCGATGTAACTCTTTACTCAAAGACAATTATGTCAATGTTATAAAAACAATCAAAGCTGACCTCGAAACTTGGTCAAGACTTCAGCTATCCCTAATGGGCAGAATCGCTGCAGTTAAAATGAATGTCTTACCTAAACTGCTTTTTTTGTTTCAATCTCTGCCTATATTGCCAAACTTTAAGATCATTTCAGATCTGGAAAAAAGTATACGTATATTTATATGGCAAAAGAAAAAAGCAAGGATTAAAAATATTTATTTGCAGGATAGAACCAAATTTGGTGGTTTTGCCCTTCCTAATTTGGTACTATACTACAAGGCTGCTGCCTTGACTTGGATTAAGGATTGGATCTTGATGACAAATAAAAGAATATTGCAGCTTGAGAGTTATGGTCTTGATAAGGGCTGGCATCACTATTTGTGGCATAGGGGAAATTTACCTACCCTCTTTAAAAAGCACTGGATAAGGAATGCCTTACTCAAAATATGGCTAATGATTAAAAAACAATTTTACCTCAAAGCACCTATGTGGTTATCCCCACTGGGAGCAATTTACAGCTCCCAGGCAAGTGAAATCTCAAATGTTATAACCTACAGACACCTTCTGAATGATGACTTCTCATTGAAACCACTAGGGAAATTAGTATCAGAAGGCTATAATCTGGATTGGTGGAAATATCAACAAATACATTCACACTTCAAAGAGCTTTCCAAAGAGGGTGGTTTTATGACTACTGATACCTCATTTGATAAAATACTTTCCTCTGGTGACTCCAAGCTTCTTAGTAAATTCTATAGCATGTTGTTAAATGAAAAAATGATTGATACACTGGTTAAAGACTGTATGATAAGATGGGCAGAAAACTTAGGCTATACTATTCATTTAAATAAATGGGACTCTCTGTGGAACACAGTTAAAATCTTTAAATCTATTTCGTTCAAGGAAAATTGTTATAAGATGTTTTATAGATGGCATTTTGCGCCTCATCGTTTATCCAAGATGTATAACTGTTCACCTAAATGTTGGAAATGTAATTATGACTGTGGAACCTTTTATCATATGTGGTGGACTTTTAAAGAAGCTAAGGCGTATTGGAACATGGTAAAACTTTTCTTAGAAAGATCTTTGAAAATTAAAATAGAGTTTAGACCAGAACTATTTCTGTTAAATATAGTAGATATGAATATTTCTTATGATCAGAGATATGTACTTCATCATGTAATTGTTGCTGCAAGAATACTGTACGCGAAACTTTGGAAACAACCAATCACGCCAACAGAGAAGGATCTTCATGGAAAGATAAGAGAATGCATCGAAATTGATAAACTCTCTGGTTATTTAAAGGGAGACTACGACGAGATCTTTCGGGAAAGATGGCAAGAAGTAACAAATTTATTAGTATTGTGACAACATTTGGCAATTTTAGCAATATGTTTAATTACTATTTCTATTTTGCTTGATACACTCAATGTAAATCTTAAAAACTGTATCCCCCCTTTCTTTCCTTTTTTTCTTTTTCCTCTTACCCATACTCCTTCCCTTTGTTCCCCTCTTAAAAATCCAATAAAAATTTATTAATATAATAAAAAAAAAAGAATCCATCAAAACAGGGCCCAAACCAAACCAGAGTTTGACCAAAGGGCTTGCAAACCGAACTCAGAGCAGGAATGGACAGCAGCCACTGATCCAGGCTCAGATAAAAATAAAGGAGCCTCGTGGCGCAGTGGTTAAATGCCTGTACTGCAGGTAAAACTCTGCTCACGACCTGGGTTCAATCCCTGGTAGCAGGCTCAAGGTTCAGTCAGCCTTCCATCCTTCTGAGGTCGGTAAAATGAGTACCCAGCTTGCTGGGGGGGCAATGTGTAGCCTGCACATTGTAATTAACAATTGTAAACCGCCCAGAGACTACTTGTAGTGGTATGGGGCGGTATATAAGCAGAACACTTTGCTTTTTGCTTTTTGCTTTTGATGGACCACATTTAGCTTGCCAAATCTTCAGAAAGACAAGAAGAAACCTGCCTTCTTTGCACTTGGCAGCCATGTCCTCTACAGAAACCAGCCCCTAACATATGGTGATAAATGCCTATAAATGCCTAGAGCACAAGGCTTCCTTAAAAAGACGCAGGAGCCGAAGCCAGAAAACAAGTTGTCCACTCTATCTCTGACCCTCAGATCACCAAGGGCATCCCTTGGGTTCCAGGTCCACTGAATTGATGGTTCCTTCCTCTGGAATGACTACTCGCATCAGACAGCAAAGGTCACGACCAGAGGTGGGCAGGAACCGAATCACGAACCAGTGTGCGGTCTGTTCCACGAACCAGTTCAGGGACCCCATTTTTCCGAGGCAAAACAAAGAGCCAAACATTTCCCCCTTGGTGGTTCATGTTGTGCAGCAAAAGGGGATATCTAACCACCTCCTTCGCCCTGCCCTGTCACCTCTCTACCCCACCCTGCCTCCTCCTGCCGTCCTCAGAGGCAGCAGACCTGGCCTCCGTTCCTGGAGCTGGTCGGCTTATATAGGCAGGCACTTGGGCAGGGGGTACTGGGCCCAGGTTTGTGGTGCCAGCCTGGGGCCTCTGTGCTGTGGGGCACCCACCGCCCCACTGAGAGGTTGGTGTCTGCTCAGAGGCAACAGGGCTGCTCCAGGAAGGGAGGTCAGTCTTCCTGCCTCTGAGGATGACAGCGGTGGTGAAGGCTATGAAACAGGCCTATATATATAGCTATTTTAGTAACCCCCAGCATATCACAATATAAGCCACACAAGTTATATATTTAGAAGTAGAAAATACTCCAATTGTATTTACATGTATATCCGGTCCTAAAACTCTGGTCCTAAAACTCTGGTCAAGCCTTTCCGGCCACTAAGAGGGGGGGACTTCTGTTACAAAAATCGGCTGAGCCAGCAATCTAATTATTTTCGTAGCTTTGAAGCTCTACACAGCTAATTGCATATACGTCAGCCAAGAAAGTTTTATCTCTGTTTCGAGAGCTCAGCAGCTGGCATACATCACGGGTACTAGTCTGTGTAAGTCAGTTCAAACACCACAGCAATTAAGACATTTAATTGGTGTCAGGAATACAAAATAAATGACCAAAGATGTCAATTAGTGTCTGATGCATGTAACAAATGTATGTGATGTAAAATCGGATGGGCGGAGGGGAAAAGAGTGTTGGAAAACCTTATAAAATATACCTCCTTTCGTTTCTGGGGTGGACTCCCCACCTGATCTTGCATTGAGTGAGGGCTCCCTTGATTGCAATCAATAAATCTTCTTTTCTGTCTACAAAAGACTCAGACTGCTCATTGCATTCTGTAAAGCCAATAGCACGCCGGCGACGAACCCCATAAATTCAAATCATTCCTTTCAGTGGTGATGATGGAAGAGAAGGAAGCCGTGGCAGGGGCAGTGGGAAGGATGGGGGGGGTGACGGGGGCAGCTGGCCAGGCACCGGCCAGAAAAACGAACCACAAACTAGTTCGTTTTTCCGGGGCTTAGTGGCAGTTTGTGGCTTGTGGCTAACCACGAACCAGCCCGATTCGTCCATTTTCCAATTTGTGTCCATCTCTAGTTGCCACCTAGACTCCCCAAACACTGCCACTAGCATGTGAAATCAGAAACAGTCAAAAACTGAATACAGTGGACCCTCGTATAACAAGCGGTTTGTTTAACATCAAATCCGCTTAAAGGAAAAAAATAGGGTAAAATTGCTTAACAGAATCACCTATGGGGCGAATCCATACAACAGAAAAATGGTCACGATTGGGGATTAATCTGTCTTCAATGCATTCCTATGGGAAATTTGTGCAAAGGAAAATTTGCTTAACAGAATTTCATTTGGAACGAATTAATTCCTTTATACACGGTACAATTGTACAATACTAGACTAGGTGATACATTTAGGCTAGTTGTAAAATAACAAACAAGTTGCTAATATTTCGAGGGAACCCCCCTCTTCCTGAGAGCTGTACTAAAAGTTCAAGCATGGCAAACAATTGAATTGCCAGGAATTGTTACTAGTTGTTAGATGTAAAGTTCCCGGCAAGATGAAAATAAATGCCACGGAGTCTCTTAGTTGAGGCTCGGAGCCGAGATGTTGTAAAGCAGCATCTGAAATTACGGGTTGTGTTTAAAAAAAACAGTCAAAAACTGGAGCTGGAGCTGCCCTCCTCCTTCTGCCCACGGTAAAGCTTCTAGGCTGAAAGAGGATGGATCCTGCTAGCCCTCCCCTGGGACTCAGCAGCAGCTGCTGCAGCAAGGTTTTTCTCCTGGGCATTGCTTCCGCAACCTCATGCCCGAGGGATGCCGTTGTGTGCAGGTGTCCAGCTCTGTGTGCCTCAATTTAGAAAGGATGTTGACAACCTCGAGCGGGTGCAGAGGAGGGTGACCAGGATGGTTGAAGGTCTGGAGGAAATGTCTTATGAGGAATGGCTTAGGGAACTGGGAATGTTTAGCCTTACGAAAAAGAAGGCTGAGGGGGGGATATGATAGCTATGTTTAAATATTTGAAAAGATGTCACATTGAAGAGGGAACAGGTTTGTTTTCCGTGGCTTCAGAGACTAGGATGTGGGGCAACGGTTTCAAACTACAGGAAAAAAGATTCCATTTGAACATTAGGAAGAACTTCATGACGGTTAGAGCTGTTTGGCAGTGGAATAATATGCTGTCACAAATGAGGGTGGTGGAGTCTCCTTTGGGGTTTTTTAAGCAGAGGCTGGATGGCCATCTGTTGGGGGGGGTACCATGATGAGGGTTCCTGCATGGCAGGGGGGTTGGACTGGATGGCCCTTGAGGTCTCTTCCAACTCTATGATTCTATGATTCCATGATTCTATGATGGCTGAGGAGGGCACCTGCATCCAGGACAGCAGGAAGGATTCTGTCCATATTTGTGGGGCAGCTTTGTGGGGTCGTATTTCCTATCTGACGAGGCAGCTTGGGTGGCCATTGTGCGTGGACCCCATGTGTCTCCATGCCCCTTACAAAGAGTGACAGAAACTGTGTCTGGACTCCAGATGCAAACATGCATAGAGAGCCGAAGGAATGGCATGAGACGCACTGCAAAGGAGCTCACAGACCTCTGGGTCCCATCTCACCTATGGCCCATTGCAGGGCCTCTTGTCCGGGAGAGAGCGGCAGCCTCTCAAACTGAGGGCTGCCCCATCTCTGCTGACGTTACCTGGTGAAAGGCAGCCCACTCCATCCCAAGGCAGGGAGATCCAGTGTCCAAGGGGACCGGGTTTTTTTGGCAGTTATGTTTGGTTTCCTTGCAACTTTTACTTGTGCACTCTTAGAGCTAGAAAAAGAGGCACAAAATGACCACCATTCTATCCTGTCTTTAAAAAAAACAAACATCCCACCTAATCTGTGAGTTGGCTGGGGAAGATAGTTTGGGGGCATTAGGAATTCATCCGGCTTACATCCAACCCTCTACATTTTAACTGGCCTCCCAGAAAGACTGGCATGTCAGTCTTAGATCAAATGAAGCCTGAACTCCCTCTGGAGTCAGAAATGTTGAAACAGAGGCCGTCCTACTTTGGGCCCATCCTGAGAAGGCAGGATTCCCTGGAAATGACAATAATTTTGCAAAGGTTGAAGGCAGCAGGAAAAGAGGAAAGCCAAATACAAGACGGCCTGAGCCCCTGAAGGAAGCCACAGGCTCAAGATTGCAAGAGCTGAACTGAGCTGTTGAGGACAGGGCATTTTGGAGAGCACTCGTTCCTAGGGTCACCATAAGTGGACAGCAGCATGACAGTGCTGCATAAAAAACAATATTTTAACTCAAAAATCTAGCAGTCTCTACCATTACATCACCAGGCTGAGAAGACTCTGCATGTTATAGTTGCAGAAACTAACGTTCCCAAGCTGTACCACTGGGGCAGTCCATTGACCAAGTCAGGAAAAAACACACACACACACACACACACACACACACACACACACACACACACACACACACACACACACACACACACACACATTTCAGGGAACGTGCCCTGCGTCAGTAACAAGTGATCAAAGTTCTGTTCCTGTTTTAGTCTCTGCTGCAGATGAAAACGTGCCCAGGGACACCCCACCTCCTTCTCCTCATGCCCCATTGAATTCAATTATTAAATGCTAGCTAAAGCTTGTTTGCTAGAAGATGGGAGAAAGCCTTGCCTTGCCTTGCCTCCGGATTGCCTCTCCTCCTCCCGGCATCAGAACTGACTCTGCTCACAGTTCCCCCACACAAACGGATGGAAAACAAGGCCAGTGTTTGCAGAGGAAAGGGAGGCTGAGGCAGCAGGGGGTGCTGCTTATGTTGCTAGTCCTCAAGGGAAATAACGGGGAAGCAGAGCAGCAGCTGGGCGCCTCCCTGCACCCGGCACTTGCAAGTCAGAGGAAAACGGCGAAGGATCTTGAATGAAATGGAGAGAGGCGACATTTTGGACATCCAGAACCTTTGGGAGGTTGGGTCCTAAGGTGAAGGAGAATTGAGTGTCTGAGGGGCAAAAGGGCTTTACATATTCAAGCTCCAGGGGCCGAATGGAGCCAGACAGACACTACTTCCTTCTGCAGTGGAGGTAGCGGTGGTGGTGGTGGTGTTGGCGGCGTGGAAAAAGTGGATAGAGGGAAGCTCTTTTCCCTCTCACAAAATACCAGAACTAGGGGACATCCACTCAAATTGAGGGCTGGGAGAGTAAGAACAGACAAAAGAAAATATTTTTTTCACCCAGCACGTTGTTAGTCTATGGAACTCCCTGCCACAGGAGGTGATGATGGCATCTGGCTTGGATGCCTTCAAAAGGGGATTGGACAGATTCCTGGAGGAAAAAGTCCATCACAGGTTACAAACCATGATGGGGGGTGTAATCTCCAGGCTTAAAACCGGGGTACTTCAAGGGCCAGATGCAGGGGAGTGGTATCAGGAGACAGATCTCAAGTCTCATGCGCTCCCAGACACATCTGGTGGGCAGGAAGCTGGACTAGATGGGCCTTTGGCCTGATCCAGCATGGCTCTTCTTATGTTCTTATGCTCTTTTTCTGGTCACAGCAAAGGTAAGAAGAACATAAGAACATAAGAAGAGCCCTGCTGGATCAGGCCAAAGATCCATCTAGTCCAGCTTCCTGTATCTCATAGTGGCCCCACCAAATGCCTCTGGGAGTGCATGAGACTAGATATCTGTCTCCTGATAGCACTCCCCTGCATCTGGCCCTTGAAGTACCCCGGTTTTAAGCCTGGAGATGATACATCTCCATCATGGTTTGTAACCTGTGATGGACTTTTCCCCCAGGAATCTGTCCAATCCCCTTTTGAAGGCACCCAGGCCAGAAGCCATCACCACCTCCTGTGGCAGGGAGCTCCACAGACTAACAACAGGCTGGATAAAAAAATATTTTCTTTTGTTTGCTCTCAGTCTCCCAAGCCTCAGTTTGAGTGGATGTGAGATATGGAATCATAGAATAGTTGAGTTGGAAGGAGTGTACGGAGGCTGCCAGGTCGAGCCCCCTGTCCAAGTCAGGAATCTAAGTCAAAGCAGATCTGCCCAAGGGTTGTCCAGTTTTCTCTTGAATGCCTCTGTGTTTAGTTGCTCACCATCCCCTGAGGCCATGGGTTCTATTACTGTATTGCTCACTTTGGAAGCTTTTCCTAATATTGAGCTGAAATCTGGCTTCCTGGGGTTTCTTCCATGTTACTCTGGAAGTAGCTATACCTCACACCTGAGCAGGTGCATATCTACAGCGTACTGAGTGAAGGCCAGCATTGGTAGTGTTGCATGGATCTCCTGGCCCACGTGAAGGTCCAGCAATATGCACTTCCCCATTCAACGGAAAGCTTGTGTACAAATACCACGAAGACTCAAATCTGGATGGGACATCTCCTAACGGGTGGAAGCTCCAGGTTCACCCTTATTCGTGTACAATCTCAGTCAAGGGACAACCAGATTTAGTCTCTGAGCTTAAGCAGAATTGTTTATTATTTATTTTATATATTTTTATACCGCCCGTCTTCCCAGAGGAACTCTGGGCGGTTAACAATGGCAATAAATGAGATAGCCTTTGTCTAGGCCAGTGATGGCAAACCTTTTAGAGACCGAGTGCCCAAACTGCAATTCAAAACCCACTAATTTTTTTGCAAAGTGCCAATACAGTAATTTAACCTAGATACAGGTGGCTATGAAGGGGCGATGTCAGGTGCCTACAGAAAGGGCTCCGAGTGCCACCTTGGGCACCCGTGCCATAGGTTTGCCATCGCTGGTCTAGGAAGAGGGGGCTCGATTCCTCCCGCCCCCTCCTTCTTAGTCAAAGAGGGGACTTCACTCCCCCTCCCTCCCTTCTCAGGTTGTTCCTTTTGTCACATAGGCAGGCTAAACAATAGCCCTTCTCTGGCAGAGGCAGCTAGAGATCTGCATTTCTAAAGCTGTGTTCCAAGTTTTGGGAGCTAATCTTTACAAAAACTAAAGAAATTATTCTGTCAACGGTGAATAGCCTGCCTGATGGTACCAGGTTTTTACAAAATACGGGACATTTCTGGGAAAATAATAATCCAGGAAGACGGCAGGAAAGAGGGGTAAAACATGGGAGTTTCCTCGGCAATACTGGACACTTGAAAGGTATGGCTTGTGGGCCCACTCAGTGTTGGGGAGCCCAAAACTGCGAGATTCTTGACTGAAAGTGTTTCGGTGGCCTTGATGCCCACCCCGGCCTTGGTTTGGAATTTTAGAAGGGGAGCAGCAACATCTCATTCAACTGGGATTCTAATCTACCTCCTGGTGTAGCCGTGACTATTTCAACTCTTCTGTGGTCTTTTATGGCTGCTATCTCACCTGGGGAAGATCCTGATCTTCTGAAGGTCCGGCTATTCATCTTCCTCCCGTCATGTGACTGAAGATGCGGGATAGCAGTTCCCACATACAAAGCTGTTTTTTTTTTTTTAATTAAAGCGCAATTCAGCCCCATGGCCAGCAGGTGTGCTAGGATTAAAAAAAGGACCAGCTGGCTGGAAGAAATTAAAACAATGAGCACCCAATCCACCTTCCTGGTGCTCAGAGGGTGGGGGGAAATTAAAAAATTAATTAAAAAACAGTACCGATCGGCCCCAGGAACAGCCGGGCGCGCTATGAGGAAAAAAAGAGAAAGAAAACAGATTCATTTATGTGGTCCCACAACGTCTGCCTCCTTAAAAGGTGGATTTTTAAAGCAAGGCAAAAAATTCCCTACCTCTCTGGTAAGTCTTGGAAACCTTGCTTAAGGGGGCATTTACCTGGTTTTCTTTTTTTTTTTTTTTTCAAAAAGCCTGGTGGCTGTGGGGAATGGCATTTTTGGACATGGTTTATCTACAAATTTAATCTGAATTTAAAGGGCCATGGGATAGGGGCCTATGACTGAATGGATAATGAGGAGCCTTGTGGTGCTGTGGTTAAACTGAAGTCCTGCAGCCAAAACTCTGCTCACAACGCAGGTTCAGTCCCAGGTTCACTCAGCCTTCCGTCGCTCCAAAGTTGGTCAACTGTGTATATATCCAGCTAGTGAGGGGAGGGGAGAGGAACATGGTCCATGCATAATTGAATTGGAAACTGCCCAGAGAATGCTTCAAGCAGCACACTTTGTTTTGCTTTGCTGATCGTGGTCCAAAATCCTGGTGCCTAGTTATACTGGAGGCAGGGTGTTAATGTAAGTTGCATTTGTCCCAGTCGGGTGGCTTCATCAATGAGAAACAAAGAATGCAGCTTCTGCAAATTCCTGAGAAGAGTATTGCTTCAGAAAGGGCTGCTCTCCTGCCACTGGATTCAAAGAAGACCCCCCCCCCAACTCTTTGCACAGCACTTTCCCCCTCTCTAAAATCTGTTGAGGTTTGTTGCCGAATGCAGTCATGTTTGTTCACTGTTTGCAGTTTCATCTGCTCACAATTGTAACAACAAAAGTGTTTTTAATTCTTTCTAGTACTAATGTTTCAGGATGAGTTATCGGGGCTGTAAGGGCCAGTAAAAAGGGGGTGGACTTATTTGGGGAACTTGAAGCTATTCTGTTCTGTGAATCTCCGCACTTCTGCTGTGCAGCTTGATGAATTTAGCTTAAGATTTGCTCTTCACTAAAACATGGCCCCAGGAACTTCTCCAATACTGGGTCCTGGCCTCCATCTAGAGCAGTGATGGCGAACCTTTTAGAGATCAAGTGCCCCAACTGCAATTCAAAACCCACTATTTTTTTTTTTTTTTTGCAAAGTGCCAATACAGTAATTGAACCTGTATACAGGTGGCTGTGAAGGGGTGATGTCGGGTGCCCACAGAAAGGGCTCCTTTGAGGGCCATCTTTTGCACTCGTGCCATAGGTTCGCCATCACTGACCTAGAAGATGCAACCTGGCAGTCAACGTAAGTGTTGATGATCTTTTATGCTGGAGAGCAGGGAGGTTCTCCTCACCCCTCCAATGGGAGATGCTTTGACCTAGAGATGAGACACGGGTGGGACATCCTGCAGCCCAAGCTGCCCTGACTCCTGCTGCCTTTTCATGGACTTTGGGATCCAACCCTCAATCTGCAGCCCAAGAGGAGACCTGAGTTGCCACCTTTGGAACAGCAGCACCCCACCCCCCGCCTCGTTGCATTCAAACAGCAAAGACATCAGCCACTACAGTGCTGTGGAAAGAGCATGTTTTATTATTAGTGTATATAAGAGAAGCAAGCAGAGCCAAACAGAGGAAACTCTCCCTGGCGTGGATATTTATTTCCAAAAGTTCTGCGGGGCATGGGAAAAGGTACAAAAGATCACTGGTTTCTAGCACAGGCCTTTTGCTGTGTGGGGATCCCAGGCCTGGATCTTTTTATTTATTTGTTTATTTTGAATATTTTTACACCACCTTTCTCCTTGGGAAAGGACCCAAGGTGGCTTACCAATAATGAGGAGGAACAATATACAGCCCAGAACATTTAAGACCTATTCAAGTTCAGAACAGGGAATTAGGAGAGGCATCTAACAACGTTAAAAGGTAGCATTAAAGCTGCAAAGAGCATGCAAAAAGAAGAAGAAGAAAAATCCATCATGAGGGATGGAAACATTCAGCCTCCTTTATGATGAAGCATCTTCCTCCAGTCTGGGCTCCTCGAACAGGGAAACCGGTCTCCAACCGTTTCTGGGGTGGGAGGGTGTGTGTGCGTGCGGGGACTAGGGTTCCGCGGGGATCTCTTCCCAGGTGACCCATTCCCAGGTGGTCTCCGTGGTCTGTATCTGCTGCTGTTCTCCCCCAGTGGAGAGCACCAGAGAATCCTGTGGGAAACAAAGCAAGAGGCAGGCCCGTGAGGTCCCTCCAAGGCATCAGAGCTGAGCAGCATTCAAAATAGCTTTACCGTCACCGTAGATAGCGAGACATCGGTCAGATGTAAATGCTGCTTCGAGACGTCGGTCAGATGTAAATGCTGCTGTTTGTTTGTTTGTTTGTTTGTTTGTTTAGTTAGTTAGTTAGTTAGTTAGTTAGTTAGTTAGTTAGTTAGTTAGTTAGTAAGGCAGCCAGGCAGCCAGGCAGCCAGGCAGGCAGGTTACTGCTAGAGATGGACACAAAACGAAAAATGAAATGCTTTTTTGGCACTAGAGCCCAGGAGGAGGGGTAAGTAGGGGCCCCAGAGCAGGAGGAGGGGGTGAGCTGGCTGGGAAGGGGCTTTCCGCCCCCATTTCATTTAGTAAAAAAAAAAAATCATTTTGTACAATTTTTTTTTTTGGAAAAAAATGTATGAAATGAAAGGACAGGAAATGTCTGTCGGGGGGGAGACAGATGGAACAAAACAAAATGTAATTATTCCATTTCGTGCCCATCCCTAGTTACCGCCCAATTTGTGCAACGTCAAATCTTAACCAACACATTTTCCTGCTTGCCCTGATTCCATTTGCCTTTGCTCCTTCGATCGTCTTCCTTGTGATTAATTAGAGGTTTGAGGACTTTTGGGGGCAGAGACTTGCCCATGGAAGCTTTGTAAGATATTCTAAATCTAAGTAGAATCTTTCTTCCCTTCCCTTCCCTTCCCTTCCTACACCCCCCATCCCAAATAGCATGTTTTCCTGTTGTGAACCACCCAGAGTAGCTCTGCTAGATGGGCGGCATACAAACTGAATGGATGAATGAATATTGTAAATAAATTAAAGACATTTATAATTTTCTGGCACTGAATTGTTGTGATTTGTTGAACTTGATGAACCAAGGGGGCACATGCAACCTTTCATTCTAGTGATATATTTAGCAAATTAAGTTTTTTAGTATTTTAATAATTGTGAGTCAGATCCAGATGTAATTGGCCAGTTACACAAAAGCAATCGGCTGTGGTCACACCAGCATGTTGAATCAGTATCTGTTCAGAATGGTTAAAAATCAACTTCAAGTCTCATTTAACCAGTGGCCACATTCACGTGTCCTGAATGGAAACTGATTTATTTCTGGTGATTTAAACTTATTTTGGTTTGTACACTGCTGAAATCAACTCGCGTCTGCTAAAGTGCATTGAGCGGAATCGATTTCAGAACCAATGTATTTTTTTGAAAACCCTGCTGACCAATTTGGAGGGGGCACTTGTTTTACAGGCCATATACATTTATTCCACCCTTGGGTTGGGTGAACGATAAAATGTAAGTTGTTCAATGAAGTTTTTATTGCCATTGTGACAGGAGTAGAGATGGGCATGAAATGAATTTGTAATTTGTTTCACTATTTGTTATTCGTTTTGTTAGCTAACAAAATGAATAACAAACCAACCACACTGGGGACTTTTAAAAAAACAAAAATTAAAAAAATTAAAAAGTGCCGACCCAGCCCAGGAGCTGCATGGTCGGGACAATAAATTAAAGGAAAATAAAAATAAAAATGTAAAATAAAAAAAATAAAAAATGGAAATGTAAAAAATGTACAAAAAGTTAAAAATGTAAAAAATGTAAAAAATGTAAAATGTAAAAAAATAATAATTAAAAAATAGCACCTACAAATGGGGCGTGGGGAAGTGAGAGGCGCTGGCTTCAAGCCAGCACCTCTCAGCTGTGAAAAAAAAGCCCCAGCATGGGGACTTAAAAAAAATCAAAAATAATAAAAAAGACTTTTAAAAATGCATGCGTGGGGAAGCAAGTGCCTCTCAGCTGTGGAAAAAAAAAGAACTGGGATTTAAAAAAAATTAAGCATCAACCCAGCCTGGGAGCGGCGCAGAAACAAAAAGTAAAAATGTAAAAAAGAACCAAAACAAAATGAAACAAAATACGAAATGATTTTTTTTTTAAAAAAAATCATTTTGTATTAACAAAATGAAATGGGGGGAAGAAAAGAATAACAAAAGGAAATGCCATTTTGGCGTTTTGTGCCCATCTCTAGACATGAGTTATGATTCTAGTCCTACTTATCCTCATAAGCTGTCTGTATGGTTGCCCAAGTCTGAGTCTGGCCCAGCGTTTTGACAAATTTGCACAAGCTAAATTGCAATGTACCGCCTTCGAAGGGATGCCCTGCAATCCTTACCTCGCCTGCAGCAACTTGGAACGGTTCTGTTTCAAAGCCTTCTACCATAGGCAATGTGTAGCCAGCAGACAGCAAACCTGAAAGGAAAGAGACGCAGACCCGTGGGTCTCCTTAAACATTCCTGAATGTTTCTACAGTGGAATGTCTGACCGCTTCATGATGTTTTAAACCTGAAAAGGTGGAAGAGATGGACGAAAAGCAAAAGGACTTAACAACAATGCAAACCTCTTCCTTCCCCATTATGGCCGCGGTTTCACCTCCGTTTTCTGCGCATTTTTGCTGCGGCGAACTGCGCAGTAAAAGATTGCATCCTAACCGCGAAGGGAAGTAATTTGGTGCCCCGACTGACCACGCCCCCGGAAGCGCACTTTCACCAACGTTTCTTAAACCACCACTAGGGGTTGGTTTAAAAAACTTCCCTTAATGATGTGCAGTTCTTTGCTACTCTAGCGAGCTGTGACCCCAGAAAATATGCAGTAATTAGCTTTGTACCCTTTCCCCTGCCACTTCCTGTGGGTCCGGCTTGTCAATTCTTCATTCTACCTCATTGGTGCATTGCCGGAGACTTAGAAAATTGACCCAGAAAAAAGGGAAAAGATGCGCAGTAAGCAAGTAGAGATGGGCACAGAGCAGTAAAATACTACCCTGCTGACAAGACACCAACTGCGCATCAAACACCACATGACCACCTGAAAAAAACTATGCATAAAAGTAAGATGTGCAGAAAACTTTAGTGAGACCGTGGCCTAAGTCTGCAAGCAGCAACTGCTGTCTTGAGCCTGAGCACAAGTGCTAGCAGGTGCTGGAAAAAAAGTTTGAAGAAGTGAGGAAGGATCCACATGGCCCATATTGTGTGGCCTGGCTCATGGAGCCACTTCCGTGGCGTGGTCTCTGCACCACAGTGGTATCCCCATCCTAGGACACCAGGGTGCCTGCCTTGAATCAACCAGGCTCCAGAGAAACACAGGAGGGGAAGCTTAGGAGGCAAATGTCACATGACAGGAGAAAAGCAGGGGAAAGAGAAAACAGAGCAAGGTAGAAAGTGTTCATGAACCAATGCAGTAATGCAGACCCATTAAAGAGACAAAGCCCCTGGAAGCAGAAGCTATGATGCTAAAGCCAACAAAAAAGAAAGGGGAGGCAGGAGGGAGGAGAAGAAAAGTGATAGGCCAGTCAATCTCTTATTACGTTGGATCACTGTTTCCTTCCGTTTTATCTGCCTTCTGCATTAAACTGCAATTTTAAAATGCAGAGGAACCTGGTTTCTGCGGGATCACTATCCATGGTTTCCCATATCTATGGTCTGAAAATATTTTAAAGAGGTAAATTAAAAATCTAGGGGATTAAAAACCTATTTTCACATGTATTACCACAACTGGCCACTAGAGACACCTTGTGATGAATACTTCTTAGTGAAGAATACATCGCATGGTTTGGGGCACCCTCTATTGGCCAGTTCTGATAACACATGAGAATATATCTATATCTATATCTATATCTATATCTATATCTATATCTATCTATCTATCTATCTATCTATCTATCTATCTATCTATCTATCTATATACACACGCGCGCGCGCACACACACACACACACACACACACACACACACACACACATTATAGAGTTAAATTATTGATTCCCGAGCATCAGAAAAATTATTCCAGGTGCTTTAGAAAGTCAGGTGCTCTGGTATGGGGGTAGTAGTATCCAACACAGGTGTACAGATTTCTGGTGGTGGATTACAACCCCAAGGTCCCCTGGTCAAGTGTGCAGCAAATCTTGTCAGCCATCATCCCCATCTCACTGCATGGTGCTTACTGTTCTCGTGAGGTATCAGCATGGTGTTCAGCAGCTGGAAGACAGCATCATAAATGTCCCGAACCTAGAAAATAAATAAAAGAAATAAAATAAATAAAAGAGATGTACTTGTTCATTTTGAATGGTGCACACAAGGGGGATGGTGTGTGTGGGGGGGGGGACAATTACACAGTATAGTAGGACTATTGTATCTGCAGGATCGGTATCTGCAGATTGCTTATCCATAGTCTTAAAATGTTAAAAATGTTAAGAGAAAAACAAAATTCCATAAAAATTATTTTCACATGTATTACCAGAACTGGCCACTCGAGGGAGACAGGGACCATGCTATGAATACTTGTTAGTGAAGAATACCAACAAGTATATGCCATGGTCTCTAATATGCCATACAACTGTATTTAATATCCAGTTCTGATAATGCATATGTAAATAATTATTCTGAGAAAATAAATAAAAGGAGCAGAGATGCAGATATAGTGTTTGCTATTATCTGCACTTTTCAGCATCCATAGGAGGACTTGGAACTAATTCCTAGCAGATGTTGGGGCCTAATTAGCAAGTCTTTTGCATGGAGTTTGGGATGGAAAATTCCAACGATATGCCAAGGGAGGGTGCTTGAACGCACAACTCTCAGCTGACTTCATACAAGCACACTCAGTGAAGACACCTACCATGATTTGTTTCAGACCTGCCATTGTTATGTCCTGATAATGAAGGGGGTAGTGCACAGCCTGAAGAAGTGAAATTTTACTCAAGAAAGCTTGCAGTTTAAATCATTTTAAAAAGTGGTTTAATAAAGTTATGCCCTTACTCCTACACCTGCTTTCATAAAGTACTGCTCCGTGCTCTGCTATGGCCTAATGAGTGAGCAGATGGTGGGCCATGCATGCAAAAAACTTAGCAGGGGTGACCGTTCCACTGGGAGCCTTCTGACTGTTTTGTGACTGTGTACTTACCTGGAAGTTCCCAACAAAAGACTCTTCTAGGGAAAGACTGCTAAGCCTGGAAGAAGAAATGAAAAAGGAGTTTGCTTGTTTTTAAATGGAGGCATTACAACAGGACCCCTATATCCACTGATTCATTATCCACTGATTCAGTTATCCACGTTTGGCAGAGGAAAAAAAATACATAATTCAGCAGCCACAAAGCAAGCTACTGTCACAAACAGCAGCCATAAAGCAAACTACTGTCACAAAACAGCAGCCATAAAGCAAGCTACTGTAGCAAAACAGCAACTATAAAGCAAGCTACTGTCACAAATCAGGAGTTTGGAGTTTTGGGGCATTTTCTCTTATCCACGGTTTTCATGATCCACGGGAAGGCTTGGAACCAGTCCCCAGCGGATACTGGGGTCCTACTGTATTTAAAATGTTTCCATTTTATGAAAGATATTTTTTAAAATGTTTCCATTTTATGAAAAATTCGTGTTCTGAACCCTAAAAACAACCTGAACTGTAACTGACCATATAGGCTAGAAGGGCAGAAAACCAGCAGACAACTTTTTACTATGGGTTCTCTGCAGCCTGAATCAAAACTGCCCCTTTCATGCGCGTGCAGCCACGTGGCTGCCTGCCTCCCCTCCCGCCATGAGATGGGAAGGATGGGGGTCAGTCCCTAGACAGCTAGGACGCCTCCCCATGCAGGCCACCCAGCCAGGTGGTGTTCACAAATGAGTACCCAGCTTGCTTGGGGGGGGAGGGGGCAGTGTGTAGCCTGCATACTGTAATTAAACTGTAAACCTCCCAGAGACTACTTGAAGTGGTAGATGGGGCAGTATATAAGCAGAACACTTTGCTTTGCTTTTGCTTTGTCGGAGAATCTATTCAAGGTTGACAAATCACAAAAACAAATTTATAATTTTTTTCCTGACGAATCAATGAATTATTTTGTCAATTTGTTTTTGCCTTCAAAACCTCATACCACCCTAGGCCAAGGGATATCAACCTTTCAAAGATGTTTCCCTGATTTCCCTCTACAAGCCTGAAAAGTTTGGTGAAGGTGGGGTTTCTGACATTAGAGTTATGCAACCACAAAGTTTTCCCCACTCCACCCCCACCCGGGAAGTGACTCTTAGGGTATTTGTACATCACCCCTAAACTCCACAGCAAATGGCTGCCAGCTCCGGAGCTTACAATTGTTTCCCCACCAGCTCCGGAGTTTGCAGGATATTAAGTGCGACCACGCCCACCTAAGCGCGTCCCAGCGCACTTTTCAGGTACCTGCTGTAGGAGGGTGAAAATCCCCAGGTCCGGATTTAATCTGGTGAGTGCGGGGCTCTCCTCGCTTCTGTTTTTTTTTTTTTGCCTCCCGCCCCTTTAAGAGAAGGGGCGGGAGGCAAAAACCAAACAAACAGAAGAGAAGGAATCAGGACAACGATGGGGCTCCGGGCAGCTTCAGAGGTGAGCCTGCATTTTTCCTCTCTTTTTTCCTCCCTCCCCTCACGCAGACAGGAGCAAGGAAGTGCGGAAGGGTGGGGACGCAGAAAGAGCAACGAACCCCAAAGATCCCTGGTCCGAATTTAAGTGGCCAGCGGATGTTAGGGGTCGTGTGAAAAGGCCCTTAGTAACTGGCTTGGTTAAAACCCAGTCTTAAGAACATAAGAACATAAAAAGAGCCGTGCTGGATAAGGCCAAAGGCCCATCTAGTCCAGCTTCCTGTATCTCACAGTGGCCCCACCAGATGCTTTTGGGAGCGCATGAGACTAGATATCTGTCTCCTGATACCACTCCCCTGCATCTGGCCCTTGAAGTACCCTGGTTTTAAGCCTGGAGATTATACATCTCCATCATGGTTTGTAACCTGTGATGGACTTTTCCTCCAGGAATCTGTCCAATCCCCTTTTGAAGGCATCCAAGCCAGATGCCATCACCACATCCTGTGGCAGGGAGTTCCACAGACTAACAACGCGCTGGGTGAAAAAAATATTTTCTTTTGTCTGTTCTTACTCTCCCAGCCCTCAATTTGAATGCATGTCCCCTAGTTCTGGTATTTTGTGAGAGGGAAAAGAGCTTCCCTCTATCCACTTTACTCATGCCCTGCATTATTTTGTACGTCTCAATCATATCCCCCCCAGACGCCTTTTTTCCAAACTTGGGCCGGGGGGGGTATTATAGAGGAAAGTCAGTGGAAGCTTCTCTGCATTGTTGGTGTCTCTAGGTAACCAATTGAATCAGCAAATCAAAAATCACTTTGAAATTCATTGATTTGTATTTGGCAGGGCATCAATTTAGATGGCTATGAATCGACGAATTAGCAATTTTTGCTGTATTTTGAATTTTGCTTTTAATTCACGCCCATCTTCAGTGATTTACGGTTCTCTCTCTCATCTCTATATGCTTGAAGTCTTGGCTTGCATATTTTAGATAATGGCAATAAGCAAGTGAAAATCCTGATGCACAAAAGCCTTGTCTGGAACAGAGCTAGCTTTTGTCTGATCCAAGAATGCGTTTCTCAGGAGGAAACTTGGACCGGCAAGCCAAGTGCTTAAGGGGAATGGATTTGCAACTCCTGCCATAATCAAGATGAGTCTCTTTGAAAGAGAGGCTTAAATGGCAGCTCGCTCACCCCTTTTTGTGAATGCATTATTTGCTTTCTGTTTGTTTATTTGTTTATTTATTTATTTATTTATTTATTTATTTATTTATTTATTTGACTTCTATACTGCCCATCTTCCCGAAGGAACTCTGGGTGGTGTACAAAAAGCTGATCCAGTTCAGCCTAGAAAAACAGACTCACAACAATCAGACAACACACACACAAAGTTAAAAACAAAGTATGCACCCTGGGCACCTATTGTTCTAAGTGTAAACCTTTTAAATTGGCATTGTTGGTCAATGGATGATCTCTAGAAATAGACGGGGGGGGTGAGGTTCACATGCAGTTCAAAACTGATTTGATTTCAAAAGGCACACCAGAGAGTTCTATGAGCCAGAGAAGGACGGAAAACTCGAGTTACCTTTCAAGAGCAAGAGTGAAGATCATTTTCCCATTCGTGACAGAAGCTGTGGCAACGGAAGCAATTTTCTGAGAATAAGAATAAGAATTCCGTTAGCCTTCCTAAGAACATAAGGACAGCCTTGCCGGAATAGGTGACACAGCCCATCCAGTGCAGCATTCTGTCTCACACAATGGCCGTTACTTCACGAAGTGCCTCGCTTCGAACCGACCTTGCCTTCGCTGTGAATTCGGAGGCGGTCACGTGGCGGTCACGTGTTCTCACTTCACTCCCGCCCCTGTTTCTCAGTACTCACGAGCTGCAGTTTTAGGACCGATTCGAGCACAACCTCACGTGCTCCCTTTGCAGCCACTTTTCAACGTTCCTTATTTCCCAAGGAAAGGCGTATCAATGCACTGATGCTGGACTGTCAGTTGCAATGGCTCTACTGATTTCAACTGTTTCCTGGCATCATTGGCAGCCCCCCCCCACCGCCGCCGCTACTCGGGGGGAGCCCCGCATGGCACAGCCGCCCGCCCTCCGCCGCTTGCACGCTGCCTGCCCCGGGTGCCCTGCTCTGGCCGGGCGAGGCGGCAGCGGCTCCTCCTGCTCCTGCCGCCGCCGCCGCCGCTACTCGAGCGAGGAAGTAACAGCGCAAAGCGATGAAACGATATAGCGATGCATCGATATCCCTGTTTGAATATTTTTTAAAAAAACTTGAAATAAAAGCCAAAAACCGAGACCACACGTCACGTTGGGAGCGAAGCGAGATGCGGGGCGAAAAGATTCGGCCGCTGGCAGGGGAACCACTCACCCCGCTTGGAGCACGGTAAAGGGGCGTGGTCGTGGTGGCATCGCAGCCAAAAAGGAGGAGCGTGCGGACTGAAACGATCGAGTCGCACAGAAATGAGGGCTTGCCGCGAAGCGAGCGGTTCGTGAAGTAACGGCCAATGGCTCCCCATTTCCTTCAGGGTCTTCCCAAGTATTAAAGGAAAGGGGAAGTCAAGTCACAGCATGTCCTGGAAGGCGGGCCACTGGCCCGGATGAGAAACAGAACTCTGGAACTGAAGGGAGCCCAAAAAAGAAGGTCTAACCAGAGACTGTGGAAATTCTGCCCATTTCACTTACTGCAAAATAGAGGTTTCCACTCCAGTACTTTGGGGTGTTTTGTGGTTTAATGTAATGTTGTCTATTAATACTGTAAGATGCTCCTCAATTCCTTGTTCTCAAATACTTGAACATGTCTTAATGGTACGGGACTGTATATTGTCCCTCATTACTGTAAGCCGCCTTGGGTCCTTTTCCATGGAGAAAGGTGGCATAAAAGAAATACTCAAAAATAAAATTAATTACCGTATATACTCAAGTATAAGTCGACCCGAGTATAAGTTGGGGCCCCCAAAACTGGGAAAATTTATTGACTCAAGTATAAGCCTAGGGTGGGAAATGCAGCAGGGCCTGGCAACTCCTCCTTTGTGAGCTGGGTGTATGTGTGATGTTTAAAATGACTTTTAGCCACTGAGGCAAGTGCTTGAGTTGGTGGCTAAAAGTCATTTTAAACATGCGGGGGCAGGAGAAGAGGCGCACAATGTTTAAAATGACTTTTAGCCACCGACCCAAACTTGCCTCAGTGGCTAAAAGTATTGACCCAAATATAAGCCGAGGACCCCTTTTTTCAGCCCAAAATTAGGGCTGAAAAACTAGGCTAATATTCGGGTATATACAGTAATAAATAAATCTTTCCAGGTAAAATTATTTGGAAAAGAGGAGTCAGCAGGAGTGTGTTGGTGAAGTGGACTGGGCACAGCACAGCATCATTATTCAAAGCATCATAACATAAGAACATAAGAACATAAGAAGGGCCATGCTGGATCAGGCCAAAGGCCCATCTAGTCCAGCTTCCTGTATCTCACAGTGGCCCCACCAGATGCCTCTGGGAGCGCATGAGACTAGATCTCTGTCTCCTGATAGCGTTCCCCTGCATCTGGCCCTTGAAGTACCCTGGTTTAAAGGATGGAGATGAAACATCTCCATCATGGCTTGTCACCTGTGATGGACTGTTCCTCCAGGAATCTGTCCAATCCCCTTTTGAAGGCATCCAGGCCATATGCCATCACCATATCTTGTGGCATTTTGTTTTGTCTGTTCTCACTCTCCCAGCCCTCAATCTGAGTGGATGTCCCCTAGTTCTGGTATTTTGTGAGAAGGAGAAGAGCGTCCCTCTATCCATTTGACTCATGCCCTGCGTTATTTTGTATGTCTCAATCATATCCCCCCTCAGGCACCTTTTTTCCAGACTAAAGAGCCCCAAATGTTTTAGCTTCTCCACCTGTACTTACACCTGTGATGGACACCCAAAGTTGACTAGCACCACGCCGATTGCCCATGACCTTGATACCAAAGTCCTGCAGCACATTGATCTTTCCGGAGTTCAGATGGATGGCCGGAGACCCATAGGACACCTGCAGGGTCTGAATCTTGAAGCCCTGCAAAGATCAAGGATGTGAGGAGAAGCCTGTTCCCCGCCTGGTCGGCAAGCCCGGAGGGAAGCCATCTTGACAAAGAAAAGAATTATCCATAAACACTGCACATTTTTTCTCAAGGTCCTTAAGGATAACCCAGTTATCAACAGAGGCTTATCTTACCACCTAGGCTGTAAAGGTAATAACTCTTCCAATTTAGAATTTGCACCTGGTAGGCTTATTCAAATAATCTCATTATCAGCACCCACTCCCACCTTGTGGCCTCAGATCCAGTACCAATCAATCCAGATCTTATTTTTTTATCTACAAACTTTTTAAGCCGCCCTACTACCAAATGGTCTCTGAGCAGCATATAATATATTAAAACTATAAAGCAACATGTTAAAAATCAAAATAACAGTTATTCCTCTTGTATATTCTGCTTCCATAAATGTCCTAGTTGCACAATTAATTCCTTCCCTTGAGGCAGTCCTGCCATATTGTGGTTCTTACCCGAAGCGGCCTCCCATGATGCCTTCAACTGCCAATTCACAGAGCAGACCAAGAAAGATTTGGAGGAGGTACTCACCGGAGGGCGTGAAAAACCCCGGACTGCTGCTAGCTGGTTCTCAAATTTTGCAACCTTTGGGAAAACCAATAAGAAATGTTTTATAAGACTGTACAATTCATTTAAGAAATAAAAGTGATGCTGAAATCCCGCTCTCCAGAGGGGCCTTGGAGGTTCAGAAATGAAGAACAGGCATCACTAAACTGGGCCAGGAAAACCCCTTTCTAGATTTATTTATTTATTTATATATTTATATATAATTCAAATATATAATTCATATATATTTATATATATAATATTATGATATATTATTCAAAGCATCATTTAAGAAATAAAAGTGATGCTGGATCAGGCCAAAGGCCCATCTAGTCCAGCTTCCTGTATCTCACAGAGCCCCACCAGGGCCTCTGGGAGGTTCATGAAATGACAAGAACAGGCTTCCTGTTAAACTACAACATAGACTGGGGTCCTTTGATGGCAATTTTAGTGATGATTTTAAAATGTCTTAACTGTTTTAATTCCTTCTAGATTTATTTATTAAAAATTTATTTATTTATTTATTTATTTATTTATTTATTTATTTATTTATTAGATTTTTATACCACCCATCTGGCAGCGTGGCCACTCTGGGCGGTTAACAACAACCAATATAATACAATACAACACAAAACAAACCCATAAAATTCATACAACAATTTTTTTTAAAAAATAAACATACAAAAATATAATGAAAATAAAACTAAAATAACATGAACATTGCATATCTGGAAGATGAGTCATGGAACTGGACTTCTTTTACTGAGAGACTGAAACGTTTCGCTGCTCATCCAAACAGCTTTGTCAGTCTGAATAAAGCTAGTTGCGAGTCCTCCTTTTAGAGTTTACTTTGACCTCATGTCACCCTGGTCTGAAAGAGGCTCATAAGATGAACAATGGCCTGAATAGGCTTGTTACCTAACGAGTGACATGAGGTCAAAGTGAACTCTAAAAATTGAGGACTTGCAACTAGCTTTCCTCAGCAGTGAAATGTTTTAATCTCTCAATAAAAGAAGTCCAGTTCCACGACTTGACTTCCAGAAAAACTCACCTGGAGGACTGAGAATCTTCACAGACACTTTGAAACGCAAGACATACCTCCAAAAGCATTCGAGGCATTAGTTTGGAAGAGCTGATCAAATTGTGAGTGAATGTTCCCAGCTGACCTGTGGTCCGTTTTCGATGGTTAAGGTCTGGGTGGGCATCTCCGACTGGAAGACTGCACTGACTAATTGGGTGCTCATAACCATGTTCATGGAGGAGTCGCCCAGGGGCACGGAAGGGAGTGGGGTGGAACTGGGGGGGATCACGTAGGCGCCTCCTCCATTCGCCTGGATGCTACCCTGGAAAGCAAGAACAAACAAGAACAAGTTGTCCGAGCCGAGTTTTATGGAGTGCTTACAAACATTCCAACTGCTCAGATAACATCATCATCAACAACAACAACCTTTATTGTCATTGTACAACCAGTGTACAGTGAAATTGGCTGAGCCTCCCTCCCTCCCCCCCCAACACCATCCCACTAAAAAGCCATTCAATCTGATTTCACACTGTGTGCTTGCTGCACAACTCGCCAGCCCCACGAGTCTATCCCGAGTTATCACAGTCAAACAGCCCATGGATAATAACTGTTTTTTAGCCTGTTGGTACGGCTTGCTATACTTCTATATCTCCTACCCGAGTAACAGAAGGGCCCACGCTTTGGACCAAAGACTGGTGGTCTCTCTCTGCATTTCCAAGTGTTGGACATATATACCTAGCTTCCAGATTCTCATTTGGCATTTAGATTATTGAATATATAGGGCATTGTGGGACCAAAAACAAATGGCACCAGACACAACCACACTGAATCAGACGGCTGGACCCATTTCAGAAAGTTGTTTTCCCCGCACCCCACCCATCACAACCGATATTTAAAGACACAATAAGAATAACTATTCACTTGGTAATCAATTCTCATGGACCCGCCGGAAATATCGAAGGCATTAGCGGTGAGTTGGATCGATTCTCCGGCTTTTGGAACTGGGCCTGTGAAGAAAAAGGGTGTTAGAAGATGTCGGACATCTCTGTGGCGTCCCGTCAGAGACAGAAGGGAGGCCGCCTTCCAGGCTGTTCACCAAGCCCAAGCCTCCTTCAAAAGAAGAGAGGCGAGGGAAAATCATGTGAATTTCGGTGGAAACTGCATCCAACAGCATCTCAGCGGCCTGGGCCCATTGCCCATGGTGGGCAAGCAAATAATTCAACATTTAAAAGAGAGAGAAGTGAAAGGACCTGAAAGATTTGGCATGCAGAAGACGAACAAGACATAAGAAAATTATCCCTTGAATACATTTGTGTCCCTCTTCGAAGGCAGATTTCCATTGCTCCTTTTTTTCCATTGGCCAGTGCTCCCACCTCACCATAAAATGCATCTTAACAGCTCTTTGATACCTTAATGTCCAATCACTGGCTGGGGGGGATTAAATCAAAGCTTCCATCATTGTTAGCAAGTATTTGTTTCAGTGACCCTTTTCAAGGAATCAGTGAGAACCACTATGTCAATACTCCCTACATTCCTCTGCCACCTTCTTTCACCTCTATATTATCTTTTCCTGTCACTTTGGGCTTTAAATGCATCTCCCGTCTTCAACCACCACCCCTCTCTTCCCTCCCTCCCACTCATCTTAAGAACATAAGAACATAAGAAGAGCCCTGCTGGATCAGGCCAAAGGCCCATCTAGTCCAGCTTCCTGTATCTCACAGTGGCCCCACCAGATGTTTCTGGGAGTGCACAGACCCCCTGAAAGCTGCATCTCCCGAGCCTGCTTTCCAGGACACTTTCCAGACTAGATGTCTGTCTCCTGATACCATTCCCCTGCATCTGGCCCTTGAAGTACCCCGGTTTTAAGCCTGGAGATTATACATCTCCCTCATGGTTTGTCATCTGTGATGCGACTTTTCCTCCAGGAATCTGTCCAATCCCCTTTTGAAGGCATCCAGGCCAGATGCCATCACCACATCCTGTGGCAGGGAGTTCCACAGACTAACAATGCGTTGGGTGAAAAAAAATATTTTCTTTTGT
Organism: Phrynocephalus forsythii; assembly: GCA_029282475.1. Lineage (NCBI taxonomy): Eukaryota > Metazoa > Chordata > Lepidosauria > Squamata > Agamidae > Phrynocephalus > Phrynocephalus forsythii. The sequence continues at coordinate 130,458,624 of JAPFRF010000005.1, read as the reverse complement.
CTGTTCTTACTCTCCCAGACCTCAGTTTGAGTGGATGTCCCCGTTTCACCAAGTCTCCTGTGTTCTTATTTACAGAGAGAGAGAGAGAGAGAGAGAGAGAGAGAGAGAGAGAGAGAGAGAGAGAGAGAGAGAGAGACCCTTGGCCAGATCCCCTGAAAGCTGCATCTCCCGAGCCTGCTTTCCAGGACACTTTCCATTTGTGATATTCAGAAGAAAGGGAGGGGAGGGGAGGGGAGGAACAGAACCAGAGAGGCTGACAAATGACTCACTTTGCAGGATATTCAGCAGAACTTGCAGCAATCCGTTGGCCAGTGGGCAGATCTGTGGAACAAACGAGATGAAGGCTTTCACGTTTCTAAGATTTCCCAAAAGGAATAAAAGATAGAGGCTATCCTTGGAGCCAACCTCAACCGCAATAGCATCACAAATCAAATCTTTGTGAAGGCCAGTTTAAGGCAGGGGGAACCAGACAACAAATGAGTTTTCACATTTATATAAAAAAAAATCACAGCTATCTGGAGGTTAAAGCGGGGAAATGTTAAGGCAGGAGAGGAAAAACTGATTTTCTACAGCTGAGACAATGGAGAACGGCTATGAAACCCATGACCCTCGGGGGAGGTCATGGGAACTCCCATGCTAGAGGCTTTCAAGGGAAAATTGGACCACCATCGGTCTGATCTGCTTTGCTTGGTATTCCCTCCTTGAGCAGAAGGTTGGGCTGGGGGACCTTAGAGGCCCCTTCCAACTCTCTTATTCTATGAGAGGCCAGCAGACTGTAGTCATGCTAGGTAGAATGGATTGCAGAATATGGAAATACAACCATGTGATCCTGTACATGTTCAGTGAAAATTCGGTTCCACCGAGTTGTCCAAGGTCAATCTTATCAGAATGCAACCTTAAGAAATTAAATTAGCTTGTGGTAGGTGCAAAGCAACCACAGAATGCACAAATCCCTGCTGGGGCAAAGAGGCAGCTGAGTCTGCCCACCACCCGAACATAAAACCCACCAGGCTAGCTCAACAGAAAACCAACTCTGCAAGGTGTCTTAGGTAGCAGAGGCCTCACCACACCTGGACCTTATCAATGAATCAGAGCAAGTTTCACCCACCCTATGTGAAGGCCAGCAGGGTTCTAGACATTATTGCTTGACTCTGTTGTAAACCAAATTACATGGCAGCCATCGGAGAAAGCAAACATAAGAACATAAGAACATAAGAAGAGCCCTGCTGGATCAGGCCAAAGGCCCATCTAGTCCAGCTTCCTGTATCTCACAGTGGCCCCACCAGATGCCTCTGGGAGCGCATGAGACTAGATCTCTGTCTCCTGCTACCACTCCCCTGCATCTGGCCATTGAAGTACCCTGGTTTTAAGCCTAGAGATTACACATCTCCATCATGTGGAATAAATTCCCAGATCCATGTTCTGGTGAGAACAGAATAGACCAGAACAGAATAATAAAGATATCAACCCAACACACATTTTGGAATGTAATGCTTCTGATCCTTAAAAGTCAATGCAACCCAAAGATTACATTTTATGCAGTTTGCATAACAGAGCCATCTTCCTAGACGTGGCTTTGTTTTTCTGATTCTCTCCTCTTGTCCAGAGTGCAAAACAGTGCTTTATTCGGTCACAGAACAAAGAGGAAAATTGCATCATTCGGTGAGAGCAGAACCATGAGAGGACATAACAACTCTGAGCGCCGGCAGATGGGGGCCTGGCCTTAAAAGGGGCCTACATACTCTCTTCTGAGACAGCCATTCCCCCATACAGTGGTACCTTGTATAAAGGAATTAATTCATTCCAAATGAAATTATGTTATGCAAATTTTCCTTTATACAAATTTCCCATAGGAATGCATTGAAAATGGAGTAATCCCATTTTTATGTTGTACAGATTTGGCCCATAAGCAATTCTGTTATGCAAATTTCCCCTGTCTCCGGAATATTTTATGGTGTACAAATTTTATGTTATACAAACTCTTTGTTATACAAGGGTCCACTGTATTTGAATGTTACGACTCCATTCCTGGTTGTTTGAGAAGCCCAATCCAAAATTTTAAAAATATTAAAATTTGTTTCCCAATGTTAATAAACCTACTTTAAATTAAGAATAAGAACAAATAGTTTGTTGTGAGAAAACATCATTTCTAGGAACCATGTTCACCACAGACGTTTGCTCAAGCTGGTAAAAGCAAAACAAAGTGTTATGTGCTTATATACCGCCCCATAACACTGCAAGTAGTCTCTGGCCAGTTTACAGTTTTAATTACAGTATGCAGGCTACATATTGCCCCCTCCCCCTCCCAGCAAGCTGGGTACTCATTTTACTGACCTCAGAAGGATGGAAGGCTGAGACAACCATGAGCCTGCTACCTGGGTTTTCTTGAAGAAATAAATCTTCAAGAAAGCATCATAGTTGGGTGTTTCTGAATTTTTTTAAAGCCAAACTGATCCCCTCCAGTTTGGGAACAAATGTTTTGCACCTTCCTGCCAGCGCCTGAATCCTGACCCAGGTGAGTGACATGGTGTTTGATGGGATGGCCCTGGAATTTTGGATAAAGAAGCACCCCAGCATCACCTGTTTCTGCAGGAGGTTTGGAATAATCTTCTCAAAAATGTTCGTTACAGACTGCAGGATGTTGGAAGAAATTTATTTATTTTTATTTATTTATTTTTACGGCTTGGAAGAGAGGTTGGTTACTGGAAGAAATTAAATAATTAAAACAACAGATACTAAAAATCAAATATTGCCATCCCCTGGATATTGTATTTGAAAATTGTTAAGATCAATACAAAATGTAGCACAAAATTAGAGAAGGAAACCAATTCACCCCTATTTCAGGATCGTGCCAGTGCTGGCCTCTGTATTTCAACCCTTGGTGAGCCAGATGTTCCTGTTTTTAAGGCTTTTATTTACATTTATATGCAGAGTACTGGGGCACCGTCACAACAACATGAATGGTGAGGAAAGGGTTGGGGGCATTAACGTGTCCTCCACTGTATTTGTATGCCTGACCTCTGAAATGGAACCACATTCTGCTTAAGACAACCAAGGCCAGTTCAAAGGATGGATCTGCAGAGGTACCACTGGAATGGTTAGCACAGAGACCAAACTCCAAGTAGAAACCGACAAGAAAAACAACCAAATGCAGCAATTAAGAACCTAAGAACCTAAGAAGAACCATGCTGGATCAGGCCAAAGGCCCATCTAGTCCAGCTTCCTGGATCTCACAGTGGCCCCACCAGATGCGTCTGGGAGCGCACAAGACTAGATATTTGTCTCCTGATACCACTCCCCTGCATCTGGCCCTTGAAGTACCCTGGTTTTAAGCCTGGAGATTACACATCTCCATCAACGTTTGTCACCTGGGATGGACTTTTCCTCCAGGAATCTGTCCAATCCCCTTTTGAAGGCATCCAGGCCAGATGCCATCACCACATCCTGTGGCAGGGAGTTCCACAGTCTAACAACATGCTGGGTAAAAAAAAAAATTAAGGTGAAAGGGATGTGAAAGGGATCTGGGAGTCTTGGTGGACCACAAATTGAACATGAGTCAGCAGTGTGATGAGGCGGCCAGGAAAGCCAATGCGATTCTTGGTTGTATCAACAGAACCATAGTGTCTAGATCAAGGGAAATGATAGTACCACTCTATTCTGTTCTGGTCAGACCCCACCTAGAGTACTGTGTCCAGTTCTGTGCGCCTCAGTTTTAAAAGGATGTTGACAACCTCGAGCGGGTGCAGAGGAGGGCTACCAGGATGGTTGAGGGTCTGGAGGAAATGTCTTATGAGGAACGGCTTAGGGAACTGGGAATGTTTAGCCTCTCCAAAAGAAGACTGAGAGGGGATATGATAGCTATGTTTAAATATTTGAAAGGATGTCATATTGAAGAGGGAACAGGTTTGTTTTCCATGGCTTTAGAGACTAGGACTCGGGGCAATGGTTTCAAACTACAGGAAAAAAGATTCCATTTGAACATTAGGAAGAACTTCCTGACACTTAGAGCTGTTCGGCATAAGTGGAATATGCTGCCACAAAGGGTGGTTGAGTCTCCTTCTTTGGAGGTTTTTAAGCAGAGGCTGGATGGCCATCTGTCGGAAATATTGTGATGGGGGTTCCTGCATGGCAGGGGGTTGGATTTGGATGGCCCTTGAGGTCTCTTCCAACTCTATGATTCTATGATTCTATGATTCTATGATTCTATGATTCTAGGGGGTTCTAAGAGTTCTGCTGGTGGGGATCTTCGGATCCCTTGCAGGCAGAGGTGAAGGTCATGTGGGACTTTTTACCTCTTCTGCCTTGACCTGATCTCCGTATCAAGGGGAGACCTCCTGCCAAGAGAAGGACTGAGGAGGGGAGAGCGTCAAAGGTGGTGGCCGAGTGGTGGTGAAGTGGCGAGACTGTGGAGCAGGTCAGCAAAGAGGCAGGAAGAGCGAAGGGCTTTCCGACCTCTCTTTTCTCCACCGTCCTCCTTCCACGGACCATCTGACAAAACTTGAGATTCATATGAAATATATTGAAATGAATTTGGGGAAATAGCTCTCCCATTGGAGGCCTGAAATGTGCAGGCTGGTCCATGGAGTCCTTTTTTACACCAATGGGGTGATGTGAAGACAAGATGGATCTGGGACTGTTGATAGTCTGGGATGAGAATTAGCTAGTATTTGGTGTGTCAAAGGGAAATAAATAGGAATTCTTTGTACGCTGCTATCTAAAATTCTTAAATTAAACTAACAGGAAAGTGCTCAGCACAGCTGCGAACCTTGATTAGGTTCTACAATTGTACTTATGAGTTTTAAGCCTGGAGATGACCATCACCAAACTCATGGTTTGTAACCTGGGATGGACTTTGAACACAATCCAGGAATGGGTTTATTAGTCAACAGGGCTGGTATAGGATAGGGACATAAGAATATATGAACATAAGAAGAGCCCCGCTGGATCAGGCCAAAGGCCCATCTAGTCCAGCTTCCTGTATCTCACAGTGCCTCCCCCCCCCCCGATGCCTCTGGGAGCAAATGAGAATAGATCTCAATTCCCCTGCATCTGGCCCTTGAAGTACCCCAGTTTTAAGCCTGGAGAGGACACATCTCCATCATGGTTTGTAACCTGTGACAGACTTCTCCTCCAGGAATCTGTCCAATCCCCTTTTGAAGGCATCCAGGCCAGATGCCATCACCACCTCCTGTGGCAGGGAGTTCCACAGACTAACAACACGCTGGATGAACGATGACTCACTTGTTGAATAGTGTGATTCTCAGGTGACCAGGGTTATTCTGACAATTTCCAAGGACCAGCCGCATATTGCCAGTGCGTGGATCTTTGTGCAGGAGGACTCCAACTTGAAGGTCCAGGAATATCTTAATGTGGATAAGATTGCCCATATTGAGTGGCCTACAAATAGAAAGGAAAGGTATATTGGAAAAAAAACCTTCCAGATATAGTGACCAAGACCTCTAAAGAGATAACATTAACCATCTTCTCTGACATAATTTCACGAACAGTATTCCTTTGACATGCTTGTGTAGATATGCACCGTTTACCTGGACCCTCCTCCAAACGTCAAGGATTTATCCTGGGATTAAGTTGATGGGTAATATCAGTGTGGAATGTGTAACATATATATTGTATGGGGAATGTGTATGGCTGTTGTTTTTTAAATTGTAGTTTTTATGTATTGGGTATGAATGCTGTCAGGTGAAAGAGTGTAGGGCTGTGTGTGTATGTTTCGTTTTTCATTCATTGGCATCCTTCAGTCTCGAAAGACTATGGTATCATGCCTGGAGTAGAGATCCTAAGAACAACACCTAGTCTGACTAAATAGACCAATTCGGGAGTGGCAGTCTCTACCGCACTGGGGGCAGATGTATTCTGTTTCTTGCCCGGTCCTCAAGTTTCGTTCTTTCTGTGCCTGCCTCTTTTCCTCTGCCTGTTGGACAAATGCCTCTTCAAATTTATGTAGACCATGCTGTATCTCTTGCCTCCAGACAGTGCGATGGGAGGTCAGGGTTTCCCATCTGTTGAGGTTTTTATGTCAGTTTTAAATGAGTACAAGTGATGTTCTGCGTGTGAATGTAGGAGTATGAGTATGGATGTTTTGTTCTTAAAGGGTAGATTTTATGTCTTGGATTTTTATACTGGGGTGTGTGAATGAGCTGACTGGATGGCACTTTTAATCTCGTATTTATACAATGACAATAAATTCCATTCCAATCTATCCCTTCTTCAAAGGGGGGGACCACTCACAGTTTTAATTGGACCTCCAAATCTGCTGGGAATGTCACAAAAATCTTCTTTTCTATATCATCAAAGCGAAGGTCAATCTTGAGAAGTTCCACTTTTTTTATCTGCAATCTGCTCATTCAAGGAGGAAGAAAAGAGAAGTCAAGGGCTCCCCACCCATCTGCTGCTGAAATGTTCTCTTCTGATCCCACCCTTATTCAGTTGCCACCCGTGACTCAAAAACACTCCCCAAAGATCTTTTGCCCTTGTTCCAAAGAAACGGGAATGCTGACATGACATCCTCCACTGTGCCCAGTGCCCATGCCCATGCCCTGTCTTTAAAAGAACACTTTCCCTCCATTGAGGCAGCTCAGCCAAAAGGACTCAAAATGGGATAGAGGGTTGTTTGTTTGTTTGTTTGTTTGTTTGTTTGTTTGTTTACAGTGGTACCTTGTATAAAGGAATTAATTTGTTCCAAATGAAATTATGTTAAGCAAATTTTCCTTTATACAAATTTCCTCACAGGAATGCATTGAAAACAGAGTGATCCCATTTTTATGTTGTGCAGATTTGCCCCATAGTCAATTATGTTAAGCAAATTTCCCCTACCTCTGGAATTTTTATGTTGTACAGATTTTATGTTATACAAACTGTTTGTTATATGAGAGTTCACTGTACTTATTTTTAAATTTATATACCGCTGGATTTTCCCGAACAGGAACTCAGGGCAGTTAACAGGTAAAGCATATAACAATGTCAAAAACAGAGGAATATATGGGAAAAACAACAGGAGACAGTAGAGCCAAAATTTAAAAAGCTAAAAAAAAAAAAAAAATCAGAATGATACTAAGGCAAGATGGCGAAAACAGGCGGGCATACAAACTCATGATCCCTACTCCTTGAATAAAAATCCACTTCCCGGATCAAATGAAGAAAGCCCTCCCGTCACACCACACTGCCATGCTCACCCTAAGATGTTGCCCACAAAGCTGTTCATCACCCCTCCGAAGACATCGACGATTCCCATAAAGCCTTTGGCACTGCCACCTTGCCCCATGTTGCCCTTCAAGCCCTCCTGGAGGGGCAGGTTTTGCAGCTGGCTCTTCCAAGCCTGCTTGTCCATCCGGGCGGTGATCACTGGAAGCAAGAGTCAGAGGCCTGGTGGTTAGAGATCTGCAACTGACAGGGCCATGTCAACAGGGGTGAGGAGCCACAGTCCAGCTGTGGTGTGTGTGTGTGTGTGTGTGTGTGTGTGTGTGTGTGTGTGTGTGTGTGTGTGTGTGTGTGTGTGTGTGTGTGTGTGTGTGTGTGAGAGAGAGAGAGAGAGAGTGAGAGATGAGTTTTGCTCATGGAGAAGGCTGTCAAGTGCTGGCACATAGCTCCATGCCATAGCAACTAAGGCTCACTCCATATAACATCACCTCTCTTTGCCAGATGCAGGGAAGTGGCATCAGGTGACAGGGCTTTTGTTGTCTCATCTGCTCCCAGAATGAACTGGTGGGGCCATGGGAAGATACAGGAAGTTGGACTAGATCAGTGGTGGCCAAACTTCGGCCCTCCAGATGTTTTGGACCACAACTCCCACAGTCCTTTGTCATTGGCAGTCTAGGCTTGGAATTCTGGGAGTTGTGGTCCAAAACATCTGGAGGGCTGAAGTTTGGCCACCACTGGACTAGATGGACCCTTGACCTGATCCAATTGGGCTCTGCTTATGTTCTTATGCATTAACAATACTATTAATATAATAATGATAATGATAACAACCAGGTAGAAAATAATCAGAGAGTGCTCTTCCTTTCTTCTGGGGGCAACTCTGGGACTACAATAAAGCTTGCCCAAGACCACAGAGGCTGGTTCTTCTCCCAGGAGGCCAAGTGGGGAATTGAACTCCCAACTCCTTGATCTACAGCCAAAGACCTAACCCATTGGGCTATCTAGCTTGCATTGCTGCAGTTGGATCCTTCAAGGCTTAATACTACCTGTCAAACCAACCAACCAACCAACCAACCAACCAACCAACCAACCAACCAACTAATCAATCAGCTGTTGGGGAGAGGTGGTTCAGAGGATGCATATGCATGAATGATGTATGAATGATGCATGAATTCCCTGATGTGCATGGTTTTTCTTAAAAGGATTCTGGCCAAACAGACAAAATAAGAAAGCAAAAGTGTGACTTAACAATCTATAATAATTGATGATGACGGTGTGCAATGGTCAGAAGGTGGAGAGGGTGCTTTGCAGGCAAACTTCACAAGAGGACCTACAGGACATCCTCCTCTGGCTGCCCAAGGCCTCGTTGGGCTGGAGCAGACACTTTAGGGATGCCAGAGGATGCTGTGAAGGCTGCCATCTTGGGTGGCTTTTAAAAGAGCCCAAATGGTTGTTCCCATGGAGGAGTTAGTCATCTGTGGCTAGAGGTCCTGGTAGATATCTCCACCCTGTTGTAGCCAAGTCAGCATGTCTGCCTCTGGGCCTCATCATGAGCATCACTGGAATGGAGCATGAGGTGCCTCTTGGTGGGCTTCCCAAAAGACCTTGATTGGTTTCTGGACCATTGGGGAAAGGCTGTTGGCCGTTGGTCTGACCCAACTTCAAGGACCATCCCATGCTCTTGGGAGAGAAAGTTTGCAAAGCCAAATCCTCCCCTATTAGCTGTTGTGAGTTTTTCCAGGCTGTTTGGCCATGTTCTGGAAGTTTTTCTTCCTGATATTTAACCAGACTCTGTGGCTGGCATCTTCAGAGGGCAAGGAGCTCAGAGAATTAGGAGCAGAGCTCAAAGAGAACTTCTGGCTCCCTGACATCCTTGCCTTCTGAAGATGCTGGCCACAGAGTCTGGTGAAACATCAAGAAGAAAAACTTCCCGAACAGAGCCAAACAGTGCAAAAAAACTCACAACCACTATCAGATCTCAGCTGTGAAAACCTTCGAGAAAACATCTTCCCCTATTCTTTCTAACTCCCATCAGGGGAAGGCTGGCATATGTGGGAAGAAAGGGGTTTTGACACAAGCATTGACTTACTTTGCTGGAAGCGTTCCGGGCTAATATTGACAGAGATTGGAGAGAATCTCTGTCCTTGGGCATTCTGGGCCAAGACGCCACAGACGATGGTGAGAACAAGAATTGGAAGCATCTTCATGTCCCAAACCTGATGAGAAACATTTCTGTTAGGAGTGTCACAAAGAGAAAAAATCAGAGAGAAGATAAATAGGACTTGACCATTTATCTTGAAGAAGGCCAGGAAGGAATCTAGACAGCCTGCACTTTGTAACAAGGTTCTCGGTTCCTTCAGGTGGCCCCCATCGCTTGGTTCTCCAGAGCTCCAAAAGTCAGATGCCCTTGTGATTTGCCCTGACCAGGAGGGCTCCATAAATTCAGTCCAACCCATCCATTTTCCTGCTGCCTAGAGACTCAAAGACACAATGATGAAATTCTTTGGACCAAGATGAACAGGTACACACAGTAGCTCATACACTAGATAACTAGCTGGATTGGTTAAAACAAAAATTGAGGAGACTTCCTTGGGCAGCTAAGGCAATTTATCTGCTGTGTAACCAGTTTAAGAAAGAAAGGGAGGGAAATCCTAAAACCAAAGTTTAAAATTTTAATTAATTAAATTGTATTAAAACAGATAGGAAGATGACCAAGGACTGCAGTAGCTCCAGGGAAGCATTCTTATTAGAACCATAGAATCATAAAGAGTTGGAACTTGGAAGAGACCTCCAGGGCCATCCAGTCCAACCCCCTGCCATGCAGGAACCCCCATTACAGTCCTCCCGACAGGTGGCCCTCCAGCCTCTGCTTAAAAGCCTTCAAAGAAGGAGACTCCACCACCCTCCTTTGGGGCAGCATATTATTCCACTGCCAGACAACTCTAACTGTCATGAAATTCTTCCTAATGTTTAGATTGAATCCCTTTTCCTGTAATTTGAAAACATTGCCCTATGTCCTAGTCTCTGAAGCCATGGAAAACAAACCAGTCCCTTCTTCAACGTGACCTCCTATCATTTCCCCTCTCAGCCTTCTTTTTGTAAGGCTAAACATTCCCAGCTCCCTAAGACGCTCCTCGTAAGACATTTCTTCTCATTTTCGGCTGTGGCTGAAACCCCATTATTCTATGATTCTATGAAGCCACAGATTTTTTTGACAGCCAGGTTTAAACTTTTTCCCGATGTTGGAAAGCCACCATTCTGACTTGGCCAGCTAGCTCTTATGCAGCCTCTTGGCTCCACCTTGACAATGCCAATTTTGTTAGGAACATGTTGCAAAACAGATTTAAAGGATTTAAAGTGTGCTTCTAAAAGTTTTTCTAGAATGACTAAACCTTTGAATAGAATTGGAATACAGAGGAGAATTTTGACAACTTGGAAACACATCCAAATTTGAAAGGGAAAGGAAATGTCATTTCATTTTCTATTACTTGTCACAAGTGTGAAATGTCTTCATATTTAAATTAAAAGCAACATTTTTTCCATTTCCCCCAGCTTACATCCTTGAAATCTCAATTACAACGTTCTTGCTTCAGAATCCAAAACCCCTTATGCCTTAATATTGATAAATTAATTCCTCTCTGACCCATGCCCTACACTTTGTGGAACCCCCAGGCACATCCAAGCTTCAGCCCTCCAGATGTTTTTTTTGAACCACAACTCCCACAGTGCTTTGTCATTGGCAATCTAAGCTTAGAATTCCGGGAGTTGTGGTCCAAAACATCTGGACCTCTCTCTCTCTCTCTCTCTCTCTCTCTCTCTCTCTCTCTCTCTCAGAAAACTCTCTCTCTCACACACACACACACACACACACACACACACACACACACACAGAGAGCATTGCAGAGAGATGGACAGAAACACAAACAGAAATGCAGTTTTGTTGCAAACAGGAAGAAGCTGCCTCTAAACAGAAACCTATTGTTCACTTGCAACCAGATGAAAGCCAAAGGTGAAGATAATTATTGTTTCGAAAGGTGAAGATAATTATGCGTATAGCAGTGAAGGAACAAATAAAGGAAGAGCCTTTTTTTTCTGCCATCACTATTTGGAAACTCTGCTGCAGTTCTGGTTATCAATCCAGCTGTTTCTGTGCACCTGGATTTTTCTTACCTGGACCGTATAGAAAACCAAGCTTCCAACTCCTTGGTCTCCTCCGGTCTCACAGAATCTGGATCACCACAATTTATATACTCTCCTGAGGAGGGAAAATGAATGGCCCTTTAATGGCTGTTAGATAATAGCCAAATATTTGTACACAGAAGCCTCCTGAGTAAACAAATATTGATTGGCTCTGCAGGGTTTAAGCTCAAAAGCAGAAGGGAGCACACATTTTCTGGACTTCAATGGATTATCTTTAATCTGCATGGATTGGAGGTGCGGTAGCTGCTGGCTCATGGCCCCTGGGCCTCTTGTTAGGGTCTGGTTTGCCTCTTGGTGAGGCCAAAAGCCACAGAAAACCAGTGTTGGTTGGTTTGGGTTTTTTTTTTTTAAAAGTGGAATTTAGAAGAATGCAAGTAGGCAGCATTGCATGTAGGGATGGGCACGAAACAAAAAACGAAATGCAGTTTTGTCACTATGTAACGAAACATAACGAAACAAAACCAAATGAGGCAGTAGCCTTTCATTACAGATGAAACGAAACGGTCTTTTTTTTTGTTAAAACCAACTGTTTCGTTCCATACGGAAAATGCCTCCCATACCTGATGGGCTTGGAGGCCTTGTTGCCTCTGCCGCCGCTGAAGAGCTGCCGCCGCAGCCAGGCAGGTTGAGTGGGCATTGACGCCGCCACCGAGGACCCAGGCCGAGGAAGCTGAGCGGGTGCCGCTGCCACCACCTCCACCGAGGAGCCAGGCCTGGAAGGGTGGGCAAGGCCTCTGGGGCACTGCCGCCTCTGCTGAGGACCCCCCAGGCCTGGAAGGGCAAGTGAGGCCAGTGGGAGGCTGCACAGGGGCCACCACCCCGCCGCTGCGGCCGAGGACCCTGGCCAACGAGGGCGAGCAAGGCTGCTGGGGACACCTTCTGCCCCCTGCCCCCACCAACAAAGGCAAGCGAGGCTGCCAGGACTGTCCCACTGCCGCCGCCACCGGAGCCCAGGAGGAGGAGGAGGCTGGGGCGAGTACAAGCCCCCAGAGGAACGAAACATTTTGTGATGGCTATACGGCTCCTCAACTTGTTTTGCTTCAACTGGAAATACTGAGATACCAGGAATGAGCCGCCTCCCCCCAAGGAAGAGGAAAATGGACCATCAACGGAGACATGACAAGACTGCAACACTGGGCAATCTCTTTCCTTTTTCTTTGATCCAATTGGCTACACTCAATGGACTTTTCAAAAATGTTAACCCCCATCCCCAAATGAAATGCATGGGCCTTCTGCACCAACCCCCCCTCCCTCTTCGCTGACAAGGCAGGGGCCATTGGCCTCAATGAGCCACATTGAGGAGAGGTGTTAATATGTGTACGTGAGCCTGTGACATGTCTTTGGAAGGGCTGGAGCAATAAAAACACCTCCCTCCCTTCATTTCGGATGCACCCTAAGAACATCCAAGCTCAGAGCCTCAACTAAGAAACTGCCTGGCTTTTTTCCCATCCTGCCAAGGACCTTACATCTAAGAAATAACCCCTGGCAAATCCATCTTTTGCCATGTTACAACCTATTGGTACTGCTTTGAGGAAGGGGGTTTCACCCCAAAATATTAGCAACGTTTTTGTTAATTTTCTAGTAGCCTAAAGATATCACCTGTTCCACTTTTGTATTTGGTTTTTGTGATGGGTATACATCTCCTCAGCTTGTTTTGCTTCAATGTTCTGTGTGACTGTTTGAATTTAGCTTGCTGCTGGCTTTGGGAAGTTCATTTTTCCTGCTGTGTCTATGATTTAGGTATTGTCTGTTAATGGGTGGTTACATGGTTGACTTACATGTCTATTCTTTTGCTATTTGTCCAGGCTAGTGGCTTGCCACTAAATGAGTGGGGAAAATGTCATAATTATTTATTTTTAGTTTTAGTTTTATCCCATCTATCTAGTGGCAAGCCAATAGCCTGGACAACTAGCAAAAACAAATAAACAAACAAAAAAGTTAATCTCCATTTGATCTGGAAGTTGAGTCATCGCAACTGGACCTCTTTTCATAGGATTGAAATGTTTTGCTGCTCATCCAAATAGCTTTGTCAGTCTGAGGAAAGTTAGTTGTGAGTACTCCATTTTATAGATCAATTTGACCTCATGTCACCCTGGTCTGAAATAGGCTAATAACATAAACAACGGCCTGAATAGGCTTGTTAGGTAAACAATAGTCTCAATAGACTCATTAAATGGACAATGGCCCACCTTTACAACCTTCCCGACACCTATAAAGTATGAGTCGTTAGTTATGGCATTGGTGGTGAAGGCGTGAAGTATTTTTGATTTGTCTGGGTATTGTTGAAATCACAGCCTCATAAGTGGCAGACAGACTGTGCCTGAAGCCGCCACCTCTGTTGAGAGAAGGGTTTTCAATGCTCACATGAATGGCTTCCCTGACTCCTCTCCCAAACCACCTCTCTTCTCTGTCTAATATGTGTACATCCTCATCTTTGAATGAGTGCCCTTTGTCCTGCAAGTGGAGGTACATTGCTGATCATGGCCTTCTGCTATTGACCCTCTTGTGTTGGGCCACTTGAATAGTGTCCACTTGATTAATCTCCAAAATGATTAATTGCCACTTTCAATCAATCAATCAATCAATCAATCAATCAATCAATCAATCAATCAATCAATCAATCTCAATTGATTGTAATTAATGTAATTGTATATGCAATTAATTTTAATTACATAAAATGTAATAAATTAATTTTGTGCAGGAAGCAGGAGATCGTTAGACTTGGAAAAGCACTGGGTATGGGCAAGAACAGAAGACAAACCAGGGCTGAACGACAGGCAGGGGCAAGGCTGTTGGACAGAGGTGTGCAGATTTGCAGGACTACAAATTTTCAACTACAACTCCCAGCATTCTCCAGGCAGCACTGGAAAACTCTGGAGGATAGCTTTAAGGGCTAAAACCCAATTTAGCGCTGGCAATACCAAGTATCCTGCGAGAACACATGTTCTGGGTCACTTTTCTACTTGGGCAGAGGTGGGAAAGCTGGTCTAATCTGCTTTTCTTTTTTTGGGTAACTTGAAACTTCTATTCTTAGCGATTGTCAGAGAATCTGAACAAAACGCTGGAAAAACCAGGGAAAGGGAGATCCTCAGGCAGTTGGGTGTGGCTGGAGGGTAACGGCTCCACCTGAGCTGTTGTGTAACCAGTGAACTAAAGAAGATGCATTTTCTTGGCTGCTTTTGGAGTAGAGTTTAACCTGTTTTGGCATGTGCCAAATGCAAACAGTATAACCGGATAGGATAACTGTACGAGATCATGACCAAAATCCTATTGTTTAATGTAATAAATAGCAGTAGAGAAAGCCCATTGAATTAGTGAGAATTTGCTGAATCAACTCTTCTGAAAGTCCCACTGATTGAATTGGCCCATTCCAACAGTGACTTCCATGCTAAAGAAACTTTTAACTAGAATAGGCCCATTTGAATCAATGGTATTTACACAGGAGTTGGCTCAAGAAAGCTTCATCGATCCAGTTGACCTGCTATAATGTGGGATGCCCGCTGTGGCATAATGTGGTGGTTCCTACCTTTGGGTACCCATATGTTTTTTGAGCTGAAACTCCCAGAAGCATTCACTACTCCCTATGCTGGCCAAGATTTCTGGTATAATGTACCTTGAAAGCTCTAGTTGGGTCATTATAAGTGAGTACCAATTTAATGGCACATACCACCATCAACAACCTCTGGCATGACACCCTCTACTAAGCAACAGGATGTTGGCCAATAAAATAAACAATAGTTGTTGTGAGTAGAGATGGGCACGAACTGAAAAAAAATGGCAATTCGTTTTGGTTTGGTTCGTTTTAGGGTTCAGTTTGTTTTGTTTCGTTTTAAATGAATTTTTTAAAAAATCATTTTGTTGATTCGTTGATTTGTTATTTGTTTTGTGTATAGTGTGTGTGTGTGGTGCTTGTGCAACTTTGGCTGGGAGAAAGAGGGGCTTAATCTTCTCCCCCAGCCACTGTGGGTTGGGGGAAAGAGCTCCCCCAGCCAGCGCCTCTCAGCTGAGAGGAACTGGCTTGGGGCCAGCACCTCAAAGAGACCCTTCTTTCCACCTCCGCATGAGGAAGTGAGGAGCGGGGTCTCTTTTGACATCCCCCCCCCGCAACAGATGCCAGCGCTGAGCGGGCTCTCAGCCCTGTCATCCGCTGCAGGGAATATCCCTTTGAAGAGACCCTTCTTCCCTGTCATCGGCTGGGCCCCTTTAAAAAATGGCACAGTCGCGACCAGGGGTTCTCCCCAGTGCCAACTGGGCCAGTTTTAAAGGGGTCCAGCCGATGACAGCTCGGCAGGATCTCTCTGGAAATGGTCCCGTTGGCAACACAGGAGCTCCACGCTGGCCATGGGGCCATTTTCAGAGGGAGAACCCCTGGTCGCGACTGTGCCATTTTTAAAAGGGCCCAGCCGATGACAGGTTGGCAGGAGTGCTCTGAAAATGCTAGGGAGGGCAGCTCAATCCCTGGAACAGACCTCCCTAGCACTTTCACAGGACTCTGGACTGCTTTAAACCCAGCCCAGTCGGTACCAGGGGGACCCCCTGGTACTAACTGGCCCAGGTTTAAAGGGGTCCAGCCATTGACAGCTTGGCAAGAGCCCTCAGAAAACGGGTGGGAAGGGCAGCGGCATTGCTGCAACTTCCCTCCCGAGCCATTTTCTGAAGGCTCCTGCTGGGCTATCAATGCCTGGACCCCTTTAAACCTGGCCCAGTCGGTACCAGGGATTCCCTCTGGTACCGACTGGTCGGGGTTTTAAGCAGTCCTGCAATTGACAGCTCTGCAGGAGCCCTCAGAAAACAGGTCGGGAGGGCAGTGCTCCTCCATATCAAGAAGCAACCCAGAATCTGTAATTTGGTTATTGCCAGAACAAAGGTGTGCTGGCGACAACCACGAGCGGTCCATCAGGAACCATCAGTGGACCATGAGACCTCAACAGGGCCTTGCATGTCAAGATGGCAGTGTGCTTCCAGACTCCCACTGCCAACGGTATGCCCATCCTAGCCACCTGGCTGGGGAAGCAGAGGTCCAAGAAATCCTTGGGTTGACCAACCAATCTCCCATTATGTAACTGTCCATTTTATTCATTAATTGTTCACCAAATATGAAGGAAGAATCCAAAGCCCTTCCTGCCGTTCCAATGCACATGATCCCCTGCTGTCAGAAAAATAATCACGCATCTCCTCCACCACCACCACCAAAGGACGCAGTTGGCAGTCATCTCCGTGGCCTCACAGTTTGTCCTCTTCCACTGGTTAAACCTTCTGGCTGTCTCATTCTTCCTTCTGTCAATATCCCAAAAGGATAAGTGCATTTTCTGAGTGGCATGACGGATCCACATCAGGGATGGCTTTGTTTTGAATATTCTGAACATTGAACAGCCTTTTGTCCTCACTCATTCACTGAAACTAATCGCAGAGATGAGGAAAGTTTTTAAAAAAATGCCAACAGGGCACAGGTGGCCTATGATCTTTCGCTGATCCAAAGAGGGCAGCCACGCCACCCAGTCTTCTGGCTACAAGCCAAGGACACTCAACCTGTCCCAGAGAGCTTTTGAGGACAGCTCTAGGACTGTATATCCACAACTGTCCCAAATCTTAGCAATTTCAAACACATCCCCTGATGGCTTCATGTAGATATTGAAGAATATAAGACTGATCCCTGTTGGGTGTTGCCCTTCAGAAGACAAGAACGTCAACCAAAAATCCCCAATACCATTTTCTGAAAGCTTAGGTATATCTCAAACTCTCCCTGTGTCTAACCTTACCTCCAGCACCTCATAGAGTTGATCAAGTCAGACGCGGTGGTGGTTGGTGTATCAAGAATCCAATGAAAAACAAAAGAGTATCAACAGGATCCTCGTTCCATAACTCTGCTCCCTTCTGTGTTCCAACAGCAAACCCAAACATGAAGCCAGATTGGCATGGGTCTGAATGACGTCCCTCCTCTAAATGTGTCTTGCACTCAGTCATTATCACTAGAGATGGGCATGAAGTTTTAGACAAATTTTTAAAAATGTCTAAATTTGCCAATTTGTCTAAATGTTTAAATTGACCTGCAAGCTCTGTTGCTTGCTCTCTGACCCCCATCCCATGCCTTGTGTTCCCAAGGAAAATAAGAAGAACGTGCAATGAAATAAACACACAAGCAAATGTTTAATTGTAAATGATACTCTTTAAAAGCTGGCCACAGTTTCAAAGTACAGCATTACCAGCCTTTACTGGTTGATAATAATTTAGGGAGTAGTCAGCTGACAAATCCAGAGCCCTGATAAGAACAAGTAATGCCTTGCAAGACTGAAGCAAGCAACTCTACCTCAAAGGGTGAAGATCATGTAGTTCACAAATATATCAATTTAACCTTTGCTTTGAGCATCAAGGCTAGTGTTCAAGGACAGGAACCACTTTAACCAATCTCATCCATTCTTCCTCGAATCCAGTTGGCCACGTTTACATCCATTGGAGTGGCAAACTGGAGAACGAAGGATGATGTAGAGAACTTCCCAAAGTTTGGAAGGGCAAATTTTCCAGAATTCTTCAGCCAGAATGGCCAACTGAAAGAGCTTTTCATGGGGAAGATTTTAAATTGGAATGCATTTTTTTTTTTTTTTTTTGTTGGGGGCAACTCCAAATCTGTAAAACATTCTTCCATTTGGAATAAGTGCATCAAGGCAAATTCAGTTCTAAGAGAACCCATGTCCCTCAGTTCATTTGCATTATACAGGGTTGGCAATCAAACAACCATGGATACACCTATCAGATCTATTACATAGATAGGAGTGTCAGGCAGCTTAATGTATCCGCTACCTCATTCATTCCTAAAGCTGATTTTGCATCATGGCATTTGTTGTTCTTTTTGGTCTGCTCTGTGCCTCCTCAAAAGTTGTGAAGTTTGTTAGTGGATGCAGGCTTGCAAATTGTTACTGCTTCTGACCCTAGGCGAAATAATGACAAATCTCCGTGGTGTTCCTACACAGAACAGACCCTTGTGTGCATGGCTGTTCCTTACTGAATGCACTTCCTTCCGACTAGGCTTAAAGATCAACCATCAGAGTCGCACATCAATACTTTATGGAAGGGTTACATAGGCAGAGGAATAATGAACTGCTGGCACAGCTCAGTGATTTTAGTCTCTGGCTGTGGAGCCAAAAGTTGGGGGGTTCTGTTCCTCACTTGTGCTTTCTTGAGGAGGGTTGGGCTCATATGATCCGCAGGATCCGTCCCAGCGCTGCAGTTCTAAGATGACTCTTATTGGCTGCTTTTACATGACCCCTAAAATCCGAGGCAAAGGGCTCCCAGATGCGGAGCTTAAAATCGTTTCCCCACCAGCTGCGGACTTTAAAAAAAATTAAGCCCGACCACGCCCATCTAAGTGCGCCCCAGTGCATTTTCCAAGTACCTGGTATCCGGAGGTAAAAGAAAATTCCAATGCGGATTATAAAGCTGTGGATGCCAGTCTCTCCTCGCCTTCTGTTCATTTTTGTTGTCCTCCCACCCCTTTAACAGCCTGGAATCCCTACGGGGCTGCTCCAATGGCAGACGGAGGTGAGCGGAGGTGAGCCTGCATTCTTTTCTCCCTTTTTTTCCTCCCTCCCTCACTGTAGACAGGAGCAATGGAGTGCGTAAGGGTGGGAACACAGGAAGCAGAACAAACCCCCACGATCTCTGGTCCGAATTAAAGTTGCCAGCGGATTTTAGAGGTCGTGTAAAAGCACCCATTGTAGTGTTGAATTTTATCTCTAATTTCCCCAGCATAGTCTAACGACACATTAACATTCTCAAGCTGTAGCCAAGGTGGTCGACACATATATACAGGCACACACAGTAAACTGTGTCAAAGTATCACACTTGGGCCCCGGTCTCACTACCGTTATCTGCGCATCTTAAATTGATGCGTACTATTTTTTGGGGTGGTCATGTGACGTTTGATGGCCAGTTAGTGCTCAGACAACAGGGGAGTATTTTACTTCTCTCAGTCCGTCCTGACTTGCTCACTGCGCATCTTTTCGCCTTGTGGCGAATACCTGCATTGCAGCCAGGTAGCAGTTTTTCTTCTTAAAATTGATTGTAATTGCAGGCGGAAATCTAGTAAAAATTGTGCCGGCATGCCGGTATGCCACCAATTCAGTAGCATAAACTATTACCAAGGCAGAACTACAGGAAGTGGCAGAAAAAGGGGTACGAATCTAATTGGTGCAAATTTTCTGGGGGCGCACCTCGTTTGATTCATTAAAAAGTGCGCATCAATAACAGAAGTATTTTAACACAACCCCTAGTGGTGGTACAAAATGCTGCTGTTAAAGTGTGCTTCCGGGGGTGTGATCGGCTGGGCTACCAAAATACTGCTCTTCGGAGTGAAGGCACGATCTTTTGCTGCGCAGTCTTTCGCAGCAAAAAGAAAGAGCAGCAAAATTGTCATGAGACTGGGGCCTTGGAGTGTCCAGAAGCAACAAGTAGGATACTCTACTTCCTATCCTTTGAATCCTGAGTTTCTTGGGATCCAACCAACCAAGGCCCTCTTGCCAGCAACCGATTAGGTCAGTGAAAGTATAAATTCTTAAGCTTGTAGAACTTGTTTAGCCTAGGATAGATAAGATACAGAGGAATGCAATCTTGTGATCTTTTGATCATTTAAAATAAGATTAAAAACAGTTTTCATCAGTGCTGTGGACAGAATGACAAGAAAAGAATTTTAGAAACGTAGAAAAGATGTTCATCATTTCAGTTCTTCGTGAGTTTTTGCTAAACTGGATATCGTCCAGAGGTGCGTCACAAAGAAAACCACAGGTCTGGAAGGACAATCATCAGGTGTAAAAGGGTGAAAGGAGACGCTGGCTGAGTTTATCTTAAAGGAAATAAGATTACCTGTGAGTGAGGACACCTGGACAGTTCTGATACAGTTCTAACTTCAAGAAGGAAGGACCTTGGGCCATCATGTGTGCAGTGTTGACACTAAGTGGAATTTGGGTTCAAAATAAGGGCAGGAGGAGGGAGAGGCAGCAGAAAGTGGATGAAGTTTAAGGTCCACCCAATTTTGTTTTGGAATCAAATAAAAAATGAATTGGGTGTCCTATGATTCAGTTGCCTACGTAGACTTTGTTTTTGTAAGCACTCATAACTGTGTGTTTATATCTTCCCTTGTGTGATTGCATCGACACTAGGTTTTCAATGTTAGTTTCCATCCCTCATAATTTTTGGATGGTCTACATCAGTGGTTCTCAACCTGTGGGTCCCCAGATGTTCCTGGACTACAACTCCCAGAAACCCCTCTGAGCACAGCGAGTGGTGGAGGCTTCTGGGAGTTGCAGTCCAGGAACATCTGGGGACCCACAGGTTGAGAACCACTGATCTACATGATGCATGATTACATGGAATATTTACTCTCTCTTTAACTGCCCGTGTTCACTTCTTGCTTTAATGTTGTCTTTTAATGCTGCAAGATGTCCCTCAATTCCCTGTTCTCAAATTTGAATATGTCTTAATTATACTGGACTGTATATTGTCCCTCAATGCTGTAAGACACCTTGGGTCCTTTTCCAGGGAGAAAGGTGGGGTAAAAATACTCAAAAATAATAATATCAAAATAAATAAATAAATAAATAAATAAATATGTGATATCAGGCAGGGAGGAGGTATTCCTGTGATCTACGCAGTAAGCAAGTGGGATGATCAGATGGGATCTGATTGGTTGCACAGCTGTTTTGGCCTCCCAGAGTTCCTTTGGGAAGATGGGTGGTATATAAATGAATGAATGAATGAATGAATGAATGAATGAATGAATGAATAAATAAATAAATAAATAAACAATTCTAGGTAGGACCAACATTGGAAGAGAGCTGGTAGCTGGTGCATTGGGGGGGCGGGACTGGGTCCAGATCTGCAGGTAGGCAAATGTGGATCCAGCTGCTGGCAGCCCATAGAAAAGCCACCCCCCTGCATGGGTCTCAGGCAGAAGATATGATGAGGATTTCAGGATCAGAAAGGAAAGGCAGACTTTTTCCTTAATGGCTGCTGGTTGGAGAGGTTTTTTTAAAAAAATGGATTGTTGAGCTTTGCTGTTTTTGGTGTGTGCTAATATTAATCTTAGTTAACATTTTAACGTACTACTGGGTTAATTCTTTTTAAAAATATTCATATACCTATGGTTTTTAGCTTTTAAAGGCTGTTTTAGGTGATGCTCACTGTCTTGGGTTCTTCTGGAGAGAAAAGAGGGACAGGAATATTTTAAATAAAGGAATAATATATATATAAGTAAAGATCAGAAAGCTTCACCTCCCCTTACCGTCTGGCTGCATTACGGAACAGATCAGGAAGACTTCTGGCTGCCCAACGGACCCATGACTAGAAATACACAAAAGGGTGAATATACTCTCAATCCACCATCTCTACTACCATCGTCACCTTGTTGTGGTACGACTGAACCCTGCCTGGTCTTCCTGGGACATTATCTGGGCACGGAAAGGTCGATGCTCCTCAGTACAACCTCCTCGGAAGTCTTGCTATATCAATCCCCCAGGAACACAAGAATCACACACGCTTCATGCTAATTCACCACTCACCAGGGATTGTGGACGATGGGTGGGGGCACAACTGTTGGAAACTCATTCTGCATTACATTGATGAATTCTACACAAGGGCCATGAAGACGGTAAGTCTCAAGCTAGTCATTTTGTTCTCGGGTTGAAACTGAATATTCATACATTTCCATGTCATTTAAAAAAACACCCACAAAATGTTGTTTCAACACAGCAGAGTATGTTGTCACAAATGTGGGCAACCGCTTTTAGCATATTTGCTCCCATTTGGCAGTAAAAAAGACTGGAAATTTTCTTTTTGCAAGCAACGTTTGACAAAAAGTGTGAGCACTGTGTGACAAACTTGCATTTTGCTCAAACTGTGAGCTATTTTTTGTGAAATGCAAGGTTTTCTGCTCTCTCTCTCTCTGTGTGTGTGCACATATATTTACAAAACACACACACACACACACACACACACACACACACACACACACACACACACACACACACACCTTCCCATCATGTTTTCCAAACAGATGGAAAATTGTGGAAAAAGCTCTTACTGTATACTCTTGTACAGGGATGGGCAATTTATTTTGGAAGCAGAAGGTTATGAAACAACCCACGTGAGTCCAGATGGTGCTCAGAACCCTCTGACAACGTCCTACCATCCTCTGGGCTCTTCTCCAAAGATGAAGCAGGCTGCGACGTCATCTTTGCTTGCTCCATGGTGCTGACCAATCAGGAGCTGTGCAGCAACAGGCATCATCCCATCCCCCTGTCTGATTGACCAGCACCATGGAGCAAAGCAAAGATGATGCTGCAGCCTGCTTCCTCATGGGAGCTCAGCTCCGTGCTGGCCCAGAGAAAGGTAATACATTGGCTATTTGTGTATAAGAGGGTTCTGAGCAGCACCTGGGGTCCCTGCTCTTGTAATTTTACCCAGGGAAGAGAAAGCTGACATCCTAAATTCTAAAACAGTGTGCTGTCCGTGTTTGCATGCTTCTTCCAGCACGGTTGTCATGCTGGAAATGCTTGGTGGAACAGAACATTGTGAAGTCATGTGCCTCCAGATCAGAAACCCACCTTTGGGTGTGAAAATCACCTTTCCCTTGCTTCTGCCTGTGAATGAGGCGAACATGTGACTACATAAACCTGGTTGCCCAGTAGTGCCAAATTCTGTTCTCAGAACCGGACAACCACCGATTCCACCTGGAAGAAAGTTTCTGTGGCTCTGTGTGCCTCAGATACCATCTTGGCTGGGACGTTCTGGGAACTATTGTCCCAAAAAGGAACTTTTCCAAGCTCTGTATAAAGCTTTCTGGTGGGATAGGCAAGCAGATGTTTTAGACTACAACCGCCCTCATCCCTGACCATTGGCAATGCTAGTGGGTAAACATGGGAGTTCTAGTCCATACCTGTTTTATGCTGTTGTTATATATTATTTACTAGTTATAGTGTTTTTATTTATATACTTGTGCTTATTTGCTATATTGTATTTTACTTCTTATGGTTTGATATCTGTTCAGCTTGTAAACCGCCCAGAGTAGCCATGTAGCTAGATGGAGCGGTATATAAATTTAAATAAATAAATAAATAAATAAATAAAATACCATCTGGAGGTTACCCCCAATCCCTGACTTAGACTATACGGAAGAATGAAAGTAAAGAGATAGCTGTTCTGAGCTTTTCGGACTGTTTGCCCATGTTCTGGAAGTTTTTCTTCCTGATGTTTCACCAGACTTTGTGTCCGGCACCTTCAGAGGTTAAGGAGCTCAGGGAACTAGGAGTTCTCTCTGTGTTCTGGGGTACAGAGTGAGTGAGACTGTGGGGTTTTAAAGCTGCAGGAAAGAGGATACTTTTCCTATGTTGATCCTTTTCCACAGAGAAGGATCGCTGCCACCCCTGATTACAGTGAAACCTTTCAATCCCTCCATCACAATGCAATGTCTAACACCTATTCTCCTACGTGGGACAAGTTTTCCCTTTCCTACACTTTAAAAACCCCACAGTCTCACTCACTCTATACCCCGGAACACAGAGAGAACTCTTAGTTCCCTGAGCTCCTTGCCCTCTGACAGAGTCTGGCGAAACATCAGGAAGAAAAACTTCCAGAACATGGCCAAGCAGCCTGAAAAACTCACAACAGCTATCAGATCTCAGCCATGAAAGCCTTTGAGAATACATTGAAAGGAAAGAGAACTTACACTTGAGAAGCCAGTCGAGAATAACTCCTGGGAATGGCTTGTCCTGGGAAAGGAGAGAACAGAGTGAGACTCATAATTCTTGCAGGAGGAAACAAGGACATCCATGAACATCTTAATACAACAACTGCTTTATCCCAAGGATGAATAATTTTTGGACAAATTCTTCAACAATGAACCAAAATGAACTTGTCCTTTCCCAGCAAGCTGCACTGGCTTAAGTTGACAGGTTCACAGAATGCAGAGGACGATGTTCTGCCTGCCTGCCTGCCTGCCATCTAGGCCTTTAAGACAAGGAGGTCTTCAGGCGGGGAAACAATCTGGTAACCCTAGTGTATCAGTGAAATGAGCTAGCATACAAGGATTCCAAACCAAGTTCTGAAGAATTTACAGACATATTCTGAAGATAAATCGGACCGCCAGAGTCACTAATGTGGCCATATCACAGCACACGAATAAAAAGCTAGAAATTCTCAAGAGTGTAAAGAGAAGAAAATTTCAATATTTCAGTCACATAATGCATAATAACAAACACCATCTGCTTCAAGGGAAAATAGATGGGAAGCATGGCCTTAGAAGAACATTCTGGCTTAAGAATTAAAGCCAGTGGTTCATAGCGGTCACAGTTTGAGAAAAGCTTTAGATAAAAAAACAAATTTTGCTACTGATTGCCAATATTCTATGAGGACATGGGACTTGAAGAAGAAGTTCTGAAGAATTAGACCCCCATTTTCTGAACCTGGAATGGCATTTTAATCACATTTCTATACATACATACATACATACATACATACATACATACATACATACATACATACATACATACATACATACATACATACATACATACATACATACATACATATCAAGTTCTTCTCACTCAGAGCATAAAGAAATATGTGCCTCTTAGACTTCTGTCACAAAACAGCCCGTTCAGCAGAGGCACTTAGCAAAGCTGAGAGACAACGCACCGTAAAATCCAGCTCCGAAAATTGTCCAGTTGAAAAGGGCACACTGGAGAGAGCCGTTTGGAGTTTCCCAAGGAGTCCAAGGAAGACATAATCTGAACAGGAGAAGACAAGGGTCAGTGGCGGGAGAGCAGAAGTTTGGAACTCTTATGTTCTTTGCAATAAAGACAAAACAATGATGCAAGACTGAGGAAATGGATTTTCTGATTCGTGACAGTTAGCAGATGGCAGGATTCCTTTTGAGGTCTATAAAGCTATCATCTACTCCTGTTCTTTCTCCCTGGGTGCCTGCTGGGTACCTAGACCTCCAGCCCTCTGATACACACAGAGGCACCTGCATGGCACCTCCCCCTGCTGCATCCTGACCTGAAAGGGGATGGCACAAAGGTTTATATTAGAGATGGGCACGAAATGAATTTTTTGTTTCGTTGTTCGTTATTTGGTTCATTACATACCAAAACGAATAATGACCCTAGGGGTAAATTTAACACGAAACGAAACAAAACGAGAAAAATTGGTTCGGTTCAGTTCATTTCATTAATGGGGGGGTGGAGATGTCTCCTACCTGGTGCTGGTCCGGAGGTCCAGTCTTCCTGGCTTCTGGGATGGCGACCAGGGAAAAAAAAGTCGACAGCCATGCTACAGCTGGAGTGTGGCCACGTGGTCGCTCGGCACAGTTTAAAAAAAAAAAAGAGTACTGACCAGGCCCCAAGGGTGGCCTGGTTGGCACCCTAAAATAAAAAAATGAAAATTAAAAAAACCCAGCACCGACCGGGCCCCAGGGGCCACGTGGTGGGGGCTGCGAAAAAGGTAATAATGAATAATGAATTAACAAACCAACAAAAAATGAAAATTCGCAAAAAATGACACAAAACAAACCAGACCTCACAACGAAATGAAACAAAATGAAACATCATTTTTTTATTCGTGCCCATCTCTAGTTTATATCCATGCCTGATATAAGTTCAGACTCAGCCACACAGCAGGTACACCGATGGAGGAACTCTTTTCTGGCTGGCATGCAAAGAGACACATGCCTGCTGGTCTTATACATCCCAGGTCCATATTTTTGCAAAGGATGAGCCCAGAATGCCTGAACTGACAGCATCCCTTCTGCTGACCTCTGCCCCCCTGTAACAGGGAGCAAACCAGCTCTCAGTGGAAAAAGCTGTATGTGCCCAATTGTGCAAATGTTTCTTAGTTATCCAGGTGAGGTAACTGCTTTGCATGCAGGGAGTCACCCATTTCAATAGCCTGTATTTCAGGTAGCCAAAAAGGACTCCCTCCCAAATCAGTGGACAGCCAGTGTGACCTGAGATGGACCAATGGCCAGGCTGCCTGTTCAGCAGCCTTGCACAGAGTGGATGATGGTGAATGGATAGAAAGAAACTCTGTGCTACTAGCGGCAACATACTCCCAGGTAGAAATGGCTCCCAAAAGCTTATCTGTTTGTGGTTCGTTTAGGTTGGTTGCTACGTACCCTTTTCATTTGCGTGGGTTATAAAAATCTGAAAAGGGGGGGGGGAGCTAAAGATCCCCCTTTGAATTCTAGCCTTACATCATGTTCTACATCACTGGTTTAAGAAAACTAAATGAAGAACCAGAGAGACCCTTCTCTCTCTCTCTCTCTCTCTCTCTCTCTCTCTCTCTCTCTCTCTCTCACACACACACACACACACACACACACACACACACACACACACACACACACACACACACACACACACACACACGGCTTACCATTGAGAATGTGGAGTTGCATATTGACAAGACCGAACCAGATTTGAAACAGGGGGCAGACCTGCAATGAGCAAAGTTCCAGGTGTCTGATCGTCAAGACCAAACCAAAGCAGCTGGCTTAACTTTTAAATTATTAGGAAACTGAAATGTAGGGGAAGAGAGATATTTTTAAACAGGGATGGATAGGCCAGTGGTTGAGGTCTCTGGCTGTGGCGCCAAAGGCTGGGAGTTCAAATTCCCCACCGGGCCTCCTTGACAGGGGGGTGGACTTGATGATCTACAGCTCTGCCATTCTAAGATTCACATTAAGACAAATTAACATTAAACATTAGTGGGTTTTGAATTGCACTTTGGGCACTCGGTCTCTAATTAGGCCATGGTCACACCTGGGTTTTGATCCTGATCTTCTGAAGGTCCAGCTTTTCCTCTTCGTCCCATCACGTGATTTAAATGTGGGACAAGAGTTCCCACGTCAAAAGTTGTTTTTCTTATTTTAAAGTGCAGTTCAGCCCCCTTGTCCAGCAGGTGGTGCTAGCATTTGAAAAAAAAACAGACCACTTGGCTGGGGGAAATTAATGTTTGTAGGACCGGATAGAGCTTCCTGTTTCTCCGAAGGTGAAAAGCAATTAACAAAAACAGCGCCAATCGGCCCCAGGAACAGCCGGTGGGTGCTATGAAAAAAGAAAGAAAAAGAAACCCGGATCATCTGCGTGGTCTCACGGTGTCTGCCTCCTTAAAAGCTGGATTTTCAAAGCGAGGCAAAAATTTCCCTACCTCTTCAGTGAGTCACAGAAACCTTGCTTAAGGGAGCATTACCGGGTTTTCTTTTTTCTTTTTTTCCCAAAAAGCCCGGTGGCCGTGGGGACGGCATTTTTAGACACAGGTTATCTGGTAATTTAAACTGCTTTTAAAGGGACGTGGGACCGGGGCCAGAGGTTTGCAATTAGGGGAACCCTAAAGCAGTAATTGCAATCTTGATCTCTCCTATAGTCCAGTTCTTTGCAACTTTCTCAAAAATAACCCGTCAAAGACAAGTGGGTTATTTTTGAGAAGGCTGCTTAGACTAGGACTTCTCTCTCTCTCTCTCTCTCTCTCTCTCTCTCTCTCTCTCTCTCTGTCTGTCTTTTCAGTCTCTGACATCAACATAGACAATCAGCCACTCACCAGCGTAGGCAGGATGGTACGGAGGCCAATATTAATGAAACCGTTCACCAGGCTTGCGAGGAGGCTAAAGAAAAAGGCAGAATTTAATTGGTGTAGTGTTCTGGTGTTTGGAAATTCCCAGCCATTTCTTCCATGGATTCGCCTGAGCAAATTGACCTTGGAGGATGTCAATGTCCTTCCAGATTACAGTGATGGTCTCAGACATTCACTGGGGGAGAGGGGTCAGTTGTGCATTGCATGTTCTAAAGATGTACCCATTTCTATCTTCCCACCCAGATGGAAGAAGGGGGGAAAGTTCATAACTAAACCTGTGCAGAACAATGGGGCACATGGTGCTCTGGTGGAGGGAGGGAGGAGTACATTATTGGTGGTGGGTTCCTTGCTCCAGTATTTATGAAAGGTCTGTATGAGCCTACAGGAATGGCCTTTTAGAATTACAACTTTCAATGGCTTGGTGGTTCATGGACGTTCCCTCCAAAAATGACAGAAACAAAATTCAAAACTATCCACAAACGTCAACACTAGCCTGAAGAAAACAACTTGAGGAGATGTATCTGAAAGTTAAGTCATGGAGTTGCCATCAGTCTGAAGAAAGCTAGTTTATCTTATGAGCCTATTTCAGACCAGGGTGACAAGAGGTCAAAGTGAGCTATAAAATGGAGGATTCGCAACTAGCTTTCTTCAGAATGACAAAGCTATTTGGAAGAGCAGCGAAACGTTTCAGTATCTCAAGAAAAGACGTCCAGTGGTCATATGTGTACATCCTCATCTTTGAATGAGTGCCCTTTGTCCTTCAAATGGACAAATATTAGACAGAGAAGAGAGGTGGTTTGAGAGAGGAGTCAGGGAAGCCATTCATGGGAGCACTGAAAACCCTCTCTCAACAGAGGTGGGGGCATCAGGCATAGTCTGTCTGCTACTTATCATGGTGTGCTTTCAACAATGCACAGACAAATCAAAAATACTTCATGCCTTCACCACCAAGGCCATAGCTAACGATCCATACTTTATAGGTTTCAGCACCTTTAGGCCATTGTTCACCTTAAGGCTATTGATACTGCTGTATACCTAATGAGCCTATTCAGGCCATTGTCCATCTTATGAGCCTATTTCAGACCAGGGTGACAAGTGGTCAAAGCTGACTGACTATAAGATGGAGGACTCGCACTAGCTGTATTCAGACTGATGAAGCTGTTTGGATGAGCAGCGAAATGTTTCTATCTCTCAAGAAAAAGAAGTCCAGTTGCCATGACTCAGCTTCCAGATAAGCTCACCTGGATGAGTGAGAATCTTCACAGATCTATGAAGGGCTGTCCTACAGAGGAGGGGCAGGACCTGTTCTCCATCATCCCAGAGTACAGGACACGTAATAATGGCCCAACCAACAGGAAGCCTTCTTGATCACCAAGAAGGCTGATGATCAAGAAAAACACTTGATGGAGCATTATGGCCAGAGGGCCAGCCATCTCAGGAGCTCATGAACGTTCCAGGGCAGGAGGCCTTTGAGAGAAAATTGGACTCCCCCACCTGCCTGATCTGCTTTTATTTGATTTCCTCCCAGCCATCTCTGATTGGTGAATGACAGCCCACCGGGCTGTCATTCAACAAGCGGAGGGCGGCGAGAGAGGGTTGGGCCTGGTGGAGCCTCTTTGCTCCCTCCCCACTGGAGCCAACGCGAGACTTTGCCGGTCTTGCAAGAAGAGATGTGATCCGAGCCCTTATGGGCTGGGTTCCGGGATCTCGGCCACGTGGTGAAGTGGCGACGGTGCAACCAGCTCAGAAGCCGGAGTGGAGGGCATAGTTGGAGCACAGGGGAGTGCAGCGGCACACACCCTCCACAGGTTTCCCAGGTCTAGGCCGGGGGTGCAGGGCAGCGGTTGGCCAGGGCAGTGGCTCCTGGGGCAGAGTGGTTCCCGGGGAGAAGGGCCCCAGTTAGGGCGGCGCTGCGCAGAGCTCCGGGGGTTGCGACCTGACGGGGTGACAGATGGCGTGGTGGATCAGTCCTTGGGAGGGGGCCCAAGGGAGGGCGGCGCTCGGCAGTGCTCTGGGGGTGGTGGCCTGTTGGGGGGTGATCGGAGCACCGCCCAGCTCTGGGAGGACTCTCCGTGGCCATGGAATCGCTCTCCCAGCAGGCTTGCCACTGGCTCTGATGGTGCCCGGCCCCAGAAGGGCTCCCCATGGCTGTGGGATGGCTCTCCCTGGAGGCTTGCCCCAGCCCCAGGAGGGCTCCCCGCAGCCGCGGGAACACTCTCCCGGCCTGCATGCCACTGGCTCCGGTGGCGCCCAGCCCTGGGAGGGCTCCCTGCTGCCACAGCTTGTCGCACCCGAAAAATGCAGAAATGGAAACGAAGCGGGCCCCAGGCCCCTGAAAAACAGAAACGGAATGAAGCGGACCCCAGGGCCCGAATAATGACCATGAAACGCCATTTTGGCATTTTGTGCCCATTTCTAATGGTGATGTGTCATCCTCAGGCTTAAAACCGGGGTCCTTCAAGGGCCAGATGCAGGGGAGTGGTATCAGGAGACAGAGATCTAGTCTTGTGTGCTCCCAGAGGCATCTGATGGGGCCACTGTGAGATACAGGAAGCTGGACTAGATGGGCCTTTGGCCTGATCCAGCAGGGCTCTTCTTATGTTCTTATGTTCTTAAGGGCCCACTTCAGACGCACCCACTTGGCAGCTTGATGCTTAAGCCACCAACGAGATCCTTGCAATTTTTCAGCACCAGTTGGAGATCCCCGGGGTTGTTTTGGGTGACAGCCAGGTGGGAAGTGATGTTCATCTCCACAGAGGACCCGCTCAGGAACTTGAGCAACCTAGGAAGCAAAGGACACAAGGGCCGTTACTTCACGAAGTGCATTGCTTCGCAGTGGCATTGCCTTCGCTTTGAATAAAGTGGCGGTCACGTGCTCTCCCTTCGATCCCACCCCTGTTTCTCAGTACTCACGCGGAGCATTTCTAGGACCGAATTGATTACTACCTCATGTGCTCCCTTCGCATTAGAAAACTGCTTTGCAACGTCCTGTTCCACCCTCCTTTTATTTTAAAAAAAATATTAACTCGGCGTATCGATGCATCAATTAACCGAAATATCGATGTATCAATATTTCGGAGCAAAAGTAACTATTAAAAAAAAACACACAAGTCCACACGTGACGTTGGGAGCGAAGCGAGATGCGAAGCGAAAAGATTCCCGGCCGCTGGCAGGGGAACCACTCACCCCGCTTGGAGCACGGTAAAGGGGGTGTGGTCGAGGTGGCATCGCAGCCAAAAAGGAGGAGCGTGCGGACTGAAACGATCGATTCGCACAGAAATGAGGGCTTGCTGCGAAGCGAGCAGTTCGTGAAGTAACGGCCAAGGTTAGGGTCAGGGTTGCTTGGAGTGGTCCAGGGAAGGCAGCCATTGGTCTTGGGGTGCACATGCAGCCTTGTTCTGGGCCTTGTTCTGGGCAGAAAAGAACACTGGGCAATTTTTTTCAAACTTTCAATGGAAGGGCTTGATGCTGAAGGGAGCAACAGGAGACCCAGTTGGAAACTGAGCTGATCTTTTTTTTTTCCTTTAGTGGCTCACTTTGGAACCATCAAAGCAAAGCTCTTCATGCAGTACAAATCTCATGATTTAGAAGTCCAGTTGGCAAATCACGGGAGTTCCCTTGCAAATGTCCAAGTTTCAACTCCCTCTACCACCCATCTCCAAAACAATCCACCAGGAAAAACATAGTGGAATGCCTTGCTACAATCACTTCAGGGCAGACTACAGAGTCTGCAGGGCCACTCGTGAGCACCAGCCCAGCATCCCCTCCACACCTGACGCCCCGAGAAATGAGTCTGTCAGTTGTGCAAAGAGCACAGGGGAAGGAGGTTGCACCTTTTCCCAGTCAAGATTCCCTGCTAGACAAAGTGAACAAACAATCTTTCTCTGCAGTCCTGAATAGGGATGAGCACTTTACAAAAAAACATGCTGTTTTGTCATTTTGTAAGCTTACAAAAACTTACAAAATGAAACGAAACTGCAAATGGTGTGTCGAAAAGAAATGAAACGAAACACCATTTTTGTTTCAGAAATGAAACGATTCATCCTAGCCTCTTGATCCAGCCGTCTTGAGAACAGGAGGTTTATTTTTAAACTGATTGTTTTTCTTTCTTCCTTTGCCTCAGCTGTTGAGATAGCTTATCTCCGATCTTGATCTGCCTGGGGCAGCTAGCCAGTGGCTGAGCTCTTCCCTTTGCTGGCTGATTAAATAGCACTATGCTTTATAACCCAGAGCGCAGACAGAAACCCCTTGTTCCCTGAGCTCCTGGCCCTCTGAAGATGCCAGCCACAGAGTCTGGCGAAACGTCAGGAAGAAAAACGTCCAGAACACAGCCAAACAGCCCGAAAACCTCACAACAACTGTCGGATCCTGGCCTTTGAGAATACATTTTTCTCTTTTGCTTGTGATCACAAGGGCCGTTACTTCACGAAGTGCCTCGCTTCGAACCGACCTTACCTTCGCTGTGAATTCGGAGGCGGTCACGTGGCGGTCACGTGTTCTCGCTTCGCTCCCGCCCCTGTTTCTCAGTACTCACGAGCTGCAGTTTTAGGACCGATTCGAGCACAACCTCACGTGCTCCCTTCGCATTCGCATGCCACTTTTCAACGTTCCTTATTTCCCATCCGTCCTTTAAAAAAATACCTACCGACGGCGTATCGATGCACTGATGCTGGACTGTCAGTTGCAATGGCTCTACTGATTTCAACTGTTTCCTGGCATCATTGGCAGCCCCCCCGCCGCCGCCGCCGCTACTCGGGGGGAGCCCCACATGGCACAGCCGCCCGCCCTCCGCCACTTGCACGCTGCCTGCCCCAGGTGCCCTGCTCTGGCCGGGCGAGGCAGCAGCGGCTCTTCCTGCTCCCGCCGCCGCCGCCGCCGCCGCCACCGCTACTTGAGCGAGGAAGTAACAGCGCAAAGCGATGAAACGATATAGCGATGCATCGATATCCCTGTTTGAATATTTTTTTAAAAAAACTTGAAATAAAAGCCAAAAACTGAGACCACACGTCACGTTGGGAGCGAAGCGAGATGCGAAGCGAAAAGATTCCCGGCCGCTGGCAGGGGAACCACTCACCCCGCTTGGAGCACGGTAAAGGGGGCGTGGTCGGGGTGGCATCGCAGCCAAAAAGGAGGAGCGTGCGGACTGAAACGATCGATTCGCACAGAAATGAGGGCTTGCCGCGAAGCGAGCGGTTCGTGAAGTAACGGCCAAGGAGTTATCTTCAAGCCAGCCAGACAAGAGGCCCACCACGATGCTTCCTTCCCTAACATGGGAATAGTCTCTCAAGGGAGGCTTCTTGGGATTCTTTCATCTGGCGATAACCAAGGATCAAGGCACGGAATGCATCAGTGTGCGGACGCCATGGCAGCCCTGCTTTCGTGGGTCGCCAAACAAGCAGAACATGAAGGAAAGGCCCACCCTCTGTGTTGACTCACCCTGGAAAATTAGCTGTGACTTTTGACTGCAGGTTGAGAACAATCTCAGGACCAGGCAGGATCTTCCATGAGCCACGGACAATCTCGAGATTCAAAGCATTAAACCTTTGCAGGGGGGGGGAGAGAAAGAACGTAAAGATAGATGGGGAAGGGGAATGTAGGAATGAACTTTACAAATATTGGGTAAGACTTTTTGTCTGTATTAGAGATGGGAGACGAATTGAAAAATGAATCCTGTATTCTGACAAATTTTAACCAATTTGTCAAAATTCATTGATTTGTATCCATCATAAAGTCCCCCGATGAATACGAATTGATGATTTTTAGTGATATTTGGTTTGTCAGATTTGTCATGCCATAAAATGGCCCCCAAAGCACCTAGAGACACAAAATTTGAAGGGAGGCTTCCTATGTCTCTCTTGTACAATGGCGGAGATTGGGCTTTTGATGTCTGGGTTACATACCTCAAAATAGATCCTTCGCGAAACTTCTCCCCAGAGAACTTGCAGATACACTTCTTCTAATTCCCCCCCTACAATCCCTCCAAGTTTGGTGAAAATTCAGTCTCCCTAACCAGTCGCTATAGGGCACTTTCCTAGGGGACTCCACTTTGTGGGTGAATAACTCAGATGTCTCAAACCCAATCTTTACCAAACCTGGAGGTATTTGTAGAAGTGAGTTGGGAGAAGCTTCTCTATAAGTGTGTTTTCTCTAGGTGCCTGGGGGGCACTTGCTTGGGGGCCCACTTTTAGGGTGCATAGCTCAGAGTTACGAACCCGAATTCTTACCAAAGTTGTAGAGGAGAGTCGGGGAATGTTTCCCTCCAAATTTGGTATCTCTAGGTACCTTGGGGGGGGGGTTTATATCATTTTAAAGTACAGATGAATCAATCCATTGATTTGTTACTGGAAATTTGTTGATTTATAGATTCATTGAGTCACCAGCCCTGAATCACCATTTTTTGATTTGTCACTATCTCTAGTCTGTAAAGCTTACTATTGTCTACCCTGGCTGTTTGTCTTCACACACTGTTTGTTCTGAGTAGTAGAAATGAGAATGAACTGTTGATTCGGCAGTTTGTGCTAATTTGTTTATTGGCCAAATGGGTGTTTGGTATTTCCGAACTTCGCCTCCTCCAGTGGGTGAACCAAACAACTGTTCAGACAATAAATAAATTTTATTGATATTTTTTCTTAACTGTTTTAATGCTTTTGTTTAATCTGTAAAAATAAATAAATAAAAAATAAAATAAATATTATTTCACATGCTTTTGTTTAATCTATATTTTATATTCAAGGAAACTATCACTCCAAAACTATATATATATATGGCAATCTTAATCTCATTCCAAAAAAGAGAGTCTCTCACCCAAGAGAGGAATGGCCAATTGTTTAAATTAGTTTAATAGTAATTCATATTGCTTCATCGTCTGCCCTTCTCTTTCTCTCCTATCCCTTCCTTAAAATTCTTGCATTTACAATATATGCTTTTTGCCTGTGTTGCATTGACTTAGAAACCTAGCTCTTATCTGACATTGTATTACGGTTGACATAAAGATACATGCATAACAATGTAGTTAAAGAAATTTATTCAGCATTAAGAACATAAGAACATAAGAAGAGCCATCCTGCTGGATCAGGCCAAAGGCCCGTCTAGTCCAGCTTCCTGTATCTCACAGTGGCCCCACCAGATGCGTTTGGGAGCGCACGAGACTAGATATCTGTCTCCTGATACCACTCCCCTGCATCTGGCCCTTGAAGTACCCTGGTTTAAAGCCTAGAGATTACACATCTCCCTCATGGTTTGTAACCTGTGATGGACTTTTCCTCCAGGAATCTGTCCAATCCCCTTTTGAAGGCATCCAGGCCAGATGCCATCACCACATCCTGTGGCAGGGAGTTCCACAGACTAACAACGTGCTGGGTGAAAAAATATTTTCTTTTGTCTGTTCTTATTCTCCCAGCCGTCAATTTGAGTGGATGTCCCCTAGTTCTGGTATTTTGTGAAAGGGAGAAGAGCTTCCCTCTATCCACTTTACTCATGCCCTGCATTATTTTGTACGTCTCAATCATATCCCCCCTCAGGCGCCTTTTTTCCAGACTAAAGAGCCCCAAATTTTTTAGGTGCCCCAGCCCAGTAATCATTTTAGTCGCTCTCTTCTGCACCTTTTCCAGTTCCACTATGGGTTTTTTTTTTTTTTTTGAGATGCAGAGACCAGAATTGTACACAATACTCCAGGTGGGGCCTTACTATTGTTTTGTATAATGGCATTATAATGTTGGCTGTTTTATTTTCAATCCCCTTTTTGATAATCCCTAGCTTGGAATTGGCCTTCTTCACCGCTGCCACACATTGGGGAGACACCTTCATGGAGCTGTCCACCAACACACCAAGATCTCTTTCCTGATCCGTCACGGATAGCTCAGAGCCCATGAGTTGATAGATGAAGTTTGGATTTTTTTGCCCCAATATGCATTACTTTACATTTAGTTACATGAAAACGCATTTGCCATTTCGTAGCCCATTCCCCCAGTTTGGAGAGATCCTTCTGGAGCTCTTCACAATCTTCTCTGGTTTTTACCACACGGAAAAGTTTTGAGTCATCTGCAAACTTGGCCACCTCACTGTTTATCCCTGTCTCCAGGTCATTTATGAAGAGATTGAAAAGCACCGGTCCCAGGACAGATCCCTGGGGCACACCGCTTTTCACCTCTCTCCATTGTGAAAATTTCCCATTGACACCTATTCTTTGTTTCCTGGATCTCAACCAGTTCCCAATCCATAAGAGGACCTGCCCTCTTACCCCCTGACTGTGCAATTTTCTCAGTAGCCTTTGGTGGGAGACTGTGTCAAAAGCCTTCTGAAAATCCAGATAGACTATATCCACCGGTTCACCCAAATCCACATGCCTTTGACCTTCTCAAAGAATTCTAAAAGGTTTGTCAGGCAAAACTTACCCTTACAGAAGCCATGGTGATTTTCTCTCAGCAAGGTTTGTTCTTCTATGTGTTTTAAGATTTTCTCTTGGATGAAACTTTCCACCATTTTCCCTGGGACAGACATAAGGCTAACAGGCCTGTAGTTTCCAGGGTCCCCCCTCCTTCCTTTTTTAAAAATTGGTGTGACATCTGCTATCCTCCAGTCCTCCAGCACTGTGGCCGTTTTAAGAGACAAGTTGCATATAACCGTTAAGAGATCTGCAATTTCATTTCTCAGTTCCCTAATAACCCTTGGATGGATGCCATCTGGGCCTAGTGACTTGTTGATCTTTAATTTGTCAATTAGTCCTAAAACATCCTCTCTTTTAACCTGTATTTTATTTAATTCTTTAGTCAAGATGGGCCGTTCAGGCAGTGGAATCTTCTGTCGTGAAGACAGATGCAAAGAACTAATTTAATTTCTCCACAATTTCCAAGTCCTCCTTTACCTCCCCTTGTCCTCCCTCACCATCCAGAGGGCCAACTGGTTCTCTGGCAGGTTTTCTACTTCTAACATATTTAAAGAAGCTTTTATTATTTCACTTTATATTGCTAGCCATGCGTTCCTCAAAGTCTTTCTTTGCATCTCATCATCTTCTTACATTTCTTTTGCCAGAGTTTGTATTCCTTTTTATTTTCCTCATTTGGGGAGGATTTCCATTTACAGAAAGACCTCTCCTTGCGCTTTAGAGCCTCTCTAACCACTTGTTAATCATGCCAGTGCCCTCTTGGACTTTGATGAGCCTTTCTTTCTTTGTGGTATGCACTTGTGCTGGGCCTCTATTATTGTTGTTTTAAACAGGTTCCATGCACTCTGGAGAGATTGGATTCTTTTAACCTTCCATTTCAATTTCTTTCTAACTAGTTTCCTCATCTGAGGGAAGTGTGCCCTTCAGAAATCAAGGGTTTTTGTGTCTGATTTGCTTGACACTCTTCCCCCGACACGAATAGTAAAGGTGATTGAAGCATGGTCACTGTTCCCCAGAGGCTCAGTGAGATTCACATCCCTGACCAAGTCCTGAGTATCAGACAGTATTAGATCCAGAGTTGCCTGTTCTCGGGTGGGATCCATGACAAGTTGCTCTAAGGCACAATCATTCAGCATGTTGAGAAACCTGGTTTCTCTTTCTTGCCTCGAACTCGCATTGGCCCAGTCCACTGAAGTCCCCCATGATTACTATCCTATCCCTCTGAGACACCTCCATGATTTGTCTCCTCAATTCAAGGTCCCCTTCAAGTTTTTGATCTGGTGGACGATAGCATACCCCAACTATCACATCACTTCTTGGACCTAGTAGTTTAACCCACAGTGATTCTATGGTGGAGTCAGGCCCTCCATCGATCTCCATTCTGTTGGATTTTAACCCTTCTTTGACATAGATGGCCACTCCCCCTCCAACCCGCCCCTCTCTATCCCTTCTATAGAGTTTATAGCCTGGGATTGCTGTATCCCACTGGTTCTCCGCATTTGCTGCCCATCAGAGAGTACGCACTAGTCAAGGTGTTATGACTGCATGGGGTCTTTCCCTGAGTGCCGACCCACTGCCCTGTTTTGAGTAAGGTCTTAATTTTCAGCTTGGTTCTTCTGCACACTAGCTTAGCTAGTCTTAATATGGTGGCCAAAGGATTAAGTAGAACCATAGAACCATAGAATCATAGATTTGGAAGAGACCTCAAGGGCCATCTAGTCCAATCTCCAACCAAGGTTCCCTCTAAGGCATGTATGGGTGTGCAAACCCTGCTGCCCCAGTTTGCACTGGGCTCCTCCTCTGGCATGCACCCACATTGGTCAGATTGGAATAGATTGCAATGCATGCACATGAGCAAAGTCATGAGGAAGAGAGCTCTGCCCAGCAGGGCCAAAGGTCACAGGGAAAATTGGCCCCAACCCATTCACTACTGGTGTGGTGCTCTCTGCATTAGTGTGAAGGTCCTTGGAAGCATGTTGTGTGCTCTTCTCCTCTCTAGCACCTTTGTGATATCAGAAGGGACTTAAGATTTGGCCCTGTCTTTGTATCCCTGAAAACAGATAGGAACTCATCCATATCAGCTCACCATTTAAAAGGCTCCTTGGATTGTCCACCACCAAGAAGACCTCCCAGGCCAAGTAGGTCTCCACCAAGAAGGCCATCTTTGCCAAGGAGTCCTCCAAGTAGACCTTTATCACCGAGTAGGCCATCTTTGCCAAGGAGTCCTCCACCAAGTAGACCTTTATCACCGAGGAGGCCATCTTTGCCGAGGAGTCCTTCACCAAGTAGACCCTTATCACCGAGGAGGCCATCTTTGCCAAGGAGTCCTCCACCAAGTAGACCTTCATCACCGAGGACTCCTCCAAGAAGACCACCTTTTCCAGAGTCACCACCAAGCAGAGCTCCAGTTGTATTGCCAAGAACACCTCCAAGGAGGCCACCTCCACCACTAGAACCTCCAGCAAGTAAGCCCGTACCAAGGAGTCCACCTCCGCCGGAGTCCTTGGCTTTTCCAGAGTCATCCCCTTTCCCACCGGAGGCAAGAAGTCCTGTGCCCAGGAGGCCCTTGTCACCACCGATGACTGAACCAAGGAGTCCACCTCCTCCAGAGTCCTTTGCTTTGCCAGAGTCATCACTTTTCCCTCCGGAGGAAAGAAGTCCTGTGCCCAGGAGGCCCTTGTCACCACCAATACCCGTACCGAGTAGACCTCCTGTGCCAAGAAAACATCATTATATACCCTGTCTTTAAAGCACTGAGAATATCATTGCGTTATGGCTCTATCAGCACCAGCCGCTCGGATGTGAGAGGCCATTTTACCAAATCCCAACCTGAGCATCTCAAGCACACTTCTAGGAGACTGCCAGGAGTCATCATCCACCCAAATCAGCTCTGGGCCAATGCATCCTATACATTTGGGGGGCACTACACCAATGTTACTTGATGCCAGTGATGATCCCTTAGCTGGCAGTTTAGCCCAAAAGAATCAGGCCCTGGCCAGCCTCAAGGAAACAGTCAGGAGTGTCTGAACTCACCACCACCTCCACCGCCAAGGAGACCATTGAGCACGGCTTGCGATGGAACCAGCAAGCTCCAGAAGATGATGAGGTGCCAGGCCTCCATGCTGGGCAAAGTCCTCATTGCTCCTGTGTGCTCTGAAAGAGAGCAAGGCAAGGCAGCATGAGCAAGGACCAAAGAGAGGGGCGAATGCCTGGAAGGGTAGAAAAGGGGGTGTCAGCACTGAGGTTCAACGAGGGTAGGGGAGGGAGAATTAAAATGCCTTCCTTCCTTCCTTCCTTCCTTCCTTCCTTCCTTCCTTCCTTCCTTCCTTCCTTCCTTCCTTCATTCATTTGTTTGTTCCTTCCTTCCTTCCTTCATTCGTTCCTTCGTTCCTTCCAACCTTTTCCTTCCTTCCTTCCTTCCTTCCTTCCTTCCTTCCTTCCTTCCTTCCTTCCTTCCTTCCTTCATTCATTTGTTTGTTCATTCGTTTGTTTGTTCCTTCCTTCCTTCCTTCCTTCCTTCCTTCCTTCCTTCCTTCCTTCCTTCCTTCCTTCCTTTCACATAGTACCCTATTCGCGCATAGCACTATTCCAGGTGGTATAAAAACAACAAACACTCATTTATTTTGTTTATTTAAAATATTTTTCACCCTGCCTTTCTCCTTGGAAAGGACCCCGAGAACCAACGTACAACAATGAAAGACCATTTTTAACGTTGAAAACAATGGGCATAACAAAGGTGGTTGACATCATTAAAAGAAACTATTGAAAGCCTGTTCCCCCTATCATCATCGTCGTTGTCGTTGTCGTTGTCGTTGTCGTTGTCGTTCGTTGTCGTTACCGTCGTTGTCGTTATCGTTGTCATTGCCATTGTTGTTGTCGTCGTCATCATGATCATCATGGTCATGATCATAATCATGATCATCATCTTAGAATCATTGAACTACAGCACTGGAAGGGTCCCGATGGGTCATCCATCCCAGCCCCTGCCTGAAGGGGAATCAAACACCCAACAACTGGCACCAGACCTATCTATCAGCAAATGAAGCAGCAACAGCACAAAATGGTGTGTTTTTCAGAATAAGACCAATTGCATGATGTGCAAAATGCAAGTTCTTTGCAGGGTGGGGGAATTAGAAAAACTACTGCAAATATTTTGCACAGACATGTCATAATGAAAAAAAAAAGAGGAAAAACGAAGACTCTCATCATCTCACCCAATAAGCAAAATTATTTGAGTGCTTTGTTCCCACTTACAAGAGTTAAAAAAAAAAAGAGGACCGGGCATAATTGCAGTGCAGACAACAATACTGAGTTAAACTGAGGGGCAGCCAGGCTGGTTAGAAGACCGTTTCTGAGGCTTATTTGGAAAGTCTCTTTTGGAAAGATAAGGGAGGTTTCTAAGCGACCCTTCAGAGTTACACTTTCCTCCCCTGCATTATGAGCTAAAGAAGGAGACAAGGCGGGCCTTAAGTGTCTAGTGTGCAGAATAAAATTATTTGGGTTGCACCGGCCAACTCCTTTATTGTTTCTCAGCCCGCACACCCCCAC
Source organism: Phrynocephalus forsythii (assembly GCA_029282475.1). Classification (NCBI taxonomy): domain Eukaryota; kingdom Metazoa; phylum Chordata; class Lepidosauria; order Squamata; family Agamidae; genus Phrynocephalus; species Phrynocephalus forsythii. Next base: position 130,417,718 of record JAPFRF010000005.1, on the reverse strand, counting down.
GTTTCACAGGGATTTGTGGTGAAATTAAATGAGATTTTAATTTGCTTGAGAGTCTGTCTCATGCTCCCTTTGATCAACACCTAGCTGGGCTCGGCGCCAGGCCTCGGGAATAGCCAGAAGAAGGAGGGAACACTCTGCTGCCTGGCAGCCTTTGATCAAGGGCGGCATCAAATACCATCAAAGGGATTTTCTGGCAAGCATCTCTTTGACCGACATGGGGCAGCACCAGCACTTGTAGCCTTCCCAGTCCTGGCAGCCTGGCGTGCATGGCAGAGACGTTGCTAATTTGTTCCACGCCGAATCCACAGGGATGAGTACTGCTCCGTTACACGTGCCAATTCTAACATTTAGACATAAAACCGGAGAGAAACACACACATACGCACACATACACAGGCACACACAAGACCTCTGCATCCATCTCATTTGTAGAGCGAGTGGCCTCATGGTCTCTTTAGCAAGGAGGCTGGTCTCTTAATTGAAACTGGCCAAGAGGCAAGTTGCTGCTAATTTTCCATCACTGGGATCAATCTTTTCCAAGACAAAGCAAAGCAAAGCAAAACAAAACAAAACAAAACAAAACAAAACAAAACAAAACAGCTGGAACTTGACCCTTCTCTTTGACTGAGAATTCAAATAACTGAAGGCCAACTGGATTAGAACTGACACATGGCCAGGGGGAAACATGGAACCCTAGACTTGTGGAGTTGAAAGAGGCCCTACAAGGTCATCAGGTCCAACCCCATACTCAACATAAATCTGCCAAGTTATTGTGTACTTTTCTCTGGAATGCCTCCAGCGTTGGCATGCTCACCACCCTCTGAGATCATGGGTTCTATTGGCATATTGCTCTACGAACATAAGAACATAAGAAGAGCCCTGCTGGATCAGGCCAAAGGCCCATCTAGTCTAGCTTCCTGTATCTCACCGGGGGCCCACCAAATGCCTCTGGGAGCGTACGAGACTAGATATCTGTCTCCTGCTACCCCTCCCTTGCATCTGGCCACTGAAGGATCCTGTTTTTTTTTTTAAAGCCTGGAGGTGACACATCTCCATCGTGGTTTGCAACCTGTGATGGACTTCTCCTCCAGGAATCTGTCCAATCCCCTTTTGAAGGCATCCAGGCTAGATGCCATCACCACCTCTTGTGGCAGGGAGTTCCACAGACTAACAACATCTTGGGTAAAAACAATGTTTTCTTTTGTCTGTTCTCACTGTCGCATGCTCGGTTCAAGTGCAAAGCTGGAAAACAGAGAAAGGACGATGGGAAAGGCTGAATCTATTCCCCAGAGCCTCTTCTACTGTAAGACAGGGCATGGCCTCTCCTGTTACATTCTGAAGGGAATGGTATTTTTTCCTCCATTTCCTTTGTTTATTTAAATTTCCATTTCCTTTGCAGAAATGCCGTTACCACACTGATGGCCCTTCAATGGAAATAGACAGCATAAATAATACTGGTGACCAAAGTTGACCTCTTTTTTTTTGTCTTTCTTTCCTCTCTCCTGTAGGGCTCCTAATGAGAGTGTGATGTAGTTTTCAAGTAACTCTTGATTTGGAAAGCTGGGTTAAAAAGAAACCTAGGAAAGTGATCAGGAACCCCATTGCCCCCCCAATCAAGAGCTTTTCTGCATCTTTCCTCCTGGAGTTTCTTCAGAATATTCTACAGCTTTAACTCTCTCTGTAGCTCAACAGCTGGTGCCTTCTGCATCCAGATCACTTGTGGAAAGTTTGAGGCCTGCAAGCAATTCCTTAAAAGACGAATCTCCAGGTGTGAAAGAGCTAGGGGAAGGGGGACCCTGTATTTTGGGTTACCACTAGAGATAGGCAAGAAATGAAAAAAAGTTTCATTTCATTTTGTTTCGTGCTCACCCTGTTTCATTTCGTTTCGTTTCCTACAATTTTTAAAAAAATCGTACAAAAAGAAATAAAACGAAATGAAATGGCTCCCCTGGGTGCTAGAGGCACCAAATTTGGTGCCCAGGAGCCATTTTTAAAGGGGTCCAGCCGATGACAGGATCCCTCTGAACATGGTCGGGATGCCAGCGCAAGAGCCCCAAGTTGGTGGTTTGACTATGTTCAGAGGAATCTTGCCGAGCGGTCATCGGCTGGACCCCTTTAAAAATGGCCCAGTCAGTACTAGGAGGATCCCCAGGTCATGAATGGGCCATTTTAAAGGGGGTACAGCCTATGACAACTCTGCTGTACCCCTCTGAAAATCGCTCCCTGGCACCAAATCTGGACCCAGGGCAGTCACCCCCACCTGCCTCCCAGCTGAGAGGAAGCCGGAAGCAGGGGCTGAGAGGAGGAGGTGGGAAGCACCAGAGTGGCAGCAGGGGGTCCCACCGCCTCCCCTTCCTCCTCCTGGGCTCCTGTGGCAGTGGCTCACTGCAAGCCCAGCAGGTAAGGGACCCCTTTTACAGATGGAATGAAATAGTTCATTTCAATGGGGGGGGAGTCCATTTCCTTTCATCTTTTACAAAATGCTGCTTCCTCGTTTCTGTTCGCTTTGTTTCGTTACCTAACGAAACAACAAAGCAGCATTTCATTTTCCGTTTTGTGCCCATCTCTAGTTACCACAAGGCAAGCACTTTAAAGTGGTTTTTTTTTCATTTTAAAGAGAAAGAAATAAGCAAACTTCCTCAGGAGGGCACCTCTCTTTTAAAAAGCTTGTTGGAGGCATCATCACCTCTCAGATATTTGCCTCTGAAGAAGAACCCAAGAAACAAAAAAGATTTTCTTGATCTTCTGAAAAATCCTCAGTCAGAGCCGAAGTAAGATTTTCGTCGTCCTACTGCTCCGAAGTGGGAAACAAATCATTCTCACTCCTTGGTTTTGTTGGGAAACTTCCAAATGCCACTGGCCCCCTCTGCGTCGCAGAAAGGGGGAAACACCTTGGAGCCACCAGGAGTTAAGAGGCAGCTCGAATAGAAATGCCACCCACCCAACCCCAACTGATGCAATTTAGATCTTCTAAAGAAAAATGGTCAAACACTCCCCGACTTGCCCTTTCAGATCAAAACTTTGCTTTGCGCCGAGAGAAGAGAAAGCCATGGCTCCAGAGGACAGAGCAGAGTATGGCTCTTACCTGGGCGGCTTTGACGTTTGCAATCAGCTCTCCAGGAGTTCCTTATCTCTGGCTGCAGCCACCGCAGTTGCGAGAGCCCTTATATATGTATATCCCAGCCAAGAGCCAGTTGATGGCAAACAGCGGTGTTTGTGACAGTGAAATTCAGAAAGCTGGCTCTTGCTGTCCCCCCCCCCCAATCAGGAGGTCTAACCTTCAGCTTTCATGACTCCAGACTCCAAAAACATGGGGAAAGAAATGGGCCAATTGCTTTTCTTCCTTTTTCATTGTCTTTAAGAAAAAGAGAGACCCTCACATTAAAATGAAAAAGGAATGCAGAAATCATGCACATTTAAAGACGAATAAATTCTTGACTGAAGTCCCCCACTTCTGTGGCAGGTCACATCTACATCTATTCTCAGGCAGAAGCTGCACACATTCAATGACCTTTAGTAAGCTTTTTAAAAATTGGGCTGTGGATTATCTGAAACCAGGCTCAAAATATTTTGTTTAACATGTCCTGCTTTAAAAGTGTGCTTCTTATATGTTGTGCTTTCTGATTATTCAGGCTGCATATTGCTCCCTGAGCTGAGTACTCATTTTACTGACCTTGGAAGGATGGAAGGCTGAGTCAACCTTGAGCCGGCTAATTGAGCCTGTCAGGATCAAACTCAGGCCATGAGCAGAGGGTGGACTTCAGTATCACAGTGTAACCACAGTGCCACGAGGCATTAAAACCCAACAGAGGAATGGCACTGTCTTTGGCTGAGGGGCAGCAGACAAGGGAAGGCCCAGTGTGGTTCTAGAGTGGTGGCCATGCTGGCACCAGGTGATGCTGGGGCGCTAAACTGTTTAAATGGTTTTAATTATGCTTAGTTTGTCAGTTTATTGTTGTATTGATGTTTTAATTGTTGTGCCTTTTGGCTGCTATTTTTGTAAGCCGCCCAGAGTTCCTACGGGAAGATGGGCGGGGTATAAATATAATAAATAACAAATAACAAATAATAATAATAATGTGCAAGGTTGCTGCGAAGTAATTTCGGCCCTTTCCGGAAGTGCCGTTGCAGCCTCAGCCTGGAGCAAACCGGGTTGTATCTGCCTGCCCTTCTGGAATCATGGGTGTCCCTGCACGGCAGGCAGTTGGACTGCACGGCCCTTGAGGTCTTTTCCAACTCTTATGATTCTATGAAACATTCAGAGAGCAAACAGGGGACACCCCTTACCCAACCCTGCCAACTGGGGCGCATTCAAAAATCTGACGGGAAACAGCAAAACAACAACAAATACACAAAGTGTGTATGTGGGTAAGCCTGAAGAGAGAACGGCAAGAGTCCTGCCCAGAGGAGAGCAAGCTGAACGCACTACCAACCGATGCTTGTTGGCCTTTTCGGAATGTCTTCAGGAAAATCTGGTTTTTCTCGCCTAGGGGCCCTATCACACGGGCAAAAGAGGTGGCTAATAATAAAAGCTGTGTTTCGTTCTGAAGTTGTTGTGTGACTGAAAATGTGGTTCCTGTGTTCCCATGGACGTGGTTTAAGCAACCACATTTTATATGCCCCCACGTCATTAACCTGCATCTGCAACCTCATGGAGGTTTTTAAGCAGAAGCTGGATGGCCGTCTGTCGGGAGTCCTGAGATGGGGGTTCCTGCATGCCAGGAGGTGGGACTGGATGGCCCTCATTGAGGTCTCTTCCAACTCTTATGATTCTATGATTCTATGATTCTAGAAGCTCTGACGGGGACTCAAGCCATGGGGGGAGGTGAAAACCAGGTGTTCTATTGTCACAGAGGCAGCAACGAAATAAAGATTGAGGCCGCGATGTCAACATGATTTGGGGGAGCAAGGCTGCTGCCATTGAGAAACAAGGTGGGTGGGTGGGCCAGAATGTGTGTGTGTGTGTGTGTGTGTGTGTGTGTGTGTGTGTGTGTGTGTGTGTGTGTGTGTGTGTGTGTGTGTGCACATGCACGCACATGCAGTGTGCATACATGCACACAATGCCGAGCGTGTGTGAGAGAAAGAGAGAATAAAGATATGGCAGCACTGGCGGCGAGAGCCGGTGCCAGTTGCCCTGCTCTTCACTTCCGCGCCAGCTCTCCACCTGGTGCCGCCGCCACAGAGCCCTCCTCAGCCTTGCCTGAGGCAACCACCAATGAGGGGCTTCCTCGTTGACCGCCCTCGAGGGAAAGACCACCAATGCCTGGCTTTCGCTGCTCCAGGCTGCCTGTCAGTAGCTCACTCACTCGCTCACCAGGCTCAGGTTCCATTTCACTACTTTGCCGAGAAGCGAGTTCCCTCTTCTTTTGTCATGGCCAGATTTCCCCCTACCCCCCGTGTGTGCACCCTTCTCCCTCCCCGGGCATGGAGACCCTGGCTGGTGAGGATTTCGCCCCGGTGCCTTCGGAAAGGGAGGCCCACTGCAGGGGCCAACCCATGCCCTTTCTGGGAGCCCCTGCTGCCACCGGTTGGCCTCAGAAGAGGCAACTTGTCCTTTTCATCCTACCCCAAATGAGCTTCCTCCTCCTCCTCCTCCTCCTCCTCCTCTTCCTCCTCCTCCCCTTCACCCCAGTTTGGCTGGCTATCTCCCAAGCAAAATATCAGAGAGACAGCAGTTAGGGGAAACAGCAAGATAGAATATTGCTGACCTGCATAACTGGTAAACCAACAACAAAAAGGGGGAAAGGAGTTTTCTGCACCCCCACTAACGTTTGCCTCTTGTAAAAATGTGCATTTCGAACCAGATATAAAAATACCCACCTTGGGTCTTTCCAGGTTTGTTTGTTTGTTTGTTTGTTTGTTTGTTTGTTTTTAAAAAAACCCGCTGACCGTGGGGGCACAATTTTTGGAGCTGGTTTATCAGAAAATTAGATCCGGATTTTAAAGACCGTGGGATAGAGCCCCTAGTCGACCAACAGGTTTTGTTTTGGCTTTTCAGGGCATTGGATGGGCTGGTAGCAGCAGGTTTTAATGCCCCGTTTGCTCAGAACATTCAGATTTCACCACATATTAGACGGTGTGTTGCCCTTGCTGCTATCTAATAATCTTCCTTATGGATTCAGAGTCAGATTGAGGTAAATGGATTAAATGCTTTAATAAATGTCCTGTCTCTTGAGTTTGCTTTATGAGAAGCAATCTTAGTCCCCCCCTTACTTACTTAAGCCTCTAGATTTATTTATTTTATTCATTTAAAATATTTATGTGATGGCTTTCTCCTGAAGGATTCAAGGCAGCTCATGGCATTAAACGAAATTCAGTTAAAAGCCAATAATAAATTATTACAATATTAAAAAGCATTAGTCAGCTATAATAAAAATTCACAATAAGAGCAATATTAAAGACACTGAATTGAATAGCCCCCTTTAAAAATTATCCTTCCTCAGCCTTTTATTTAAAGGAAAGCCGTTGCCTGCTTGCAGAAGGGAAGGAAAGATGGGCCCAGCCTGGCCTCCAGTGGGAGGGAGTTCCACCGCCTGGGATCAGCCTCAGAGAAGGCCCTCTACGATGGGTCCCCCACCAAATGCCCATGTGAAGAGGGTGGAACTGAGACAAATAATAATAATAATGCCATTATACAAAACAATAGTAAGGCTGCATCTGGAGTATTGTGTACAATTCTGGTCACCGCATCTCAAGAAAGACATAGTGGAACTGGAAAAGGTGCAGAAGAGAGCGACTAAAATGATTCCTGGGCCAGGGCACCTCCCTTATGAGGAAAGGCTAAAACATTTGGGGCTCTTTAGTCTGGAAAAAGGCGCCTGAGGGGGGATATGATTGAGACATACAAAATAATGCAGGGCACAAGTCAAGTGGATAGAGGGAAGCTCTTCTCTCTCTCCCAAAATACCAGAACTAGGGGACATCCACTCAAATTGAGGGCTGGGACAGTAAGAACAGACAAAAGAAAATATTTTTTCACCCAGCGCGTTGTAAGTCTATGGAACTCCCTGCCACAGGATGTGGTGATGGCATCTGGCCTGGATGCCTTCAAAAGGGGATTGGACAGATTCCTGGAGGAAAAGTCCATCACAGGTTACAAACCATGATGGGGATGTGTCATCTCCAGGCTTAAAACCGGGGTACTACAAGGGCCAGATGCAGGGGAGTGGTATCAGGAGACAGATATCTAGTCTCATGCGCTCCCAAACGCATCTGGTGGGGCCACTGTGAGATACAGGAAGCTGGACTAGATGGGCCTTTGGCCTGATCCAGCATGGCTCTTCTTATCTTACGTTAACTTTATTTCTATGTTGCCTTTCTCTCCAAAGGGGAGACACAGTTATGACACCCACGATGGGACATGGAACGTCCAGCTCCTGTTAACCTTATGCTGTTGATCACAATTGGAAATGTTTGAAATAGGAGCGGCTGCTGGCTCCAAATCCGTGAGCCAATGAATCCACTCCAAGTTTTAGTCTGATTTTAAGCACCACGGTTAGTTCTTGGACAAGTCTGGCTAAAATCTAGAAAAGATTTACCCCCACTCCCACTGTCCCCAGAGCCAGAAGCCCCCACTGAGCCAAAGCATCTTAGATGGGCGGGATATAAGTTCAATAAATAAATAAATAAATAAATATTAGAAACATCATCATCACAACGACAGCTTAAGCTCATTCATCAGCCCTGAAGTCCTCATTTTATTTTGATTAGGCCTGCGGCCTCTCCGTTGACCCTTGCCCTTCCTCCCAAGACATGAAACAGGATGTTCGACCTCCTTCAGAGACGGGATTCTTTTCTGCATTATTAAAAGATACCCCCTGCCACATTCTGTGATGCCTCATCAGATGAAGAACCCTGGAGGACTTAACAGCTTGCCTTTTAATGTCATTATGATAGTCCTTTAATGGCACAACAACCCAATTCCTACTTCTGGATTTTGCCTGTGGTTGTCTCCTTTTCTGTCACTCTCCCCAATGCTCTTTAACAAATAATTGTGATGAGATCATCTCCAGGCTGAAAATCGACCCTTGATCGTTGCCTGGCTACTTCTGGACTGGACCAGGTCCCATGGTTTTTCAGTACTGATGTATATGAAGCTGAAAGCTGGTCCGCCCTCCAGCTGGCGCAAAGAAGGCTGCGTCGTCCTGGACCCGGATCTGAATTGATGCTTTTGATCTGTGGTGCTGGAGGAGAGTCTTGAGAGTCTCCTGGACTGCAAGGAGATCATGTCGAGGCTATCCATCCTGAAAGAAATCAACCATGAATGTTCACTTGAACCTTGTTCAGCTGAGGCTCCAATACTTTGGCCAGGCTCATGAGGAGATGACCGTGAGTCCTACACTGGAAAAGCCTCCCTGATGTTGGGAAAGATTGAAGGCAAAAGGAAAAGAGCTTGGCAGAGAATATTTGGCTTAGCGTCTCTCCCGACAATTAGATTTGGCCCGACCCACCCATGCCTCGGTGGCCTTATCACTGCGGACAGTCACTCCGAGGAGGCCCGTAAGGCTGGTACTCGTTGGCGGCGAGCTTTGGTCCATGGGCTCCATCCATTTGGAATAAACTTCCCAGTGAACAACATCTTAAGGCTCCAGATGCTGGCAGTGGTATCAAGAGGAATATCAAGACCATCCTCTTCCCAGAGGCATCTTGTGATGGCCACTGTGAGACTCTGCATTTTGTTTTAGATGGGCCTAATTGATCCAGACATTGTTGTTTTGTTAATTGTTCTTATGTTTTTATTTGTTTTTATTCTGATCACTGACAGCCCAGAGTCCCCATTGTGGGAAAAAGAGGGTTAGAGTAAATAATAAATAAATAAATAAATAATAAATAAGATGAAGAACCCTGGAGGACTTAACAGTTTGCCTTTTAATGTCATTATGATAGTCCTTTAATGGCACAACAACCCATTCCTACTTCTGGAGTTTGCCACAAATAATTGTGATGTATCATCTCCAGGCTGAAAATCGGGGTACTTCAAGGACCTATGGTTTTTCCAGTAGTGATGTATGGAAGTGAAAGCTGGACTATAAAGAAGGCTGATCGCCGCAGACTTGATGCTTTTGAGCTGTGGTGATGGAGGAAGTCTTGAGAAAGTAGGGGCAAGGAGATCAAAACTATCCATCCTGAAAGAAATCAATGGGCGAATGTTCACTGGAAGGGCAGATTTTGAAGCTGAGGCTCCAGTACTTTGGCCACCTCATGAGGGAGCAGGACTCCTTGGAAAAGTCCCTGACAGGGAAAGATTGAAGGCAAAAGGAAAAGAGGACGGCAGAGAATGAGATGGTTGGACGGTGTCATTGATGCAACCAATATGGATTTGACCAAACTCCAGGAGGCAGTAGAGGATAGAAAGGCCTGGTGAGCTCTGGTCCATGAGGTCATGAAGACTCGGACACGACTGAATGACTGAACAACATCTTCAAGGACCAGATGCAGGGGAGTGGTATCAGGAGACAGATATCTAGTCCTGTGCGCTCCCAGAGGCATCTTGTGGGGCCACTGTGAGATACAGGAAGCTGGACTAGATGGGCCGTTGGCCTGATCCAGCATGGCTTTTGTTAGGTTCTTATGTTCTTATGTGAGAGCGCTCTGCTCACTGACAGATATTTGTCCCAAGGCTGACTAAAAAGAGGGTTAGAGAATGTATAGAAGTCTTTCTTTACTCTGCTGAGCATCTGGGGACTGAGAGCTGGCCTGGTCTTCCTACAAAGCTTGTGTCCTCCCCCTGTTCTTGACCATCCCAGAACGTGGGGCATGGAATAATGCACTCAAGACAAGAGACAGGAAGCCAGATTTCAGCTCAACATATTAGGGAAAACTTAACAAAGTAGGGGCAGGATCTAATCTCAGTCATCCCAGAATACAGGACAATGGGCTCAAGTTACAGGAAGCCAGATTTAGGCTGAATATCGGGGGAAAACTTCCTGAGTATTGGAGCAGTATGACAATGAAATCCATGGCCTCGACAGGTAAGGAGTGTTCCACTCCTTGAGGCATTCAAGAGAAAATCATAGAATCATAGGATTATAGAATAGTGAAGTTAGAAGGAGCCTAAAAGGCCATCAAGTCCAACCCCCTGCTCCATGCAGGAACAGAAATCAAAGGCTATCTGGCAGGTGGTTGTCCAATTTTTTTTTAATTGAACCACCATCAGTTCAATCTGCTTTGATTAGGATTTGTGCCTTGATCAGGGCATTGGACTTGATGGCCTTATGAGCCCGTTCGAATTCAGTTGTTCTGCGAATCTATGCATTTGTTGACTCTTTGCCACTACAGCCTGTTTCCTGAGGCTATTGGATCTTTCCTTGTACGAAACCAGGATGTGGAAGGATCTGTTTTAGAGTCACACCCAAAAGGCCAATGATGGACTACCACCAGAGATGGGAACTTGAGTCATGAGTTTTGCTGTGACGTTGGACATAAGCTGCAATTGTGATTTAACTCAGATTCAACTTGGGTTTACTCCCCCAATGACTTGAACTTGACCCGTGACTCACAATCCTCCCACGTCCTACCTTTTTTCTGGGGTTAAAAAAAACCAACCTTATTTTTAATAGAGAGTTGGACTGGGACTCAGGACTCAGCACCAAAGACTTGGACTTGGGCCTGGAACCTGGTCCCGAAGATGCTGACTCAGGACTGGGTTCCAAAGACTTGCCAACATTCTTGGTTGCCTTCCATGTGGACCCCCACAGACAAAACAGCCCGTAAGCCTACTGATGCACTCAGTGCCATCACATCCCTGGTGAGTCATCGGGTCATTGGGTGACAGCAAAACCAAATAAACGAAAATGGTTGAAATGATTGCCATAAGGTCCCACAACGGGGGACTGATACTTGAAGGCTGAGATGGAGGAGGCATCAGGGAGCTCTTGAAAGAGTAGCAACTTGGTTTTGTGGACGGTGGCCCATCTGTTTGCCTGCACAGAATGTGAGAAGTAATAGAAATTTTAAAAAGGGTGATGGACAATCAGTGGTTGCTAAGAGTCCTTGACAGCCCTTGTGGAAGAGAGAGATCATTGCAGCGTTACAAAAAGACAAGCAAAAGAGGCTGGTGAGTGACACCCTTCACATAGTATTTCTAGTCACCTCCTCCAGGCTTTCAACAGGTTTAAAATGATAGAACCATAGAGTTGGAAGAGACCTCAAGGGCCATCTAGTCCAACCCCCTGCCATGCAGGAACCCCATCACAATATTTCCGACAGATGGCCTTCCAACCTCTGCTTAAAAACCTCCAAGGAAGGAGACTCCACCACCCTCCTTTGTGGCAGCATCTTCACTGCCGAACAGCTCTATCATGAAATTCTTCCTAATGTTGACTCCTGTTTCTATTGTTCCTTACTCCCCCTTCAAAGCACATGGGCACTGTGCACGGCCAAGTTGCCTCCAACCTACACGTACTCCTCACATAATGATGGAGTTCTGCTCCTACCACCAGGTCATTCAGTTAATGGGTTGTGAAGTAAGGAGCTCCCGGCTTGTGGTGTCTTCTCGTGGGGTGTGGAGGAGGCCGCCCTCCTTGCAGGCATCCCAGAGCGGGGGAGGGAGAGTGAGAACAGACAAAAGAAACTTTTTTTTTACCCAGTGTGTTGTTAGTCTGTGAAACTCCCCGCCACAGGATGTGGTGATGGCATCTGGCCTGGATGCCTTCAGAAGAGGATTGGACAGATTCCTGGAGGGAACTCCATCACAGGTTACAAACCACGATGGAGATGTGTCATCTCCGGGCTTAAAACCGGGGTACTTCAAGGGCCAGATGCAGGGGAGTGGTATTGGGAGACAGAGGTCTAGTCTTGTGCCCTGCCAGAGGCATCTGGTGGGACCACTGAGAGATACAGGAAGCTGGACTAGATGGGCCTCTGGCCTGATCCAGCATTGGCTCTTCTTATGTTATGTTTTTATGAGGCTCTCCAGGAGGCCACAAGAGAAGCAGAACAAAAGAGGGGGGGGACAGAGATGGAGGTAGCTAGTGTTCTACCCCACCTGGGTCATTCTCCTCCTGGCAGGGGCACTGTGATGCTACCAGCAACACCCATTCCTTGGAAAAAGAGGGAGAGAGGGAAGGCAGTTGGTGTTCGTTTGCTGTAGCCCTGTCTCCTCCCCTCTGAGCTTCTGACATTGAACCTCAAGGCCATGGCTTCCTTTTAAGGAGTCAATCCATTCCACCCTGGTCTTCCTCTTTTCCTGCTGCTTTCCGCCTTTCCCAGGACCCTTGCCTTTTCCAGTGAATATAGGATGGCTTTGATTTAGCCATTTGTGCTTCTCCGTACATTTCAGACTCTATTTGTTTTGCCCTTCTAGCAGCTTGTGACTGCAAGCAACATAACCTCTGGGTGTTCAGAGTCAAACCCCTTGGCTTGAATTAATTTAATCTTGAGCAAACTGCCTGGTTTAAAAGATCTGTAACTCATGTTCGTTCCAGCAGACAATCAATCTAATTAAACATCTTAAACAAGGTGCAGGCTCTTATCAATTTCCCCTTGGGCTGGTTCGAATATTTGTTTTCAAAGAGCACGACAGCACTTTTTAATTCTATTTATTTATTTATTTTATCTGAAAAGCCACACTGTACTGCAAAATTGCATAGGGGAAGATTGCCCTCTTCCGGATGGTCTTGGGAATGCCAGGGGTGCAAAACCGCGGTCATACCTGCATTTTCTGCATAGTTTCCCGTCAGCGAACTGCACAGTAGAAGATTGTGTGCTAACCAGGAAGAGAAGCAAATTCTGTTCCCAGATGACCATGCCCCTCGAACAGCAGTTTCAGCGAAGTTTCCTAAACTACCGCCAGGGGGCTGGATTTAGAAACTTCGCTCGAAAATGCTTACTTGTTTGCTTCAGGTGCAACGACAGGACACTGAATATATGCAATAAATTCAGTTTCTCCTGTTTCTACCAGGCTAAAAAGATGGAGCCTTGGAAACTGGAGCTGGAAAGTAGGACAAAATGCGTAGTAGTACACAGGTTAGGACAGAACCAGAATAGGAAGTTAGGATGCAGAGGAGAGGACACCAACTGCTCATTAAAAACCACGTGACCGCTCCTGAAAAAAATATGCAGGAAATTTAAATATGAAGGAAACCCAGGTATGACTGTGGCCTTAATTCCCTCCCCCCTTTCCCATTGAAGGACTGGAAAACTTGAAGTTGCACCTCCTCTCTTCCCTGAGATAAGCAAATCTTACTATCACTGGTTTTGGGGCCCCATCTCTTGACTTGCCCAGATAGTGAACTCTCTCTAAATCGTCGTTGAAGGACTGGAAAACTTGAACCTCTGAGATAAAGCGGTGGGAGGAACCCCTCCCCCTGGAAAAACAAGGCAGTTTGCTGTTCATTTTTTCTGGCTTATGCCTGGTGTGTGTGTGGGGGGGCACGCTTGGAGGGTAGCTGGGCCCACTGCCTTGGAAGACGGCACCCCTGGCAGCGGAGGTGGCAAAAACAGGTAGGTGGAGGCGACAGGGGAAAGACAGGCACCCCCCCTTTTGGCTGGAGCAAATGAAACACCAAGAGGGGGAGAAAGTTCAGCATTTTGTTGCATTTTGGCAAAACGGTTTTGCCCAACTGGGTTGTGAGAGGGACCACGGACCAACCCGGTCCCGACAAGTTTTTTGGTTTGTGGTTCATTTCTTCCATATTTCTCTTTCTGGCCTCCAGATACTCTGAAGTGTAGGTAAGCAGAGGGATGGGCCCAGCTGTCCCGATTACAATCCAGGTCCTTGTTCCATTCTGCCGCACGCTGGCTTGCCCAGGGAAGAGGTGGCATCGCAGTCCAAGGAAAGCCCAACCCAACCCATTCAGATATCAGTTCAGCAAGATAGCTGAGCTGCCCTCAAGGCTTTGCTATACATCTTTTGCTTTATTCCGTTGCAACCTTGCGCATTCTCTCTTGCTCCTTCGTCAACTGGCCTCTCCCTTAGCCAGAGGTGTAGCCAGGATTTGGAGCGCCTGGGGACAAAGGAAGTTTTTGTGCCCTTCCTGCGCCGCCCCCAATTGTACCAACCCAGCTGAACCCTGTGTGCATGCGTGTGCGGACGGGGAGGACAGTGTGTGTGTGTGTGTGTGTGTGTGTGTGTGTGTGTGTGTGTGTGTGTGTGTGCGTGCGTGCGTGCGCGCGTGCACTTGCAGTACCCTTACACCTCTCCTACCAAGGCAAGGAAAAGGAGGAGGAGGGTGCCATGGCCACCGTGCTCCTGCCTGCCTCACCACTCTCCTGGTGCGTGGTGGTGCAGGCAGCAGAGGGGGTGCCGTTGCCAAGCCTTAGGGGGAAAGGAGGACCGCTGAGCCGGCAGGAGGGTGCACTGCTTCCTCCTGCTGCTCCCCCTCCAGGTGCCCCCCCATTGCTGCGCTTGGGGCAGATGTACCCTTCTCCCCCCCCCCAGATACGCCCCTGCCCTTAGCATCCCCTGTGGGTCTCTAATTGCCTTCAGAGCAGGCATCCTAAAAGATTTCCTCCTCACCCCTCTCCTGTTCACTGCCTGCTTTTTTTGCAACTAAATCCCAAGGACTTCACTCCAAATGCAGTGGAAGCAGAAACTTTTATTAAGACAAAAAAAAGGGGGGGGGGAGCCAGGTGGACTAGGTGTGCATGCTTGCACGCGCATGTCTGAGCACACCAGCCCTCTTGGAAGCGACCAGGTTACAGACAGAACACAAAAGAGGCTGCTGTTGTCTAGTGGATGGCGAGAGAGATGCGCCAGGACCAGTCCACCTTGGTTCAAAACCAGAGCGGTGTTGGTGAGAAAGAAGTGGGTCCTGATCTGAATCCATGTGGTTTGGAGGAGGATGGCCTGGCAGGTCCTGGGTCGGCCTGGCCCTTCCACCTTGGTGGTGTGCATGGCGCACTTGGAACCTTTCCTCCCTGACTCATGCCGACAACACAAGCTGGTCCTGAGGGAAAGAACAAAGCAGAAACAAAATCGGGTTTTCGTCCATGGACTCCCACACCTTGCCCTACAATTCTTATGACTTGACTTTTCCATCCCTTACTTGGGGGTGCTGTGAATTAAAGGCTAGGATGACCCCCCCTCTCAGGCTGAATCCTGACTGCTTTGCATCATCCCAGTACCCATTGACACCCACCCCCAATAGATTCGAACTCACGGGGCTTTGATAGTCTCCAGCTTTTGCATAGATTGGCTGCGGTTGATTTATTGCAAGGTTGACAACTGGGTAGAGGCAAAACTAGCTCAATCTCACAGGCGGATGCCCGAGATTCCGTTGCACTCATCATCACAACTCTGCCACATATTTTGCCCTTGTAATCTGGGCTGACATGTTTTGCTGACAGATGGAGGTGGCTCTGGGAAGCGGTGGGATCTCCTCTTGGGGGACAGTCCGAGAGCAACCATCGAGGCACCTGGCAGAGGCACATCTGCAGCCCTGCAGCCTGATGGCAACCTGGCGTTGAATACTGTGGCTTGAGCCTCTGCGAAGATTTATTTCCCCTGCTGCACCCACTTTTCAAGGAGAAAGGATAATCTCCTCCCCAGTGGAAGGACCAAACCCATGTTGTGTTACGTCACCAGCATATTTCATGGATATAGCTTTTGCCGTTACAACACAATGTGTCTGTCTGTGTACATTAAAATAATGCATTAGTTTAAGGTCCTGCCCCCTGTGTCTGAGCAATCCAGCATGCCAGAGGGTGTCTCCTTGCACAACCAGGTATTGGGCACTTACTTCCAGGACATCGATGTCAGCGTTGTCAAAATCGACGCCAGCAGCTTCGGCAGGGGGACCCCCTCACCCAGCACACCTGCAGTTAGAAGGAAAGCAAGCTTAGTTTTCTCATCTCAAGGGAACACCGGAGGGCTTTCGGCACTGCCGCTAGTCGTGTTCTGGTCTCAGCCAAAAACATGGCTAGAAAAAGAAAACCCGTCTGCATTTCCTAAACACTTGTGCCACAAACCACCTTCTCGTATTATGGTGCTTCTGCCTGGAACACTTCTCCATTACTCCAGAAACAAGTCCTGGACCTTGTGTGTGTGTGTGTGTGTGTGTGTGTGTGTGTGTGTGTGTGTGTGTGTGTGTGTGTGTGTGTGTGTGTGTGTGTGTGTGTGTGTGTGTGTGTGTAGCACTGCCAACTTTGCTAGCCATGTCCACCCAATGTCAGGTCCCTTGGGGTGAGGTGCACCACTTTCCTGAACTGCGCAGCAGGCCAGCACCTCCCAAAATGCGTTGGTCAACAAATCCCATCATCCCCATTTAATATAGCCAATGGCCAGTTGGAAGTGACAAAAATTATAGCCTGACCCTGACATCTTTGCTCAAGGCAAGGATACAACTCATGGGCTATCTCCAAGGTGGATGAATTTCTGTTGAATGCCTCCAGCGTTGGAGCACCAACCAGCTCCTGAGGTCATGCGTTCTGCTGTTGTACTGCTCTAACAATTAGAATTTCTGCCCCTGATGTTCAGCTTAAACTTGTCTTCCTATAAATTGGGTCCTATTGTGTGTCCTGGGTTGATTAAGACTCATAGAATCATAGAGTTGGAAGAGACCTCAGGGGCCATCTAGTCCAACCCCCTGCCATGCAGGAACCCCCATCACAATATTTCCGACAGATGGCCATCCAGCCTCTGCTTAAAAACCTCCAAAGAAGGAGACATATCCTGCCCCTCTTTTGTATCACTACCTTTCAAGATGTCTGTGAAGATTCTCAGTCATCCAGATGAGTTTATCTGGAAGTTGAGTCATGGCAACTGGACTTCTTTTTGAGAGACAGAAACCCCCTCCCTCAACAGAGGTGGCAGCCTCAGGCATAGTCTATCTGCTACTTATCAGGGTGTGCTTTCCAAAGTACCCAGACAAATCAAAAAGCCTTCACCACCAAGGCCATAGGTAATGAATGACCCATTCTTGATAGGTTTCAGCACCTTCGGCCATTGTTCACCTTAAGGCTATGGATACTATTGTCTCCCTAACGAGCTTGTTCAGGCCATTGTTCATCTTATGAGCCTAATTCAGACCAGGGTGACAAGAGGTCAAAGCTGACTGACCATAAGATGGAGGACTCGCACTAGCTGTATTCAGACTGATGAAGCTGTTTGGATGAGCAGCGAAATGTTTCTATCTCTCAAAAAGAAGTCCAGTTGCCATGATTCAACTTCCAGACACTACCTTTCAAGTACTATGTGCCATCATAGTATTTCCCCTCAGTCTCCTTTCCCCAGTGCTAAACACAACCAGTTCTTTCTATCTTTCTATATTTCTTCACAGGACCTTAGAGAAAGATGCCGAGATTGAAACAAAATGGATCCTACTCTGATGTCAGGTTTGACCTGAGGAGGGAAAACCAAACACAAGGGCACTTAGAAAAGGAGCATTTGCATGTTCTTACTGTTCATTGCTGGAAGGAAAGCGACATCAAAAATATTGTCAACCAACGGCTCCATCAGGGAGACCTGCATGGATGAGAAAAAAATATTTTAATGCTCTTCTGGCGACCAAGATCTGGAGATTCATCTGGGATGGTGGGGGAGAGTGGAGAGTCTCGGCAGGAGCTAAACCCGGTTTTAAGGACGTCTCCGGTGTCACCTTGTTTTGGTGCTCTCTGATCTCTAAATGTCTCCGACTAAAATGATTACTGGGCTGGGGCACCTCCCGTATGAAGAAAGGCTTAAACATTTGGGCCTCTTTAGTCTGGAAAAAAGGCCCCTGAGGGGGGATATGATTGAGAGGTAAAAATAATGCAGGGTTTAATGCCTCTCCCAAAATACCAGAACTAGGGGACATACACTCAAATTGAGGGCTGGGAAGTAAGAACTGACAAAAGAAAATATTTTTTCACCCAGCGCGTTGATGGAACTCCCTGCCACACAATGTGGTGATGGCATTTGATGGATGCCTTCAAAGGGGATTGGACAGATTCCTGGAGGAAAAGTCCATCACAGGTTACAAACCATGATGGAGATGTGCAGGGTTTAAACCCAGGGTTCGAGGGCCAGATGCAGGGAGTGGAATCAGGAGACAGATATCTAGTCTCAGTCCCAAACACATCACCTGAGATGTAGATGGGCCTTTGGCCTGTCCAGCATGGCTCTTCTTATGTTCTTATGTTCTTATGTTCTCTCTTGACAAGTTATTGCACTTGGTGAATGGCAAGGATTACAATTGAGTGCAAACCTTCCCTAGAAATCAGGCAAGCACCTCAGGGCCAGAGTTGTCAAGAAGTGCAAGAGGTCTTCTTAATCTCCCTCTTGCAAAATGATACTCAAAGTTTTAGGTAGGAATTCAGGTTAGCCATTGTAGGTGACAATTTCTCAGAAATATAGAAATATAGCCCAACAAAGTTTGTGTTGATATAAGATATAAGACTGTCATGCGGAAAGGAGGCAAGCACAAGATTTCATGTGTGAGAGCATCACAAAGGCAGAAACCCGGTTGAGCTGCTACACAAATGTCATAACTAGGGATGGCCACCTGACAAAAAATAACATGCTGTTCCATTATTTCATAAACTTACAAAATGTTATGAAACAAACCGAAACAGCAAACAACATGCCATCGTGAAATCAAACACCATTTTTTCTTTCAGAAATGAAACAATTCATCCTAGAGGCAAGAAGCCTCTTGATCTAGCCGTCTTGAGAATAGGAGGTTTATTTTTAAACTGATTGATTTGCTTTCCTTTTTCCCTCCCAGACCTCAGCTGTTGAGCTAGCTTATCGCTGATCTTGATCTGCCTGCAGCTAGCCAGGAGCTGAGCTCTTCCCTTCCCTTCCCTGCTGGTTGTTTCTGGGTCTGCAAGTTGATTTAAAGTTTAAACCGATTGTTTTCCTTTCCTGATTAAGTAGGACTGTTGTGGTTATTTTTAAATATATTTTCCTCCGTCCCTGCAAATCAGCTGTTGAGCTTATCGCTCTGATTTCTCCTTGCAGCAGCTAGCCCTTAGGATTCCTGCTTGTTTACAGAGGGTTCTTTGTATGAAAGCAAATTGGAAAGTTTAAGGAGGGTCTTTGATTTAGGGCAGTGGGCTCCCTGTGTAATAAAAAAAGGAAAGCTTACCATTATTTATAGCGTCATGAATTGTTTCATTTTGTAACAAAAAATCTTTTTAAAAAATCAGTTATTAACAAAACGAAATAAAATGAAGACTAAAATGCAATGAAACAAAATGCTATATTTCTGCTTCAGGCCCATCTCTAGTCATAATGTTTGGAGATGAAATGACTCAAATCAAGAGATCTCTGTGTGTTTTGTCTGGAGTCGCATGACTCAGCATGCACATTTATAGAGATTTGAGGCAATTTGCCCCCCAAAGTTACACCTTTTGCATAGAAACGCAAGAGGGTTTTGCCCACTGATTCACACACTGGAAAGTCACGGTGAGTGGGAGTTCCTTCTCAGGTCCTCTTGTGTGTACAATTGGTAGACATTTGCAATTTTGGTTCTCATCCATGTGAGGGCCAGATAAATATTTTAATCACCCTGCAAAATCTCAAGGAGCTTTGTGGTACCCTCAAGAAGTCAGTGTGGGTGATTTTCCCCCTCTTTTGCTCAAACTAAGAAAAATGTGCAAATGACACAAATAAGGTGATAATGGGACCTGCTGCTCTGTTGCATGGACTAGGGGAATCAGATGGTTGTTTGGGTCTTCTCAGATAACCAAGATGTCCCTGTGAACTTGGTCCTTGAGTGTGTGTGTCTGTGTACATGCATGAGAGCACCTGAAATTGTTCCCATAGGGACAATTGCAGAAATTATGGAGTCCTTCCCCAAGGTGGCCTTGCCTCCCTCTTCCCTGGAGGTGAGGTCTCTCACAGGGTGTCTCGTGGAAATCAGTATTTTAGCCAGCATCCTACACCTTCTGTTCCACCTTCTCCCCCTGCTCTAGAGTGGGAGGAGGTTGCAGGAGGATATTCTTGTTCCCTTAGCCTCGTGAGCCTCGTGGTGCAGTGGTTAAATGCCTCTACTGCAGGTAAAACTGTGCTCACGATCTGGGGTTCAATCCCAGGTAGCAGGCTCAAGGTTCACTCAGCCTTCCATCCTTCCGAGGTTGGTAAAATGAGTACCCAGCTTGCTGGGGGGGGGGCAATGTGTAGCCTGCACACTGTAATTAAAAATTGTAAACTGCCCAGAGACTACTTAAAGTGGTATGGGGCGGTATATAAGCAGAACACTTTGCTTTGGTTTGCTTTAGTTTGATTACCAGTGGTTGTCTTCTACATCAAGACCCTTCAGCCCTTCCCACCCATCCCAGTATTCAACTGAGCTGCATCCTTACATCAAATGTCCCAACAGTTGAAGAAGCCGGCGAAATGTGGGACCTGGAGGAACAAGAATCATCAAAGAGGAGTTATACAGGATCCATAAACCTGAAGGTGATGTGTTGATAGTCTCCTGGTGAGGGGTTTTCCTCCATTACCACCCATGAGGTCCCCTCAACCGGTCTGAGCAGAAGAGGCAGCCAGAGGGATATTACACAAAGCTAGATCTCCATTCTGTCTCCCTGGACTGAGACTTCTTGCCCTCACTCCTTGGTGAAATGGGGCCTTGGTAGCAGAAACAGGGCTCCATGGCACATCTCCACTGACCCTCTCATCTGTCCTGGTGCTCCACCACAAAGGAGTGCAATCAGGACATCCAGACCTTGGGGCTTCCTCACCCATGACCAAATCAAACATTAGCTCGGTTCTAATCCAGGGAGATCAGGCACTCAACAAGAGTTTGATGCTAATCTCTGGGGTTTGCTACCACCAGATGCAAGGAGGGCCTATAACTCAAGATGGCTTCAGAAGGCAGGTTAGACCATTTGGGGGAACTTCTGGCTGTCAGTGGTTACTAGCCAAAATGGCTCGTACTGCCTGCTGAATCAGAGGTACCATGGCTCCACCCATGCAGTGGTGCCATGTCCTACCTGTGGGTTTGTCCTTGGAACATGCCTTTGGACAGGTGTTTGACCAGTTCCAGAACAATGCTTGCTACATTATTACAGAATATGATGCCCCCAAAGGCTTGTTTTCTTTCTGCTATGTTAATTTTTTTCTGTACCACCTGAAGATTTTGGCCTCGCAAATCTCTCCTGGGTTTGGGACTGAGTGCTTCATAAACACAGCCACACAGCCACACAACCTCACACGTGTACACACATATGTGCTTCCATGCATGCATGTTTTTGTGTGTCCATCTGTCTGTGTGTCCGCAATTTGGGGGCACCTTGTTTTTAAATTTGGGTATTGTTTTTGCAGTAGAAATTATCAGTGATCGCACACACACACACACAGAGTGAGGTACTCCTTCATTATTGCTGGAATGCTGCCTATTTGTCTCCCTCCGGTGAACGCAAACTCCCATGTAAAGAGGATCCAAACTTACTTCTCATGGCTGACACTGATTTTCAGCTTGTTGTCTTCAACAGAAAACTTGGCCAGCAAAGAACTCTCCTAGAATGAGAAAGTGGGAAGTGGATCAGAAAATGGGAAGTTGGAAGGGGATTGGACAGATTCCTGGAGAAAAAGTCAATCACAGGTGACAAACCATGATGGAGATGTGTCATCTCCAGGCTTAAAACCAGGGTACTTCAAGGACCAGATGCAGGGGAGCGGTATTGTAACCTGTGGTGGACTTTTCCTCCAGGAATCTGTCCAACCCTCTTTTGAAGGCATCCAGGCCAGATGCCATCACCACCTCCTGTGGCAGGGATGTACATAAGAAAATAAGAACATAAGAAGAGCCCTGATGGATCAGGCCAATGGCCCATCTAGTCCAGCTTCCTGTATCTCACAGTGGCCCCACCAGATGCATTTGGGAGCGCACGAGACTTCGATCACTGTTTCCTCATACTGCTCCCCTGCATCTGTCCCTTGAAGTACCCTGGCTTCTTTGAGCCTGGAGATGACACATCTCCATCATGGTTAGTCACCTGTGCAGATGCAGATGGTAGAGGCTGGGCTGCCCCAGGCAAAAGGCGAGGATGAGGTGTCGGTCCCCCCCTCCCTGTGCCCCCTTCTAAATGGGAGGTAAAGGAATGGGCAAGTAAAGAGAAATAAAGCGATGGGACGTTATTGGGCAAACAGCCCCTCGGCCACAGCGGTTGTGTCTCATGGGGTTTAGGACTCACTATGTTGATGGCAAAGAGAGGCTGGTGGCCACCTTCTGGCTTGGAGGCCAGCACGTCCGCGGTCGCCCTGAGCTCGATCAGGCCCTTGTCCTTCCACAGCTTCACGTTTGGCACCTCGAGGACGGACACCTTCAGGAGCAGAGGGCGGGGCTCTGGGAAGGCCTGGAACACCTGGCGGTTGACCCGGGAAAGAAGAGGGCAAGGCAGCATCAGCCTTCATCCGGGACCTGATCCCACTCTGATCCCACTAGCTTCTTGGGAGGCAGTGTTGTGTGCACCCTAGATGCCACCTTAAGGAGGAACGTTTCCAGAAAGGGAGTAGGCGACAACGGTCAAATTTCACAAGCTTTCTGTTTGCCGTCTGGCATCACAAAGCCCAGGAGCAAACAATGGTCAGGGTCACAGAAACCCTTACCTGGGCACTGAGGCTCTGAGGGATTCATATGCCTCCTCTTGTTTTTCATTTCTTAAAAAAATATTCTTTATGCCTTTTAGTACATATGGGGGAAAAGTTCACCAGTTTTGTTTTAAATTCCTTGTTTTACACTCAGACAGTTCATTTACAAAAAGAGAGAGAGAGATTTAGAAATCATATTCAGCTTTTTTTTTGGGGGATGCACCATGAAGCCCGGAACAGGTCCTGGGCATACTAACTAACTAACTAACTAACTAACTAACTAACTAACTAACTAACAAACAAACAAACAAACAAACAAACAAACAAACAAACAAACAAACAAATAAATAAATAAATAAAATGGCCAAGTTATTCCTAAGGAGAGGGAAGGTGTTCCTTTTTGGTCTTTTTAATGGATGCATAGAGAGTCACCCATGGGGCTGGCTGCCCTTAAGGTGAAAAGGCCACAACCAGGCTCCCAAAGGTTATTCACAATTATACTCTCTGTTCCTGTTGCACTTGATGGCAAAAACAGGGAGAATTACTCCTAGATGATTGACAGATAGATAGATAGATAGATAGATAGATAGATAGATAGATAGATAGATAGATAGATAGATAGATAGATAGATAGATAGATAGATAGATAGAACTTTATTGTCATTGTCCTATACCAGGCATGTCCAAAGTTTGGCCCTCCAGATGTTTTGGACCACAAATCCCAAAGTCCTTTGCCATTGGGAATACAGGCTTGGAATTCTGGGAGTTGTGGTCCAAAACATCAGGAGGGTTGAAGTTTGCACATGCCTGTCCGATACAGAACGACTACTAAGGTTTATGTTCACTTTAAAAGAATACGGAACTGCTCACGTAAAACATTCCACACTGAGTTTGACAACTTTTCTCCTTTGAGTCTGTTTGTATTCCGGATGTCGTTTGCCAATTGTCCCCACATTTGAGAGCCCGTTTGGAATTCCTTTGCCCAGCACCACTGGCTGCGGATTGAAGCAGAGCTGAAGCAGGGTGGATTTACCTTGGGAACGAGAGCAGCCAGAGTGGACGTGGTCAGCGGAGGAAGCTCAGAGAACTGGAAGGAGAAAAAGAGAAGCACACAAGACACACGGGAGGGTATTCTAGGGGCTTGCAGGGCATTTATTCCATGTGCCCTCAAGCTGATTCCAACTGATGGTGCAACTGAGATCATAAAATGTTAGCAACTGCAGTGGGGGTTCCAAGGTGTGTGAGATATTTAAGGAGTGGTTTCATCAGGGCCATCAACTGAACAGTCAACCACCCATGGCTGAGCAGAGAACCAGGGCAGGGGTTTAGATCCCCACTCTAATTTGTTCAACACAGAAGTGTTTGTCTGCACAAAGGTTTCGCAAATTTGAACCCATAGTCTGGCTTTGTCATTAAACCTTAGTCTGTAACTTGCAGAGATACCAGCAGGTCTTTGGGCCCAAGGCACAAGTCCTGAGTCCTAATTAAAAACAAGCCTCCCCCCCCCCTGAGAAAAGGGAAGGCCATGGGTGTCTTCGGAGTACAGATGGGCACGAAATGAAATTTGCTTTGTTTTGGTTTTTTTGTTTTGTTACGGAACAAAACAAAAAAACAAAGTGCCCTTAAAAATGAATTGAAATGGAGATTTTCATTTTGATCCGTTTCGTTTTCGTTTATTATTTATTTTGACAAGTGCTTGTCAAAATACATGATTTTTAAAAAGTCGACCTGGCCTGCTGGTTGGCTGTAAAACAAAACAAAACAAAATGAATAACAAAGCGTTTTTTAAAAAAATATTGTTTCATTCCAAATGAAATGAATAAAAAAACAAAATGAAATCAAAATGAACCATGGTTCCGGGTCATGAGTCGAGTCTGTGGCATTGGGAATAAAAATAAAAACCCAAGCTGAATCACTGGTGTGATTTTAAGTCTGATTCAACGGCTTGAGTCCCCGTACTTGGTAACCTAGCTAAAAGGGAGAGCTTTTGAGCACAAGTTGTGTGCTTTTCCTGTTGACTGTTTAGCAGAAGTTAAGACACTGCCTTTTGGGGATGAGGTTTAGAGATTCACTTCCCATTTAAGAGGGTGAGTCTGGTGGGCAGGGTAGCACCTCTATTTGGAAATCAAGGGTGTTAACTGCTGAAAAATCCAAGATTTCCCCAGTTTCCCACCTGGGTTCTGCTCCCCAGGCGATGAGGCTCCACTCTGTGGCAGGGTGTCTCCAGAGAGTGGAGCGGCTTTGCCCTGCCTTGCGGGAGGCAGTGTGAGACAGGCTGAGGCCTCACGAAAGATGGGGATTGAGCAGGTTTTAAAGGGGGCTCAATCCCAAGCCTGGGCCTCTTTTGCAGCGGGGATCCCACCCACCCACCTGGTAATCAGTACAAGTTGATCTGGTCACCTATTGGGGCCGGATAGGAATTTTTTACCTCGTTAAGCGCCCCAGAGGGAGACCAGAGCTGCGGTATAAGGATATCTGTAAGAGGGACCTGAAGGCCTTGGGAATGGACCTCAACAGCTGGGAAACCCTGACCTCCGATCGCACTGTCTGGAGGCAAGAGATCAGCATGGTCTACATAAATTTGAAGAGGCATTTGTCCAGCAGGCAGAGGAAAAGAGGGAGGCATGGAAAGAACGAAACTCGAGGACCGGGCAAGAAACAGAATACATCTGTCCCCAGTGCGGTAGAGACTGCCATTCCCGAATTGGTCTATTTAGTCACACTTGGTGTTCTTTTTAGGATCTCTACTCCAGGCATGATACCGTAGACATTCGAGACTGAAGGATGCCAATGGTGAATGAATTGGCCAGAACGAGGGTTTTTTCTGTCTATCCACCCTGATTCAGGGGATAGGGTTTGGCATAAATAGGAAGAGTTAGATAAACTTGTTGTTAGGCAACCCATGGTCACGCTGGCGGGTAGAGATGTCATTGAGTCCAGTTCATTGTCATCCTAGCCCATCCAACTTCACAATGCTCTGGATCTTCAGGTTAGAGTGTCGCGGGGGAGGATTCGTGGGGAACCCTCCCCGGGCTAAGGGTTACCAACGAACAGAGCTTGGATGTCTGGAGTATTGGCTGACATGGCCGGTCCTTGAGTGCCATCTGAGAGACGGCACAAGATGGAGGCTATTTGGCCTCGCCCAGATGATGGCATGGAGGTTGGGGAGATCAAGGGTGACCTTGGTGGACCAACCATTGCTCTGCACTACTGCAGCCTCCCCCTTTGTTTGGTTTAAAAGGTTAATAATATGATTAATAATGAAGTGTGGCCCAGTTTAACCCATCACTTACGTCTTGCCTCTTATTCCAGGATGGGAGGGCAAAGGTGCCAGAGAACAGCTTGCTTCTCAACTCACCATCCCATACGAGACATCAATGTCCAGGGCACCTTCTTTCTGTAGCACAGCAAGGACTGACCGGAGGAAGTTCACGGAGAGCCCCAACTGGGAGTTGCTGGTTTCAGCCATCGGGGGCAAAGGAGGCACAGGCACTCTTGCTGGGAGGGGGACCACCTCTGGCTTGCCAAGTGGATAGTCAAGGAGGGGACCAGCCACCTGCCCGACGATTGCCTGGAAGAAGGAGGGGACCCAATCTTTGCAAGCCCCAACCCCATCAGCGGGGTGGTGGTGGTGGTGGGACAAGATGACCCTCAGTTTCCCTTCTGGCTGTGTGGCTCTCCTATCAAAATTCCAATAAATGTTAGGCAAGAGGGTGACACTCAGCCATTTGATTGAGCCTAGCTGAGGACAGATTTGAACTGAGGGTGGATGCAAAGCTCATCCAGTCCAGAGGGCAAGAATCACTCACCTCATCCTTCTGAAAATTGGGAAAGGCTGTTAATCAGCCCAGACTGACTGAACCCAGTGCATCTGATCTCAGATTGGGTAGCAAGGGGTTCTGGGTTAAGCAAGTCCTCATCAAATGTATGGAAGTGTCACGGAAGACCAAGACTAAGGCTGATACTTCACGTCCATCTCATTGCTGTTCGCGGTCCTGTTTGGGACCGGTACGAAGTAATCTAACCGCACGTCCATTGCGGGACGAGAGGAGTTCATCTCGACCACGCCCCCTGAACTGTGATCTAAGCAGGATGAGCGCTTCCCCTCCCTGGCCTCAGGAATCTGCTCATCTCACTTCTTGTTCCGAGACAAGAGCCCGTGAGGTAAGGCTGGTCACGCAACGTGCCATTCTCCATCTAGTGGCAGGAGTATGAAGTGCCATTTGTCAGTACATTCCCTATGGAGTCAGCAACGCAGTGCTGAGAGACTAAAAGATAAATGTCTCAAACTTAGCTCTGTAACACATAGAAGGCAAGGCTTTGGAGAATCGAAATATTGAAAAATGGAAGGTTGGGCAATAAAAAAATGGAGAACAAAGGCATGGAATTTCACATCTCATCACGGAACGAGGACGTGTGGTAACAGTCATGCCGGTATCATCCATCACGCCCGTGCGTACACGGGAACAGGGACAGAACCGGAAGAACAGCATGTGACCGCAACCGACATCAACACGCAACAAACTTCCTCCCGGGGTGAGAATAGACGTGAAGTAACCATCAAAGAGGCCCAGTGGGGAATTGAACTCCCAACCTCTGGTTCTCCCGCCGGACACCTAAGCCACTGAGCTCTCCAGCAGTTTCAGTCATGGTGGAGGCTGGCTTAGATGATCCCACCAACAGCAAGGCCAATCCCGTGCTCTTAGTTGGCAAACACAGTGGGAAGCTAAGGCCGATGCTGCTGCAAGGGGGCGGGGCTCTCAGCGCCATCCAAATCCATCCCCAGAAAAGTGGACTTACATTTAAGTCGATCTCCAGAAACTGGCCGGTGACCAGTGGGAGGCTAGAGACCGTGTACTGGACACTTCCCAGGACACCCAGAGGAACCAAGGCTGCAGGGGAAGGAGAGAAGAACCAGAGAGGACTTAGAAAACGTTCCTCCCTTGTCTGTCAATCACGGTGCCTTCCGGCTCCCTTGGATGAGCGGCAGAGCCAAGGTGCCGCTGGGAGGAGCCAGAGTTTGGAAACCACTGGGCCTGAACTGAGATTCATTAGCCATGTATTCTGACTGATGGGTTGACTACTTATATAAACATCACAAGGCATTGCTGGTGCAAATTTAACAGAGCATTATGTCTTTTTTTAATTGATGGGGGCAATGTGTTTCATCATCATGAATCACAAATAGCAAATCATGGACCTGGAATCTGAAAGTTGAGTCATGGCAACTGGACTTCTTTTTCTTGAGAGATTTCTTTTTCTTGAGAGATATCTCTCAAGAAAAAGAAATCCAGTTGCCATGACTCAACTTCCAGATAAACCTTTCAGATAAACTCACCTGGATGACTGAGAATCTTCACAGACATGGAGCTGGAAGGTGCCAACAAAGCAATCAAGTTCACCACCACCCACACTCAAGGCAGAAACCCAGGTCAAAGGACACCTGTTGGATGGTTGCCCAAATTTCTCTTGAATTCCATCGGTACTGGAGCACCTATCCCCTCCTGGGGTCATTGGTTCCTTTGTCGTACCGCTCTAACAGTTGGGAAGCTTTTCCTGGTACTTAAGCTGAAATCTGGCTTCCTGTAACTTGTGTCCTGCATTCTGGGGGGATCAAGAATAGATCCTGCCCCTTCTCTGTAGGAGAACTTCGCAAGTATTTTAAAAGTCCTATCATATTCCCCCTCATTCTTCTTTTTTTTCCCCAGACTGACCATTCCCCTTTATTTCCATCTTTATTCTTAGGTCTTGATTCCACTTGTCTCTTAATCATCCCTGTTGCTCTTCTCTGAACTTATTTATTTATTTATTTATTTCTATACCGCCCATCTTTCAGCGGAACTCTGGGTGGTTTACAACAGTGTTAAAAACAGCAATGCAATACAAACAACAAAAAAGAAGCAAGGACAATAGGAGGGAGAACCCTCGGCAAGAGGCGTAAAAACAAAACAAAAAAAAAAAACCCAGAGAGTAAATAAAATTAAGTTAAAAGGTCACCAAATGCTTCCCTAAAAAGCATGGTTTTGAGTCTTGAAGGCGGGCAGGGACTGTGCTAGGCGCAGCTCACTCGGGATATGGTTCCGCAGCAAGGGGCCCACCACAGAGAAAGCACGGTTGTGCGTGAGCGACTTCCGCACCTCCCGGGGTGTGGCCACTCGGAGTGAGCATGCCTGTGCCATTCTCGTGGGCCTGACCCCAGTGGACCTCTGGGAGATACGCTCCAACAGGTACTCTGGTCCCAAGCCTTGGAGGGTTTTGAAAATCAAAACCAGGACCTTGAACCTTATCCGGAGAGCCATGGGCAGCCAATGCAGGCGTGCCAGAACTGGGGTGATGTGGTCGAATCTACGAGCGCCCACCACCAGTCTGGCCGCCGCATTCTGCACTCGTGTTCTGCACTTGCTCTCATTTGTCAGCATTCTTCTTGAAACACAGTGTGCAGAACTGGACACAGTACCGACAGTGAGACCTAACCAGTGCTGGAGAGAGGAAATGGCCACATCATAGGATTTATACTTCTGTTGATGCAGCCTAAAATCGCATTTGCCTTTTTTGTAGCCACTTCACAGTGTTGGCTCATAATCAGCTTGTGCTCTATGGTGATCATCCCCAACCTCATTATCTATCTATCTATCTATCTATCTATCTATCTATCTATCTATCTATCTATCTATCTATCTATCTATCTATCTATCTATCTATCTATCTATTTGAGTGACGCTACCTTATGGCTTTCTTTTTCCACTTCTAACAGAGTCATGGCGAAGGAATGATGACTTTCTAACTTTCCCCCATGGCAGAGCATTAAGGTGTAGGATAGAACGCCTTTTCAAAGAAGGAGAAGAACAAAGCTGGGAGAAAAAACTTACAGTTCACAAGGCCAAGTTCATCGTTGACAAGACCCAGGACAACATCTAGAACAGGACAGAGCTGGAAGAAGCAGCATTTTCATGAGATATGTGAAGAATAATTATATCCTCCCAAGAGCCCTGTAAAACTTTATAGACATTTTCATCACAATAGGCAGTTATCCCATTCCAGAATAAAATCAGACTATCATTTCCATCCGTATCAAAAATTCATCCAGGTGTCAGGATATAAGTCTTTTCCTTGCCGCAATAATTCCAGACAAAAGCAGTTTCTCTAATTCTACAAGCTTTAGAACCACAGTGGTACCTTGCATAAAGGATTTAATTCATTCCAAATGAAATTATGTTAAGCAAATTTTCCTTTATACAAATTTCCCATAGGAATGCATTGAAAACAATCCCTAATTGCTAACATTTTATGTTGTACAGATTTGCCCCATAGGCGATTCTGTTAAGCAAATTTCCCGTATCTCGAGAATTTTTTATGTTGTACAATTTTTTGTTATACAAACTGTTTGTTATACAAGGGTCCACTATAGTTGCAGGATCTGCAAACATAATCTGCAAACATAATCTGTCTGTCATGTTAACCTTTTCTTATGGCAAAAACAATTATTTCAGTACACTTTCCATTCTTTCCTTTGTTTATGCTCACACTGGAGCTTCTCTCAGTTTATAAACATGTTCAAGTGTCGAGCATATTATGTTATAATGTCCTTGCTTTCAGACTTGCCCGCAGCTGGTTAATTGTTTTACAGTGACTTTTAATAAAGTAATGCTCAAACCTCATTTTAAAAGATATAGTGTATATTTTAGGGATGCTTTTCCTACACCCCATTAATTATTTTAAAACCCTATATATTCAAACTTTCAGATCTTTGACTGTTTACCTTCATCAAAGGTAGTTTAAGAGCAAAACTCTGGCCTCACAGTCTAAAGGCTAAATGTATGGGGTGTTCTTAAAAGCATCAGTCAAGTGTGCAAACTTCCAATGACTTCAATGGAGATTTTGGAGAAGACCCTGGTGGATTGAGCCCTGCTACACCAGAAGAGAGGAGAGGGCCACAGCTTAATTGCAAATCTTTTAATTGCAAGGAGATATGGAGTTCTCAGACACAGTCAATGTTCTTAACCCTTCCTATAGCTAGAAATTACTCTTAAGATCCTTTGCAAATTGTAATTTAATAATTCAACACTGCTGGTTTAGGACTTTAGGAAAGACCATCCCAACTTGACTATGTAGATGTACAACACTTGACGTGGGTAGATGGGTAACAAAAATGTTATACTATCTTATACTCAATTCTTTTCTAACAAGATTTTTTTAAAAAAACTATCTTACTGCAGAAAAATATAATAAAATACTGTTCTGTTTTCAGACTCCCAAGGAACGTACAGCACAGCCTTAAAACAACATAGCCCAATTACTGCATTCAAATGTACCATATGTCCAGTGAATATTGGACTGGATTTGTATTAATCTGATATCCTATTCAACATTTCATTCTGTTGCTGTGTGTCCGAAGAAGTGAACTTGATCCCCCAAAGCTTACATTAAAATATAACAATTTGTCTTCATGGTGCCGCACATTTTAGTCTTCTGACTTGTTTTGTTTTGTTTATTTGGAGTTTGCCTTAAAAAGTGATCCTTTTGATTACATTGTTAAAAAAGCAAGAGCTTATATTTTAAAAAAGAACAATTAAAAAGCAGAGGATACATAGTAATGTGTTAGAGAACACATCACTAACAAGTAAAAAGCATTAAAACTCTGAGTAATCTGTAGTTTCAAAGCATATTATATGATCATAGAAGAACTCAGTCGGAAGGAACTTATAAGGCCACCAAGTCCATCCCCCTTCTTAATGCAGGAATATTATAACAGTGACACACAGAGAAAATTACTCTAAGTGCTCACCCAGCCAAACCAGTTTGAATCTATGGAGGAAAATTCATGTTGTCCTCACCTGCTACTGTTGTTGCTGCTACATGATGCTTAGGGACTTTAGGAAGAGTCTCCGTTCTGCCTCTGTATGGGTGCATTGAGTAGAGGATTGGATTTGATGGCCTTATAGGTCCCTTCCAACTCAGTTATTCTATGATTCCATGGTTCTGTGATGTGAGTCAATGAAATGGGAGGAGAGCTTTCTGTGCCCTGTGGTTTCCTTTCCATCCCTATAGCCTGGATGAAAGCTGCCAACACTTACCAGATCAGGAAGAAGTCTGTTGAGAACCCGTGCTAATAAATTATCCACAATGGGGAGCAGGCTGAGGAGGAAAGGAAAACAGAAGAATGACCAATAAGTGGAAAGAGGAGAAGCTCTTTGACAAACAGAATCTCTTAAATGGCTCTCCAGGTAGGAGAAACGTCTGCCAGGGATGTGGAAAAGGCCTCTGAATTTGGCTTGATATTCCCTTGAATGCCAGGACAGCTGGTGAGCCAGTGGGGCCTTTGGGCCAAGATAGAGCTTAGAAAAGTTGCTTTTTGCAAAAATGGGTGTAAACGTACATATTGAAAATTAATTTCTATCATTCATCATTAAAGATCTCTCATGCATAACCAGTAACACACATTTCAAAGCTTTCGGAAAAGGGGCAGATAACTTGTTTCCTAACTTCCTTGCTTTGTACTGTGTCTAAACTGATAAAAGTGTTATCTGCAAGATCTTGCACAAGGTCCCAGGTCTCAAGTAGTGGGAATTTGCTTCACATACTCTTCACTTGCTTGGTTAAGGTCCAAAATGCTTGACAAATAGATGGTATGCAATTACTGTATCTTGAGTAAGCAAGGTGAAAGGGGGAAGTTTTTACATGTTGTACCTGGGTGCATGACTGTCTTGAAATATGTGACACTGTGGAAATAATATTACATATATTATCTTACTCAAAGTGAAATGTATAAATGGTTTTGCTGGACCCCAGAAAGTATCCTTCTCTCCTAGAGAGGCACCATCAATGCATTGATTCAATTATTGCAATAAAACGCCTATATGAAAGAACCTGGTGTTCCAATGCTGTTTGTCTTTATGGCAATTTGCCAGTCTCATTGCAGTAAAATTACTGTTTATGAGGTCACATGGGTACTCCCAGAATCCTCCAGGCTGGGGAAGCTGGGAAGTGTAGTCTTTAAAAGTCTCCTTTCTAAAGCTGTGCAGCAACCATAACAACGACCAGAAAGCACCGGGGATGCTTGTCATCCTCTCTCGATGGATTTGCAAATGCATAGGCAGAACTATAAGGGCACAGATGGGTGGAATCATAGAATCCTAGAGTTGGAAGAGACCTCAAGGGCTATCCGGTCCAACCCTCTGCCATGCAGGGACTCCCCCATCACAGGACTCTCGAGAGATGGCCATCCAGCCTTGGCTGAAAAACCCCCAAGGCTCACCCTCTCAGGAGTCTGATTTTAATGCCTCCAAGGAGCGTGTCGCAGTGATCAATCACAAGCTTGGGGTAGCTGGAGCTGTCCATCGTCAGCCGAGCAATGGCCGTGATATTCACCTCCACCGCAATGTCCAGCAATCCAAGAAGGCTGCATCGGAAGAGAAAGGAGAGCCTTGTTGAGGACTTCTTCTCCAAAGCATTCGGACTGGATTTGTACCTGTGCCTCTCACGACCCGCAGAGCAGAGAACTCTCGGTGAAGTTAAGCCTTTAAAGAAGGAGACGGGAGTGGCAGAGGGCTTGAGCATTCCTGCTTACCTCTTCCCATTGAGTGCTACTCTCGTGTATAAATCCAGGTGGATCCCAATGCCTGGTAAAAGCTTCAGGTTTATCCTGGGAAGAGTCAGCTCCACAATTCGTAACCTGCAGGAAACAAGGAGCAAATGTGTACCTGGCCTCATTGAGTATCACACAATTTAATCATAATTGGCCAAGATCTTGAGAAATCCCTCCAATGCTCTTGCATCCTGTGCAGACCACGGATTCATAGGCACAAGGACCGAGAGACACTCAGCGTTGCCTTACCCGGTGAGTCCCTGGACGGTGGTGAGTAAGCCTCCTTCCCCAAGGATGCCGAGGACGCCGCCTCCGCCAAGTAGACCTCCGTCGCCCAGCAGGCCTCCGTTGCCGAGGAGGCCCCCTGGGTCACCAAGGATGCCTGCGATGCCAAGCAAACCTCCATCACCCAGCAGACCTCCCGGACCCAGAACACCTCCAGCACCAGGACCTCCACCTTTGCCACCAGCGGGAGGGGAGTAGGCAGCTTGACCCCCACCAGAAGCATCACCGGCACCACCTCGTCCTCCTCCTCGTCCTCCTCCTCCTCCTCCACCACCACCACCAAGCAAGCCTCCCGTCAACCCACCCAGAAGTCCTCCCCCACCTCCCCCGAGTAAGCTGCCAGTAACCCCTCCCAGGAGGTCTCCACCACCACCACCACCACCACCACCACCACCACCTAGGAGACCTCCGAGCAAGCCACCATCACCACCACCTCTGTCGCCGATGGGCAGTTGTCTCATTGCTCCTTGGAGGGCCTTGCTTTGGGCCATGGAAGTGGCAACAGCTGCAAAAGCATAGCAGAAGGAGGGGACATACATTGAGCACAGAGACAAGGGTGCTAATACGAGTAATAAAAATAACAGCAACAATAAATGAATACAATATATACAGTAGAACCTTGTATAACAAACAGCGTATAACATAAAATCTGTACAACATAAAAAATTCCGGAGATAGGGGAAATTTGCTTAACATAATCACCTATGGGGAGAATTCGTACAACATAAAAATGGGATCACTCCGTTTTCAACACATTCCTATGGGAATTTGTATAAAGGAAAGTTTGCTTAACATAAATTCATTTGGAACAAATTAATTCCTTTATACAAGGTACCTAGAAAGGTAGATAACTAAACATAACTAAGAAACATAATCAAACATTGATACAGTGGACCCTTGTATAACAAACAGTTTGTATAACATAAAATCTGCACAACATAAAATAAATCCAGCGATAGGAGAAATTTGCTTAATAGAATCGCCTATGGGGTGAATCCATACAAGATAAAAATGGTCATGATTAGGGATTACTCTGTTTTCAATGCATTCCTATGGGAAATTTGTAGAAAGAAAATTTTGCTTAACATAATTTCATTTGGAATGAATTAATTCCTTTATACAAGGTACCACTATATAATTCAGAAACACAGTTGCTAGCAGAAAACAAAATGAAAAAATAAAGGAAATGTGAATGATAAACAAAGATGTAGTACTTTGATAAAATCCCAACCAGAGGTGGAAGACGTAAACATTATTGGGCGTTGTTATTTATTAACTGAAGAGTCCAGAAAAACTAACCTATAAGGCCATATTTTAGTTGGCAGTTAAAAGCTTAAAATGTAGGAGCCAGGCAAAAGTTCTGTGGGCAGTTTTTCCCATAAGTGAGGGGCAACAACCAAGAAGTCCTAGCTCCTTGTCACCACTTTCTGGGCCTCCCTGGAGTTGGCACCTTCAAATGCCATGCCTGAGAAGAATTGAGTGGTCCGGACAGTTCTTTGTGGGAGAAGCTGCTCTGTCAGATACTGAAAGCAGTTTTGGGCTTTGTATGTAATCATTAGAGCCTAAACGCCCTAAGCGCATCTGATTTCGCCTGATTTCGGAAGCTAAGCAGGGTCAGCCCTGGTTAGTACTTGGATGGGAGACCACCGGGGAATACCAGGTGCTGTAGGCACCTGGAGTAGGAACTAGCAAACCACTCCAATATTCCTGCCAAGAAAACTCCATGGACATGGGGTCACGAATAGTCGGGCACAACTGTAACAACACAACACAACTAACTCTCTCTGTCTCTCTCTCTCTCTCTCTCTCTCTCTCTCTCTCTCACACACACACACACACACACACATGATCATTAAGACCTTGAAGTCAATGCAGAAGTGTATTGGCAGCCAGTGCCACGCGACCAGTACAGGGATAATATGATGATGACTTCTTGTCCCTGTTAACCATCTGGCCATTGTATTCTGCACTAGCTGGAGCCTCCACATTAACCTCCTAGGCAGCCCCATGTAGATTGTACTACAGTAGTCTAATCTTGAGATTACATGCTAATGGACCCATGGGGCGAGGGCATCAGTGTCAAAGTAGGCCTGCAGCTAGTCAGTCTGCTGCAGTTGGATATCCATCACCTGAGTTTCCTTGGTTTTCTAAGCACCATGTCCAACAGGATACCCAAGCTACGGGCCTCAGTCTTCACCAGAGAGTGTCAAACACACAGACACCCCGAATGATAAAAGTGGATCACGTTTAAGCCAGGAGAATACGTCCTGCCCTCCTCAGGATACCAAATGGCATAAAGACTGCATTAGATTTGATAACGTATCACAAAACATCCAGGTGGACTGATTGTTTAATCAACTTCCTCCTCTCCCCATGAGGTTAATCATGAATCACTCTTTCCCCTTCCCCCAAGTTCACTATTTGTGTGTGTGTTTGTGTTGTGTTGTTACAGTCCTGTCTGACTCTTCGTGACCCCATGTCCATGGAGTTTTCTTGGCAGGAATACTGGAGTGGCTTGCCTGTTCCTACTCCAGGCACCTACAGCACCTGGTCTTCCCTGGTGGTCTCCCATCCAGGTACTAACCAGGACTGACCCTGCTTAGCTTCCGAAATCAGGCAAGATCGGATGTGCTTAGGGCATCTAGGCACTATGCAGTTCACTCTATTATTTTTCAAACGTATATCTGAAGATTCTCTTATCAGCCTTGCATTCCAAGTGCGTGACTGAAACAGCCTTTTAATTTCATTAAAACCTAGACTATACCCAGTTTCCCAGAGACGTTTGGCTGGCACAGGCTTTCCTCCTTGTCCCAATTTGAGGTAATGCTGACATTCTTAACAAAGCATCTCAGTGCTTCATCCTGTCTGCCCAATATAAGTTTGACCAGAAGAACATGGCATGTCATAAACTCCTGGTGCTTTTAAATCCTGTCTCAAAAGTTTTTCTTTTCAGAGTGCAGGTAACTTTGTTTCATTGTGTGTGAGCCATGTGGATCCTATTTCATTTTTATTAAAGAGAAGTATTTCATCATAAGAAAAGAACATAAGAACATAGGAACATAAGAAGAGCCCTGCTGGATCAGGCCAAAGGCCCATCTAGTCCAGCTTCCTGTATCTCACAGCGGCCCCACCAGATGCATCTGGGAGCACATGAGACTAGATCTCTGTCTCCTGCTACCACTCCCCTGCATCTGGCCCTTGAAGTACCCTCGTTTTAAGCCTGGAGATGATACATCTCCATCATGGTTTGTAACCTGGGATGGACTTTTCCTCCAGGAATCTGTCCAATCCCCTTTTGAAGGCATCCAAGCCAGATGCCATGACCACATCCTGTGGCAGGGAGTTCCACAGGCTAATAACGCGCTGGGTGAAAAAAACATTTTCTTGTCTGTTCTTACTCTCCCAGCCCTCAATTTGAATGGATAAAGCATGTTGGACAGGGAGAAAAGAATTTTGTTCACTGAGACACTTGCCTCACTTTTTGGTGACAATTCTCCTTGGGTTGTTGTGGCTCTTTTCCTTCATTAGCAATGTTGCGGCTGGTTTGGGGGTTAGACTACGCCCACCTAATCTGTGGCCCATTGCCACATGCGTTGACTCACCGCTGTGCAAAACATCCTTGTTCACTCTGATCACGGCGTCAGTGGGTTGGAGGACCTGGCTCTGGGACGGCGCCAGCAAAACCCAGAGAAAAGCGATAATACAGCTCCCCGCTAACATCTTTGCTGGATCTGCACCTGCTGAGATTGTACACACTTCTTACTAGAGATGGGCACGACTCAAAAAAATGGGGTTTCGTTTGTCGTTTGGTCGTTTAGGGGTCCGTTTTGGTTCGTTTTCGTTTTCGTGATGGTTTTTGAAAAAAATTTCGTTTTCATTTTATTAGGTAACGAAACAAAAAAACGAAAATGAAAACGAAAAATTGCTGTTTTGTTAGCATTCTTTTTACTTCAATGCATCTGCTGCAACGAAAACGAAAAACACGGCAAATTTTGTTTTCCTTTTTGTTTTGTTTTTTTAAAAAATGTTGTTTCATTTTGTTGCGTAACGAAATGAAAAAATGAAAATGAAAAAGAAAAATTGCTGTTTCGTTAGCATTCTTTTTAGTTCAATGCATCTGCTGCAATGAAAATGAAAAACATGGCAAATTTAGGCGTTTCATTTTTGTTTTGTTTTTAAAAAAATTCATTTCATTTTCGTTGCGTAACGTAACGAAAAAACAAAAACAAAAATGAAAAATCGCTCGTTTTGTGCCCATCTCTACTTCTTACCAGAGGTAGAATTTCCCCAGGGAACAGGGGAGTCGGGGAGGGCAGGCGGAAGAGAGGGCAGTGCCAAAGGCATCCCAAAAGGGACCAGCAATGACCGAAAAGGACAGGAATGATCCAGAAGGACCTCCGAAGGGTGCTGAGCCTGGCTGACTTTACCTGCGTGGAGCTGCCTTCTGGGGCCAAGGGCCAGCAGGGATGTTTGGCCTTATCTCCGTTTAATCAGAAAGAGGACTTGGAGGCCTCCATTGCCACCTGGCTCCCAACTTCTTCTGGCTCTGGAATTGCAGAGGTGGCAACAGCCATATATACCAGTGCCAGGCAGTGGGAGGGCCAGGAGAAAAAGACGCCAGGGACATTGAGACAATGGGCTTCAGAGTTCTCGCGGTGGGGTGAGTTTTGAGAATGTGACTTGTCGCCTTTCTGACAAGCAGCGATTTGTAAATCTGGTGTTAAGGAAGGGATATCAAATGTACTTGAATTTGCAGAAGGCTGATAGGCACGTCCTTTGCTCTTAGCGGGAGGGACGGGCCAGGAAAAGCTTACCGCCCACTAAACATCCTTTTCAAAAATGAATACAAAATAAATAAAAAATGAAAAAAAAAAAAAGACCTGCAACCTCTTCCTGGTAAGAGGAACACACGCCTTTGAGGATGTACCAAGGGACACCTGGAGGAAAAGTCCATCCCAGGTTACACGCCATGATGGAGTTGTGTCATCTCCAGGCTTAAAACCGGGGTACGTCAAGGGCCAGATGCAGGGGAGTGGTATCAGGAGACAGAGATCTAGTCTCGTGCGCTCTCAGACGCATCTGGTGGGGCCACTGTGAGATAGAGGAAGCTGGACTAGATTGGTCCTTTGGCCTGATTCAGCAGGGCTCTTCTTAGGTTCTTATGTTATGTTCTTATGTTGAATATGGGCATGAGGGACTTTTAGTTTCCAAGCCCTACATCTTCACCGTCTTGATCTTCAGAGCTGAGTACAGATTGCCACTGGCTCCCTGACATGTTACAAATAGGGCGAGCTTTTGAGTTCTCTGAAACACACCCCCGTTCAGACATTTAGGTACCAAACTGAGGGAGGGGCACAGAGGAAGAAGCCAAAGGCCCCAAACTCCAGCCTGGCTGGCAAGTTATGGGCTGCAGATTCAGTGAAGAGCCTTGGTCAGCTCTTAAAATGGCTCAAGTCCAGTCTTGTGCCAAGTCCTGTCATCTCTGGACCGTGTGGGCCATTTCACATGGGATGCAAAAAAAACCCCTCCCCTAATTTCACATTTTATCTAGTTCTTTTCCAGGGTTGGATCTGCCACTCGCCTTTCCACGGTATTGCAGTGTCCTTAAAGAGACAATTTGATCTGCTTCCTGCATCTACTCCCTTTTTGATAAGCTGTCTTTAAGCAGCTACTGAAGAATATTTAAATTATGAAAAGAACCATCTTTAAGATGCTTAGAAATCTCTGTGATTTAATAGCTGGTGACTCCCAGTTAGCAGTCATTCATAGCTGAAGGCTAACTATTCCAAAGTCAATAATTTTTGGGACTCAGACTGCACTGAATTGGGTTCTCAAAACAAAGGTGCACAACTAGGGGATACTCCACTCTTGAGCTTGGAGAACCAGGTCTTGGCGGTGGCCAGGAGGGCCTTTGCATGATTAAAAGGAGTGTGCCAGTTGCACCTATTGGTGGTGCATTCTGGCTGCAGCGATGCATGCCTTAGTTACCGCCTAGCTGGATTACTGTAACACGCTCTACATGGATCTGCCTGTGGGGC
Source organism: Phrynocephalus forsythii (assembly GCA_029282475.1). NCBI lineage: Eukaryota > Metazoa > Chordata > Lepidosauria > Squamata > Agamidae > Phrynocephalus > Phrynocephalus forsythii. The sequence continues at coordinate 130,378,352 of JAPFRF010000005.1, read as the reverse complement.
TGGTTTCTGAGAAAATATAATGTCCCTATTAGGGCAACTCCACTGGTTACCAATACGTTTCTGGGCACAATTCAAAGTGTTGGTTCTAACTTATAAAGCCTTAAATGGCTTGGGTCCAAGCTGTCTCAAGGACTGTCTCCCTTTATGAGCCAGCCCACTTGTTAAGACAATCAGTTTTTTCTCTTGGTCCCACCACCTTCGTTGACTTTGGAGATGGCTTTCTCTGTGGCTGCTCCCAGACACTGGAACTCCCTCCCACTGGAGACCAAGCTGGGTCCATCTTTGCTCTCCTTCTGCAACCAGGAAAAGACCTTCCTCTTCTAGCAGGCTTTCCCAGTGTGACTGACTGACTGAATAGGGTTTTTTTTTTTTAAATGCAAGACTGTTTCATACCGCTTTGAATGTGTTTTGGATGTTCCTTGTGTTTACCATTTTTAGTGTAATATTTGCTTGACCCTTTTTAGTATATGGATAATTGCTGGTTTTAGTTTCTAGCATAGTATTTTCATGATGGTAAGCCCCCTTGTGTCCTTTTAAATTATTTATTTATTTATTTATTTTATATTTATATACCGCGCCAATTTCCCAGAGGGAACGCTGTGCGGTTCATATAAAAAGCACAGGAAATCCGCAATATAAAAATAGAAATTAAAAGGGCAATAATAATAAAATAAAGAGGGGAAATACCCAACAACAATTAGAAGAGAGTAAAAAAAATAAAAGTAATAGGCAAGAGGCGTAAGACTAATTATAGGTACAAAAAAAACCCCAACCTGATGCAAACCCTAGCAATTGCCGAAGGCATCCTTAAACAGCCAGGTTTTGACCGCTTTTTTAAAGGATGCCAAAGAAGGAGCCTGGCGTATCTCGCTCGGTAGTTTATTCTATAGAGCCGGCCCAGCCACCGAGAAGGCCTGTTTGTGCGTTGCTACCCTATGGGCCTCCCTGGGAGTGACCACCTGGAGCGAGAGAGCCATGGAGGATCGGGTGGGTCGGGCCAGCTCTGATCGTAGGGAGATATGCTCTGCCAGATAAGGAGAAAGGAGGGGCAAAAATATTCTAAATACTGTAAACTATACAGTTTGCACAGTGGAAGAGGCAAAAGTTTAGGGTTCTTCAAGAGGATAAGCCAAATAGAGATGGACACGAATAAAAAAAATGGTGTTTCGTTTGTCGTTTGTCGTTTAGGGGGTCTGTTTCGGTTCGTTTCCGTTTTTCACGAATTTTTGCAAAAAAATCATTTTCATTTTTGTTCGTTTCACTACCGTTTCGTTACCATTTATTTCAATTTTTGTGATTTTCTTTAGCATTTAAAGCAGTTCAATGTATTGCCGTAACGAAAATGAAATGGACGACAAAATTTCTGGTGTTTCTGTTCGTTTCGTTTCATTTTAGAGACAAAATTCGTTTGTCGTTTTGTTACGTAACGAAACAAAAAAAAACAGAAACGGAAACGAAAAATTGTTCGTTTCGTGCCCATCTCTAATGCCAAAAAAGCCATTCCTTTAATGGGGGATAATTAATAGTGTCTTAGAAGAGAAGCATTGTCTGTCTCCCACAAAGAAGCTGCTCTCTATATAATTTTAAACAAGTTGGTATCACGCAGAGCTGTGAAATATGCAAGAAAGTCCTATCAGAAGATACTTCACACCTTAACATCCTGTGGAATGCGTACATCTTTAGAGAAGATAAAGATGCAGATTAAGAGATATGAACAATCTCTACAATCTGAGATAACAAGGTGGCAGGACTGTGGAAATTAAGTCATTATCAAAAGATGCCAAAACAAGACTTTGCACTCATCAAAGCTTTTCCCAGAGCTGTGCTCATGAGTTGTTCACACAAGACACCTGTGAAGTTTGCCTCAGGCTGGAATATCTTATAAATGGGGGCACACTGCTACTTTTGTGTCCCAGTTGATCAGTGAGGCTACAAAATAAGACAGGCTGAACTGTGCTTTCATCATTGTAAGGCTAATTACACTGGTGACAATGAGGCCTGTAATAAGACTTCCTGGGGTAGGAACTGGCAAGCCACCCCAGTATCCCTGCCAAGAGAATTCCTTGGTGCTGAGGCTCCAGTACTTTGGCCACCTCATGAGTCCTTGGAAAAGTCCTTGATGTTGGGAAAGATTGAAGGCAAAAGGAAAAGAGGACGGCAGAGAATGAGATGGTTGGACGGTGTCATCAATGCAACCTATATGGATTTGACCAAATTCCGGGAGGCAGTGGAAGATAGGAAGGTCTGGCGAGCTCTGGTCTATGGGGTCACGAAGAGTCGGACGCAACTGAATGACTGTACAACAAGTGCTCACGAGTTGCTCACACGAGACACCTGTGAAGTTTGCATTTGGGGGATTTTGTCCCTTTAAACCTGAGTCCTCTGATTACACTAAGATCTCTGGAGAGATGCCAGACACTCATCCTGGCTGCTTTTGGGTGCCAGTCTCTGTCAAGGCTTTTTTCTCCAAGAAGTAGTTGCAAATGTCAACCACGGACTGAACTTGGCACTCGATACCCATTGTACTTTTGTTCTTGTAAGTGGGACACTTAATACCTCGCCGGGATATAATTCGCGGTTAGTTCCTGGGTTGAACATGGATGGTGCAACAGGCAGAATTACCCTCTTGCTCCCAGACAAAAGAACTTTCAAAGCCTGTGAGATCGTTTTCACCAGATAAGGGGAGGAAATTGAATAATCACTTCTTGTAAAACATCTCCGGGCAGCATTCCTAGAAAGGCGTCTGAGTGTTTAATTCCAAGAACGGATGCATTTAAAATTGGGGAAAGAGGAGAGTGTCTGAGACCGGGTTCTTTAATTCTTAAATCGCTTTCTTTTTCATCGTGTGATTTGGGTAAATTTGGGAGTGAGATGCCAACGAGATCCTTTAATGTTCATTTCTGCTTTTACAACCTATGGACTCCATGTGAATGTGTGTGTTGAGAGGCCCCCTTGCCCGTGACACAAAGAGTTGCCAAAGAGGGCCCTTGTTTGCCTAAATTTGCCTGTGCTAATTTCTATGTACGGAAGCAGAAGTGGAAACGCTTTCTGCAGTGCTGTAGAAGCAGAATTGTAGACATCTCTATCGAATGGGAAGGATGGTGATCAGGTGTCGCCCTGGGTATGCCTGCTGTTGAGTCCATTCTCCAGGAGCTGCTCATGGTATATGATGGGCAACCTCAGGGTCCCTCACCTCCCGCTTTTTTTGGGGGGGGGTGTCTTGATCTTTCCATTGGACTTTTGACCAGGCAGTCCTTGGCCCTTTTCACACGACCCCTAAGATCCGATGGCCACTTAAATTCGGACCAGGGATCTTGGGGGTTCGTTGCTCTTTCTGCGTCCCCACCCCTCCGCACTTCCTTGCTCCTGTCTGCGTGAGGGGAGGGAGGAAAAAAGAGAGGAAAAAATGCAGGCTCACCTCCAAAGCTGCCCGGAGACCCGTTGTTGTCCTGATTCCTTCTCTTCTGTTTGTTTTTTTTGCCTCCCGCCGCTTCTCTTAAAGGGGCGGGAGGCAAAAAAAAACAAACAGAAGTGAGGAGAGCCCCGCACTCACCAGATTAAATCCGGACCTGGGGATTTTCCCCCCTCCTAGAGCAGGTACAAGAAAAGTGCGCTGGGATGCGCTTAGGTGGGCGTGGTCGCACTTAATTTCCTGCAAACTCCGGAGCTGGTGGGGAAACAATTGTAAGCTCTGGAGCTGGCAGCCATTTGCTGCAGAGTTTAGGGGTCATGTACAAAGGCCCCTTCTGAAAGAGAACAGCTTCGAAAACAAGGACTATCTTTGGGGGGGGGGTTAGTCCATAAAAGGAAAGAAAAATAGAAGATGTGGCACTGGCCACCACAGTGTGTGCGTGCTGTTTCAAATTCCAGAGCTAAAGGAGGAGAATTGTGCTTTAGAAGATGTTTCGAATCTCTGCTCAACAGGTATAGCTTCATCCTCCATACTGCCCTGGCTGAGCTTGAGGGGTTGGTGGGGTTGGTGGGGGTACTTGGGATGCATCCATTTAAAATATCCAGTGCTGTTTGGAGGTAGAAGCTGGGATATTATGCCACTGATAAAGAAGATGGCTCCTTTCTCAACACTAACCCTGCCCCTTCTTGCTGTATTTCAGAAGGTCAGCAGAAGCTTTCTCTCCTGGTCACCGTTTGAGGCTTCCCTTCCCTTCTTTTGGAATTATTAGTGTAATCATTTAAACAGGATCCCAAATCCTGTTAACTCTGCAGTCTGCAGTGCAGCTGGTCCAAATCTCATGGGTCAGTTACTGCAAGTTAAAACATTGGTGTAAATATTTGCTGTCTGGCGCTGAGCACCCATCAGCGGGCACTTATGCTAACTTTTAAACGTCTGCCAATTCACTGACAAGATTTACATAAATAGTGTTGAGCTGGCATAAAAACGCAGTCAGATGTTAGCCGATTCCACCAAACAAGCAATCAAGGAGAAGTCATACTGTCCTTGAATCATGAATTGATTGTGCATAAATAAGAGGGACATTTCTCCTCAGTCAGTAACGGCTTTCCTTCTCCCTCTGCCTTGCTTCCTAGTCTGCTCTCAGTCTCTCTGCTGCAACATCTTCTGAGCCAGATCATCCTTAACCCTTATATGCCTCAAAAGCAACAGCCTTGATGCCACCTGCCTCCCTCTCTTGAGTAAACTCAACGGATCAAGGACAAGAAAAAAAGGGGCAGGCCAATTTTTCCACCAGCAGACTTCAGAGATCTGCTCCCCAGAAGATGCTAGATTACCAACGATCGGGTTGGTATTTTGTATGGGACACATTCTTCAGCCTGTTCATAGTGAGTTCCAGGAAGAGAAAAATAAACCAGAACGGCAGGGCACGTTAGACTCTTTTTATTGGTCAATCAAGTGGTCAAACACCAAGAGCTCTCCAGATGAAAGGCTGGGAGAGGTTCTACAGAAACATGGAACACCAAGAACAAGAGAGTCGTGTTTCATCCCAAAGTAGACGTGCATCTTAAATGGAAATGGAGAAGCTGGTGTTTCTTCTAAGTCTTCTTCAGCTAAGATGCCACGGGGAACAGCAGGAAGGAGAAGGGTGTAACATGTTTCTCCTGCGGCAGCTCCACAGAAACTTCCTAAGCAGCAGCTGGAATCAGGTTTACGGCGATTACATCCTGTTAAAGTGACAAGGTCAAGAAGGCATTGTCAGGTGTCCGTTCTGGACTGTGTTTGGCTTTATAAATGAGACAAATCTGTTCCCCTCCACCAATGGGACCTCCTGGAGAACTCTTTATCGTCCTCATCTCCAGAACTGGGGGAGATTATGAGGTCTTTTGGGGTCGGGTGCCACCAGAATGCCGATGATGCCCAGCTCTACCTCTCGTCACCTCCGGACTCTAAGGGAGCTACTATCTCAACTTTACAGGTGCGTTTAGCTGCAGTAATGAAATGGACGAGGATGAACAAAATGAAACTAACCCCCGAATAGAGATGGGCACGAAATGCCAAAATGGCATTCATTTCGTGGTTGTTATTCAGGCCCTGGGGTCTGCTTCGTTCCGTTTCCGTTTTTCAGGCCCCCAGGACCCACTTCGTTTCCGTTTCTTCGTTTTTTGGGTACGGCAAGCTGTGGCCGCAGGGAGCCTTCCCAGGGCCGGGAGCCACCGGAGCCGGCGGCATGCAGGCCGGGAGAGCATTCCCACAGCCACAGGGAGCCCTCCTGGGGCCGGGCGCCGCTGGAGCCGGTGGCAAGCCTGCCAGCAGGAGAGCAATCCTGTGGCCATGGGGAGTCCTCCTGGAGCCGGGCGCTGCTCCAGTCACCACCCCCAACAGGCCACCACCCCCTGGAGCACCACCAAGCACTGCCCTCCCTTGGCCCCCCTCCCCAAGGACTGATCCGCCACGCCGTCTGGCACCCCCATCAGGTCGCTACCCCTGGAGCCCCGTGCAGTGCTGCCCCAACTGGGGCCCTTCTCCCTGGGAACCACTCCGCCCCCGGAGCCACCGCCCCCGGCAGACCGCCGCCCCACACAACCCTCCCGGCCTAGACCTGGGAAACCTGTGGGGGGTGCCGCTGCACTCTTCCCCCATGCTCCAACAACACCTTCCGCTCTGGCTTCCGAGCCAGCTGCACTGTTGCTGCTTTGCCACGTGGCTGAGATCCCGGAGCCCAGCCCATAAGGGCTCGGATCCTGCCTCTTCTTGCAAGATCGGCAAAGTCTCGCGTCATCAGCTCCGGCGGGGAGGGGGTAAAGAGGCTCCGCCAGGCCCAGCTCCCTCTTGCTGCCCTCCACTTGTTGAATGACAGCCCAGCGGGCTGTCATTCACCAATTGGAGATGGCTGAACAGGGGGCTGGGATCCTGCCTCCACGCGCAGAGGCGTGATCCCAGCCCCCTCGCGCTGCCCTCCGCTGCTCCATTATTCATCGCACAAGCAGTGCGACGGCAATAACGGAAATGAACAGAACCGAAGAAAATTTTCTTGGTTCTGTTCAGTTCGAGCCTGCCCCATCGCAACAGTCGTTATTTGTACTGTTACGTAATGGAACGAATAACGGAGAACGGTAATGAAAAAATGGTCGTTTCGTGCCCATCTCTACCCCTGAAGACCATAAATGTTCAGTTTAGGTCCCTGGACTTGGAAAGCACAAGGTAAGTTCTCTGGGAGTCATGTCTGCTCCTGGAGTGTTCTCTGGTGGATGGAGACCTGATTGTGAGGCCTGTGGAACTGCCCGACTCAAGAGAGTGGCTCGGAACGCTCCCAGCCATCGTTTGCAATAAAGGAACAACTGGACTCTTACCCCATCAGTGCTGACGGAGCCACTGACAGGCGTCAGGTTGGCGATGTTAGGGACAGGGAGTGACAAGAGCTCTGAGAAGAAGAGAGAAGAGAGGATTAGCTTTGTCATAGGATGGGTGCTTGAATCCCATGGGAAGCACCTCCACACCCATCCTACGCCCAGTGACTTCATGGTGGGCATAAGGCGACCTTACCGTTCAACTTGGCAACAATCCCTCCATCAATCAGATTGGTGGCCCAGTTTTCAAGGACACTAACCTGCAACAAAGAGAGAAGTTTTCAATATCTGTTCAACATTTATAACGACATAGAACCGTGGAATAATGGACTTTGGAAGGGGCCTATATAAAGCTCTCGAGTGCAACCCCCTGCTGAAGCCAAGAACCCAAATCCAATTAGATGTGATGTGACAGGTGGCTATCAAAATTTCTCTTGAATGCCTCCAGCATTGGAGCGCTCCCTGCCCTGTGAGGTCATGGGTTCCCTTGCCTTACTCTGCTCTAACAGTTAAGAAGTTTCTCCTGAGATTGTCTAAAATCTGCCCCCTGAAGCTTCAGCCTCTTTTTAATGTGTCCTGCACTCTGGGATGACTCAGAAGAGGTCCCAAGAATACCCAGAAGTGGTTTCCCTTTCCCTTCTTCTGGAGGGAGACTTGAGGCTGCGTGCAATTTGCACAAAGTCACACAGGGTGGCTCTTCTCAATGGTAGCATGGCTGGGAATTGAGCTCTGACTCTACAGCCAGAGACCTAAACCACTGAGCGATCCAGGCAGGTTTGCAAATGAAAAAGTCACTCCCTCCCCACCCATATACTGGCAAGACTGCAATATGGGTGAAGGATGACTGTAGACCTACCGTAGCAATGGATTTTGCATGCATGTTGACTTGCCCAGTTCCTATCAATTCAATAGGACAACTCTAAGTTGGGCTAACAACTGGGTTTAGACATTTATGTTAGGCATTAAAATGTTCACTTACATCAATGGCACCAACGGCAGAAGAAGAGACGCTGACGGAGACACTGTTAAAAAAAGAGAGAGATGGAAATGCAAATGGTCTTTGTAAACTAGGCGTCTTATCTCGCTTGATGTCAAAGTGGGCCCAAGAACTAAACAAGCTTTCAGGATAATGGGCAATAAACAATGTAAGATATCAGTGTTCAAAATCTGCAATAAATGTCTTGAAAGATTACGGTCTACAGAAACAATATTAAACAATATTGCTTTAAAAAAGTTTAAGTAACAGTCATATGTTCTGACTGTTGTTTGGAGACTAGAGTAGACCCCCAGATCCACAGTATTAGGACCACTGGTTTCACTTATTCACTGTCTGAAAAATATTAAAAATACAGTAATACCTTGGTTTACGAGCATAATCTCCTCCAGAAACATGCTTTTAAACCAATACACTCTTATATCAAAGCAAATTTCTCCATAATAAATAATGGAAATTCAAGCAATTCATTCTGGGGCTCCATAGACCACATACTGTACACACAAAATGTCAAAACTCACAAAATAAGTAGGCTCGAAGTCCACATTCACACCATGGTTTACATACCTGGCTGTGGAATCTGCTCTGTTTGGGAGTATCTATTGGATTTTACTCAGTGTTTTTAATGTGACAATAAAACTTAATTTGTAGCCCTATTAAAGAAAAATATAAAGCAAAACAAAACAAGCCCCTAACCTGCACTCACCTTTGAAAACCTTCATGGCTGGTGCAAATGAGACTTCCCTCCCTCTCTCCTCCCTCTGCTTTTGAGGCTTCCCTGAGATGGAACATTCCAGACAATCACCCAGAATTCAGTAGGAGAGAAAGAGAGCCACAGTGGCTCACTTGTGATCATGTGACCTGCTCCAGTGCTTGTATTGCAAGACATTGCTTGTTGATCAAGGCAAAATTTAGAAGAAATGTTTGCTCGTCTTACAAAACACTCTGAAACCAAGGTACTTGTAAATCATGGTATTACTGTATTAAAATAAAAGAAAAATCCAAACTGTTTTCATGTGTATTACCAGAACCAGCCACTAGAAAGAGCCAGAGATCATTCTATGCATGCAATTAGTGAAGAATGCATAATATGGTCTCTTTCCCCATCTAGTGGCCAGTTTTGGTAATGCATGTGAAAAAAATTTTTTTTTCTTGCACACTCTTTCTCTCCCTCCCTCTCTCCCCTCCCTCCTCCCTCATATGTTCACTATTATCCACAGTTTTCAGTATCCAGGGATGGTTGTGCTTGGAACCAATCCCCAGCCGATATGGTGGTCTAACTGTACTTAGAGGAGAATAAAGTGGCCCCATGTAGAACATCACATTAAAGCAAAGTATTCTGCTTATATACCGCCCCATACCACTTCAAGTAGTCTCTGGGCAGTTTACAGTTTGATTATGCAGGCTACACATTGACCCCACCCCCCCAGCAAGCTGGGTGCTCATTTTACCGACCTCGGAAGGATGGAAGGATGGGTCAACCATGAGCCGCCTCCCTGGGATTGAACCCCAGGTTGTGAACACAGTTTTACCTGCAGTACAGGCATTTAACCACTGTGCCACGAGGCTCTTACTGTAAGTTTCTAGTAGGTATAATTCATCCTTGTGCAATTATATCTGTATTAGAGACAAGCACGAACCAGGAAAATGGTAGTGATGGTTCATGGTTCATCACTTTTTGAAAACTACAAACCATGAACTTTTATGAACTTTCTGACAAACTGAACTGTTTTGTGGCTTGTGCAATTAGGGACTTGCTGGAACAGTGGAACGGGTACCACCTCAGATAGAGACACAAATTTTCAGTGAGTCTTCAGCTGTGAAGTAACACATGCGTGAGGAACCTATTTTGGGGTTCTATAACCTAGATGTCCCAAATCTGTTTTTTTTTTTTTGCCAATCTTGGATGGTGTGGGGAAGAAAGGAAGACCTAGACTCTGTCCAAGGCTGGTGAAGACTGCATTTGAGATATCTGAGTTAGGGATGGGCACAAAACGGAAAAATAATGTTTCATTTTGTTTCGTGCTCACCCCCTTTTGTTTCATTTTGTTTTACATTTTTTTTTAAAAAATTCATATGAAACGAAACGAAACAAAACAAAATGGCTCCTAGAGACAACAAAATTTTAAAGGGCTCCTGCTGAGCTGTTATCGTCTGGACCCCTTTAAACCTGGCCCAGTCGGCACCAGGGGGACCCCCTGGCCTAGGTTTAAAGGGATCCAGCCATTGACAGCTTAGCAGGAACCCGCAGAAAATGGTGGGGAGGGCAGTTCCGGTGATTGTGCTGCCCTCCCCACCATTTTCTGAGGGCTCCTGCTGAGCGGTCAATGGCTGGATCCCTTTAAACTTGGCCCAGTCAATGCCAGAGGGTCCCCCTGGTGCTGACTGGGCCAGGTTTAAAGGGGTCCAGCCGTTGACACCTCAGCAGGAGCCCTCAGAAAACGATGGAACAAAATGGTTCGTTTCAATGCAAAAATGACCGTTTCGTTTCCTCCATAACAAAATGCTCCTTCCTCATTTCATTTCGTTTCATTTTGTTTTGTTATGTAACGAAACAACGAAACTATAACTAGGCTGAGCTATAGCCCATGTGTAAATCACCCATGCCTATATTACATTTTGGAGTTTCATTTTATTCTGTGCAGGCACGTTTACCTGAAGCATCCCAGAACAAACCATGAAATGGCACAATTCATGGGGTGTTTTGCTTTGTGGCCCATCCATAAGCCATATACATTCCCAGGTGACAGCATGAGATGCCAGTGGAAGCACGGAGGGCCGTAGCTTCCTGAACAAGAGTGCTGTCCCTCACACTAATCTGACGGCAATGAAGGGAAACAGTGCAAATGGGGCGGCGGCGGGGGGGAGAGGCATTTTAACATGGCCGTTCCTCAAAAGCCATTCAGGAAATCTACAAACAGCAACTCCTGGAGGACCCTGCTAGACCCTTGTTATTGTGAGAACAGGGATGATTACTTTGTTGGACATTTTGGAAGAGGGCTCCACTTACTCATCCACAGTTAAGGAGATGGACAGAGCTGTTCCTGTGACGTCCACGGTTCCAGTCAGGCGGGCAGTCTGCAGTCAAAACAAGGGCATTGCAATCCGTGAGATGGACTATTTCCCTGCCATGTTCAAAAACCTCCTCTGCTCCTGCAACTACAAAGGGCTTCTTTCCTACCACACATGCAATCCTGCGTCCTCTTACCTCCTTCTGCTGTACTCCTAGGAGCTAGGAAGAAGAAACTGGGTGGGGGGGGAGGCTACACGTTGGCGAGGTCTGTGAACTGAGCAAGGGTGGGATGGGGGAGGTCAACACACCCCAGAGAAGGCAGAGTCATATGGACCAACACCCCATCCAAAGCTGGGGGGGGTGGGCGGGAAACTTCTAGCAACACCCAACCACATTCTCCTTGAGCAAGGCACCGGGCGAGATGTTGGAAGACAGGGGTACTAAGGCGGCTGGCTGGCTGGCTGACTCGGGAGCCTCCTGGCCCTCTTTCTTTGCAATTGCCTTTCAGCAGCAATGCCTTCCTCCCAAGTGCAGCTGCAGCCAGCTTCACAGAAGCTGCAAGCCGAAGGGGAACCCCGTGGCTGCAGGAAAGCCACAGATCTGACACTTTCTGATGTTTTGACCCTGAGCATACAGCTGACTATACACACCCAAATCCCCAAACACCCTGGCTCTCATCCAGCAGATGGTAAACATCACCAGAGTAGCCACATTGAGGGAAGGGGGCGAGTCAATGTCCCTATGTTCCACTGGTTTGTTAGGGCGACTCTAGTGCAATTTACTGTGCTAAGATACCCACCTGAAGTGTTTTGCTGGTGCAGTGAATTACAGTGCAGTTGAGATCATTAAAAAAAACCCCACTTCTCCATTTTTATGAAAGCAAGGTTGTGATCGGACTCCCATTCTGTCGGTCACCAATAAGGCGTTTAAAAAAGTTGCTTGGCTTTGATTTGGTGAAGGGGATTCGGTGTTGATAATTGGGGAAAAGGAATTTGGAGGTGAGAAAACAAGGGCCCAGAAACTGGAGAGGAGTCCTATGCTTCTCTTGGCACCAAGGAGAACAAAAGGACATAAGAACATAAGGACATAAGAAGAGCCCTGCTGGATCAGGCCAAAGGCCCACCTAGTCCAGCTTCCTGTATCTCACAGTGTCCCCACCAAATGCCCCTGGGAGTGCATGAGACAAGATCTCTGTCTCCTGATATCACCCCTGCATCTGGCCCTTGAAGGACCCCGGTTTTAAGCCTGGAGATGATACATCTCCATCCTAGTTTGTAACCTGTGATGGACTTTTCCTCCAGGAATTGTCCAATCCCCCTTTAAGAACATAAGGACATAAGAAGAGCCCTGCTGGATCAGGCCAAAGGCCCATCTAGTCCAGCTTCCTGTATCTCACAGTAGCCCCACCAGATGCATCTGGGAGCGCACGAGACTTGATATCTGTCTCCTGATCACCTCCCCTGCATTTGGTCCTTAAAGTACCCCTGTTTTAAGCCTGGAGATGACACATTGGCAAAGAGCCCTCTGCTCATCTTACTTACAATATCCACGGCAAAGAGGGACTTGGGACCACTGGCAGTCTGGGCAAAGACGTCAACGGTGGCAACAAGGTTTATGGTGGCTCGTCCGTTTTCGAAAGCAACCACTTGAACATCCTTAATCTGAACCTTGGCCTCCAGAGGCACATTGGCGGGAAGAGTCCCCTGGAGAGAAAGAAAAGGCACAGGATCAAGATGCAAGGCAAGGCAGACCGAAGGCATAGGAAACGCCTTCCAGGAAAAGGAGATGTCCAACAGAAATGCCTTACCGGAGGTAACAAGGACCGAAGGATAGAGATGTCCAGTATGCCAGACACCTGGAATGGCAGGGAAGCAAAGCAACAGGAAAAGTGAGCTACTTGGTGTCTCTACTGCGCAATTCACAACCTCCCCAAGCTGCCCCCCACGGTGGTGACTTCTCTTTGCCTGCATCTTCTTAATGTTGACAACCTCAAGCGGGTCCAGAGGAGGGTGACTAGGATGGTTGAAGGTCTGGAAGAAATGTCTTTCGAGGAACGGCTTAGGGAACTGGGAATGTTTAGCCTTTCAAAAAGAAGGCTGAGAGGGGATATGATAGCTCTGTTTAAATATTTGAAAGGATGTCGTATTGAGGAAGGGACTGGATTGTTTTCCATGGCTTCAGAGACTAGGACTCGGGCAGTGGTCTCAAACTACAGGAAAAGAGATTCCATTTGAACATCAGGAAGAACTTCATGACGGTTAGAGCTGTCCGTCAAGGGAGTAAGCGTTCACAAAGGAGGGGGGTGGAGTCTCTGTCTTTGGAGGTTTTTAAGCAGAGGCTGGAGGGCCATCTGTTGGGTGTACTTTGATGGGGGTTCCTGCATGGCAGCGGGTTGGACTGGATGGCCCTTGAGGTTTCTTCCAACTCTATGATTCTATGATTCCATGGCAGCCAACCAAGAAAGGTTGCATTTTGGGCCCGCTGTTCCTTGTTTACAGGAACACAACTGAGGCTGATAGATAGTATGAACGACATCAAGAACACTAGTAAGAGCATAGAAAGACCTCTGACAGATATAATCCAGAGGCCCTCCTAGCCTACTGCTAGAGTCACTTAGTTCACCATTGAATCAATTGACTTTCCAAGTGTTTTGTTAGATTCCATATGAGCAGAATTTCAGATCAGCCCTTAGATTTGAACCAGCTATGATAAAAGGAGGGGGAACCTATACATTTTCCCACCTGCATTACCAGAGACCATGCTGTGTATTATTTGCTAACAAGTAACTCCATGGACATGGAGTCACGAAGGGTCGGTCATGACTGAAACGACACAACACACACACACACACACACACACACACACACACACACACACACACACACACACACACACACACACACACACACACAAAATCATATAGTACATAGTCCCTCTTGTGGCTGCTTCTGGTAGTACACATGAAAATAGTTTTTTCCCCTGGATTTTTTTGTTATAAATTTTATAAATTTTATATTTTTTATATTTAAATATAAAATATAAAACATTTTGTATTAAATATTAATATTGATGTTAGCTCACAGGACTTGACTTCCCAACACTTTGGTCTCCCTCCTCTGGACACCTTTCGGCTTGTTGAGATCCTTCCGATATCACTAATCTATGATATCAGCTAATCTATGGACACCGCGTCTTCCAACACTTCTCTTCCTCCCTTCCGTGACATACCTGAGAACTGGCTTAATAGGAAAAGGCCCTCTTAATTAATTCTCCTGTCTTCCTCTACCAGCCGTCCTTCTCCTATGTCCCTCTTCCCGTGAGGCAAAAAAAACAACACCCGACACGAGTGCTGGTTCTGGTACTGGCAAAACAGTCCAGAGAGAAACTCCTTCCTCTACACACCCTTCTTATCTTCTTTATGCCCTACGATGCCCTCACCCTGGGAAATTATTTCTTCTTCTTCATTTTTTAAAACTACAGTTGCCAGATTTCTCCCCGCCCACCCAGCATGGTCTGCAAAATGAAATCTGTCTGGGCAAGGTGGAGCTGGTGCCTTACCCCTTCTTTGAGGTGCAGGTTGAGGTTTCCTGCATTCAGATGGAGTCGGAGCAAAGAGGTCAGGATGTCTTTGGAGAAGAAAACTGTGGAGGTGCCATCCCCAGACTGACGCAGAGGCAGACTGGATGCATCTATTGCAGGGAACTGGAACGACTTGCCTGAAGAACCAACAAGCCCCAACTGGAAGAAAGATCAGAAGAACCATCCTTGAGAGAGGGACACCAAACAGTGCCCCAAGCTGACCGAGAGTCCTGTGGTGTGAAAATGTGAATCAGAAGAACGAGGCACACAGCCCTCATCACAGGAGAGGCCAATGGCTTGGGAGTCAGTGGGGTGGCGAATCTGTCCTGGGTTTTAATCAGAACATCCAAGACCCCCAGTGGATTTTGTTAAGAGTGGGGCTAAGCATTTCGCATCACTCCCAAGAGGATTCGCTGCCTTGTCGACTTCAGAGCCGCCCCCTGAGCTGCTCCCTTGTGTGTGCAGTGGTGCACCTGGCGCCATTAGGTTCTGAGAACAGAACTCCTCTCCCTAAAAGCCGTGCCGTTTGATTATTTGTAGGCATCATGGCTATTGCTTAATTATGCCATGTTGGATGCAACCAATCCCCCCCCAAAGGTCATCTTATGTTCCCTTCGCGTGTTCCATGTTCCCACAGCATGGAAACAAGGTGCCCCCAGAGGCTACTGCTTGGGAGCCAAGACAGATACCATTGGCCCTTTTGCCTGGACCTCTTAGCGAAGACCTTGGTGTGTGTGTGTGTGTGTGTGTGTGTGTGTGTGTGTGTGTGTGTGTGTGTGTGTGTGTGTGTGTGTGTGTGTGTGTGTGTGTGTGTGTGTGTGTGTGTGTAGGGCAAATTGAAATTGAATTAGCAAGGGAAGAAAATGGGGTGTTTTGCCTTCTCTCCCTTGGCCTGGCTTTCCCCACCCAAAACGGCACCCCTTCGCCATGTGTCTTTTCAATCAAGACAGGAAAAGGTAGAAGCACTTGGATTGGGAAGAGGATTTACCTGCCTATGCCTTGCTCTAGCTCAGGCATGTCCAAACTTTGGTCCTCCTGATGTTTTGGACCACAACTCCCAGATTTCTAAGCTTCGATGGCCAATGGCAAAGGACTTTTGGAGTTGTAGTCCAAAACATCTGGAGGGCCAAAGTTTGGACATGTCTGCTCTAGCTGAACTTATTTCATGTTTTTTTGTTTTTTAAAAAAAACACCCCGGGGATCTTACATATCACAGACTTGGCCTTTTCAAATACACCAAAGGTGCAGCTGCATCAAAAGTCTGTTCCAAGAGGATGGCCAGGTGACCTCCGGGTTACTAGAAATGAGGCACACCCTCATGGGGGAACCCTAAAACCCAACTTGGGTCAAAGGTTGTGTTCAAGGCCAGTCAGAGCCCGTCACTCTTCCAGCAAAGCTGAAATCCCTGGGAGCTGAACACCCCTTGGATGGCTACCACGTGAGCCCGATCGCCCGCTTAGCAGATTGTGGGGGAAGCAGGTGCCAAGCATGGGCTTGTGTTTCCTCTCCTTGACATCTCAAAGAGAGCCTTCCTGAGTCTGGTGGGGTTTGTTTGCAAGAGAGTGTGGGATGATGGCCAGCCTCCGGGGAGGAACCATCACAAGCACTAAAAGAGAAAAAGGAAAAGAAACAGAAACAGAAAAAGGAAAAGAAAAGATGTCTTACGTTCAGGCCCAGCAGGAGTCCGTTATCAGTGGCCAAAGGCGTGTTGGCAAGGGTGTATTGCAACGCTCCGAGACCGTCAAGTGGCAGCAACGCTGGGCAGAGAAGAAACAGACATCAGAGAAGGAAGAAACATTTCCTAGTGGCCCCGAAGGGCCTCCTGCTCCCGGGAATTCCCCCAAGTGGTCCATGCGAAATACAGTGGAACCTTGACTTACGTCATTAATCCATTGCGGAGGTCTAGACATAAGTCAAACATGCCTTAAGTCAAACATAGAAAGTACAGATGGGCACAAATAAAAAAAAATGATGCTTCGTTTGTCGTTTGTCGTTTGGAGGGTCCGTTTCGGTTCGTTTCCATTTTTCATGAATTTATGCAAAAAGTTCATTTTTGTTTTCGTTTGTTTCGTTACCGTTTGTTACCAGTTATTTCAATTTTTTGTGATCTTTTTTAGCATTTAAAGCAGTTCACTGTATTGCAGTAACGGAAACGAAACGCACGACAAAATTTCCGGTGTTTCTGTTCGTTTTGTTTCATTTTGGAGACAAAATTCATTTCATTGTGTAATGAAACGAAAAAATGAAAACGGAAACGAAAAATTGTTTGTTTCGTGCCCATCTCTAATAGAAAGTAATGGAAAAGTGGATTAATCCGTTCCAGACGATGACAGCAATTTAACACAAATTTGACTGGGATAGGAGATTCCTTCAGGGGATGTAAATGAAATGTCTCTTCAAAGAGAGGAGGAGGCAGTGGAATTATAGTCCACAAGTTATACGCCTCCACTTTTCAATGTTCATAGCAACAATGTATAACATTTAAGTTTTACTGATTTTTAACCTGACGTTCCAAGTTCTTGATAAGGATCAATAAGCATGAGAAAAGTCAAAATTATTGAAGTGTTGACAAACCCGACTGTGGGTGTCCGATACATTTCTCTGAAGGTCTCATTGACCCAACTAAAGGATTAGCATGACCACAGAAAAGGATAAAGTGTGGGGGTGCCAGTCTACGAAGAACAGCAAATATTTTGTGGTTAGCTAGGAAGTAGGAGACTTTTGATGGCCAACTGGGTATGATCTAAGAAAAACGTGAGAGGAACAACACGTATAACATGCGTAAGTTGCGGTCACAAAAAAGGTATAAAAGGATGAGAGACCACTTTGGGGGGGGGATCCAGAACAGCAGGGTTTGATCTGTGCTATGGATCAATTTAAGCTGTGCTGGAACTATTACTAATACCTTTGCTCTGTATATAATTCTTGCTTGCGCTATTCTTGCTGTATAATATCTATAATTCTGGGTTTCTATGTCTGTCTAATAAACTAAATGAACTAACTCTTTGTATGGCAATTTTTGAGTAACCACCTGAATTTATCATTCTGAACAGCCCTATGCTTATCATTAGAGTCCCACAACTGTACAGCTCCCCAACTAAAATGCTTCCATTGTGGGCTGAGCCGACTGTCTAAGCAGTGAGGCCAGCCCTGAGCTCCCGGCCTTTCTTTTCCTCCGGCGGAAGCTTCGGCGAGGCTGAGGACCAGCTCCAGGTACTCGGAGCTGGCCTTGACAAAGCCACCACTCCCAGAGGAGAGGAAGAAGGCAGGAGCAGTTTGGAGGCAGCAGCCACGATGCTGGGTTGTGGCTGCCACCCGATTCCGGGGCCTTGCATCGGGGCTCTGAGCTGTAAGTCAAAGCCTGCGGTGCAAGTCAAACAGGCCCCTTCTTGCTGCAAGTCAAATATGCTGTAAGTCAAGTGGCATGTAAGTCAAGGTTCCACTGTAGATCGTGTGTAAAACGACAGAACTTGGGACATGGTAGTGCATCATGGTGTGCAGAGGTTTCTTAGTCCAGTGGGTAGGCAAGAAACATGAGTGGGTCACTTGGGGGGGGTCACCTACTGATGGCCTGCATGAACCGGGGAGTCCTCCGAGAAATAAGTGTCGGGTGTGGTAGCTTTGTGGACCATGCTGAGGATGTGGCCATGTGGCAAACCCTTGTGGCCCTTTTCATGCTTGCCAAGAGAGACTATTTCTCAGGTAGTCTGAGAAAGGTTTTTATCTTCCTCGTCAGAATTGTTTCCTTCCACAGTGGAATGAGACCAGGAAGAAAGTTGTCCTTTGCGGTGAAGGTTTCTACAAATGGCACACATCACCTCTGCAGCACACAACCTGGCTCCTTTCCCTTGGTGAAACAAAGCCCTGATACACACGCCAGCTCACAAAGCTGCCACAGACCGACTGGAGGGTTGGACCACACGATCGAAACAACCCTCCTGGTGCATCTAACGAAGAACGGTCCTTGTTGCAACCATCGTTTTGCAAGAGGTCGTTCTAACAAACGTGAGAGCAGAACGCTGCCAAATTAAGTCCCCAATTATGCCAATGTTTTGCACACACAGAGGGTAAGAAGAACATGGGGTCTCCGTCTTAACTGAATGAAGCATGAGATCAGTCAGAATTTGCCTCTCTGCTACCCACTGAGTGGAAGAGGAATCATAGAAAGTCCATGCAAAGAGCACAACGTTGAGGCGTTTTTTTTCTAACAAAAGGAGAGAGCAGTGAGAATTTTGGGTGAAGAATACGAGCTGTAAAAATGCCCTAGTAGAAGCATTTGGACACCATTAAATAATGGGTTTTAAATTGGGGCATCTGGGCTGTCTCTGTGGTTCCCCGAGTCCTTCCCATAGGGGTAGCCCTATTAATTAAAGATCATAGAATCATTGAATCGTAGAGTTGGAAGTGACCTCAAGGGCCTTCCCGTCCCCTCTTCAATGTGACATCCTTTCAAATATTTAAACATAGCTATCATATCTCCTCTCAGCCTTCTTTTTGTAAGGCTAAACCTTCCCAGCTCCCTAAGCCGCTCCTCCAAAGCGTCTTATTACAGCAGCCCTACATGGGTCTGGATAACTCAAGACCATGATTTCCTTTGTCTAGTCAATTATCTTCACACATGCCCTGCCCAGTCACTGACTTCAGCATAATTGTCTGTTTAAATCCCATTACTGTCTTTGCTTACATCAAATAAAATCCACAGGTTTCATGTAGGATCAAGGAATGAATGAATGAATGAATGAATGAATGAATGAATGAATGAATGAATGAATGAATCACTTACTATTAACAGTTCCAAGAAGCCCAGACAGTACAGGTGCAACAAGATCTATAACTGGACAGAGCTGTAAGGGAGAGGCAGGGAAGAGGGAATCAGGTGGGATGACCACTGAATTGTTATTTGGACTTTTTAAAATTTGACATTTGCATGTTGTGTGTCCTTTAAAAAATAGGGAAAAAGTTACGCTGGATGAGTGAATAGTCAGCCAATGGTACATGGATATAGCTGTTCTAGAGGAAAGTACTGCAGAAAGACAAAGGAAGGAAGGAAGGAAGGAAGGAAGGAAGGAAGGAAGGAAGGAAGGAAGGAAGGAAGGAAGGAAGGAAGGAAGGAAGGAAGGAACTGATAGATGGATGAATGGATGGATGGATGGAAGGAAGGAAGGAAGGAAGGAAGGAACTGATGGATGGATGAATGGATGGATGGATGGAAGGAGCTGATGATGAATGAATGGATAGATGGAAGAAAGGAAGGAAGGAAGGACAGAAAAGGAAAAAGGAACTGCAAATCTAGGAGATCTCCAGCGGACTAAGAACAAGAAGCTGGATGAACAATAATTGTTTACATGTGGGAAGGGTCAGACATCATGACTGCCAGAAGGAGGATAATCTACAAGTTCAATTATCCCATCATGCATTGCCTCCAGTCTGTGCTGCAAGCTTTAGCGAGGGAGAGAATTAAGTCAGATGGACCAGCAATCAGCCTTCTTCCTTTATCCTGTGCTGGAGGCTGCCTTATACTTAAGGTGAGGCCAGAGAGCCACCCACTCCGGTATGCTCTGTTACTCCGGTAGGCTGAACTGAGATGCCATCTCATTCAGACATTGGCCAGGGATGAGGAGGCACGTGGTGGCACTCACTGTCAAGTCGGACTTAAGTCACACCAGTGACTTGGCACAGACTTGACTCACAGTGTTTTTTGCAATGACTTAGACTCAACATGCGACCCAGAACTTGGCCACCTCCCCCCTTTTTGTGCGTGTGGAAGAAGATATTGTTTTTAAGAGGGACCTGGACGTGGTATCAAAGACTCAGACTCAAAGACTTGCCAGTGTCCCTAATTTGGGGTGGAGGGGGCTGGCAGCTAACTGGTCAGGCTGGCGCTGGTTATCTCGAGGAGAGACTATTGTAATGCTCTTTACATGGGGCTTCCCTTGACTCTTGTTCAGCGACTGCAGCGGGTGCAGAATGCTGCGGCCAGATGGGTGGCTGGTGCTGGTCGATTCGATCACATCAAACCCCCCCCCCATTCTGGCTCGGCTGCATTGGCTACCCGTTGCCTCCCGAATAAGGTTCAAGGTACTGGTTTTGATTTACAAACCCCCCATGGCTTGGGACCACAATATCTGATGGAGTGTATCATCGAAAGATCAACATCGGCCTGACCCACTGGAACATCCCAGTCCTTTGCTCTTTGGAGTGCCACTCCCCGGAAGGCGCGTAAAGCTTCTACTAGGAATCGCGCCTTCTCAGTGGCTGGTTCCACCTTGAGCAATATCAGAACCGCAGAATCCCTCAAAGCATTCAAGAAGCTATTTAAAAACTGGCTCTTTACTGCTGCGTTCGGTGAACTCGGGGGTTGATACACTCTTGAGCAGGGATTTGAATTATTATGTCCACCCTTTTCTTCTTCTTGGTTTTTTTCTCTCTTCGCCATCTTACGCTAGTGTTATTATTAGTATTTTATTTTTATTTTGTGAGTATTGTATTGTGGAACTTTTGTATTTGTTAGCCGCCTTGAGTTCCTTTGGGAAAATCTGGCGGGATATAAATAGAAATATAAATAAATCTAAATAAATCAACATCCACACGTGGCTATCTTGGATCTCTACTCAGTTCCAAGCCAAGAAGCTAAAAAGTGAAGGAGAAGAATCCGAATGAAGAGAGTTTCTGGAAGACTCACCAGATCAGGAAGGGCCTTGTTCAAGAGTTCATTGACAGGACCTTCCAGTGCAGGAAGCAACCTGGGAAAAGAAGATGTTGATGAGCACCCGACCCGTTATGCACTGGGGATGCTTTTTGGAATTGGTTGAGCAGGCCATGGGAGTTAACAGCGACCTGTTTGTAACCTGATGTTCTCTTATTGGTCAGAATTTGGGGAATATTTTTTTTGGGGGGTGTCAACCACTCTGAATCTGCCCCATCCTAGCCATCCCACCTAGTGCCAGGACATTAATCTAATCAACACCTTGAAAGTCTGCAAATGCCACCTTCTGTTCCCCAGTCCATTCATAGAATCATTGAATCATAAGAGTTGGAAGAGACCTCAAGGGCCATCCAGTCCAACCCCCTGCCATGCAGGAACCCCCATCACAGTATTTCCGACATATGGTCATCCAGCCTCTGCTTAAAAACCTCCAAAGAAGGAGACTCCACCACCCTCCTTTGGGGCAGCATATTATTCCACTGCCGAACACCTCTGTCAGGAAGTTCTTCCTAGTGTTCAAATGGAATCTCTTTTCCTGCAGTTTGAAACCATTGCCCTGAGTCCTAATCTTTGAAGCCATTGTAAACAAACCTATTCCCTTTTCAATATCTTTCAAACAGAGATGAGCACGACTCAAAAAAAATGGTGTTTCATTTGTCGTTTGGTCGTTTAGGGGTCCGTTTCGGTTCGTTTTCGTTTTCGTGACTTTTTTGCAAAAAATTTCATTTTCGTTTCGTTAGGTAACAAAACAAAAAATGAAAACAAAAATGAAAAATTACTGTTTCGTTAGCATTCTTTTTAGTTCAATGCATCTGCTGCAACGAAAACGAAAAACACGGCAAATTTGGTCGTTTTGTTTTCGTTTTCATTTTGTTTTAAAAAAATTTGTTTCGTTTTCATTGCGTAACAAAACGAAAAACGAAAACGAAAATGAAAAATCGCTCGTTTCGTGCCCATCTCTACTTTCAAATATTTAAACATAGCTATCATATCCCTTCTCAGCCTTCTTTGTGAAAGGCTAAACATCCCCAGTTCCCTAAGCTGTTCCTTGAGTTGTAAGACATTTCTTCCAGACCCTCAACCATCCTGGTCGCCCTCCTCTGCACCCGCTCGAGGTTGTCAACATCCTTTGTAGATAGAGGCGCACAGAACTGAACACCGTACTCCAGGTGGGGTCTGACCAGAACAGAATAGAGTGGTACTATCACGTCCCTTGATCTAGACACAATGCTTCTGTTGATGCAACCAAGAATCGCATTGGTTTTCCTGGCTGCTGCATCACACTGCTGACTCATGTTCAATTTGTGGTCCACCAAGACTCCCAGATCCCTTTCACAAGTACAGTGGTCCCCCGATCTTTCATGGTTCATACACTGCGGTCCTGCTATATTGCGGGATCACAGTATATGAAAAAGGCTCCCTGGAGTAAGGGGGGAAAGTCCCTCGGAGGCCTCAGAAATCATTTGGGGCCTCCAGAAGGCCCAGGAAGGCCCGCACAGGCCCATTCGGGGCAGCACCAGGCTGGGGGTAAGTACAAGAGCCCCCACCTAGACCCCCCCAGGCCTGACCCGACCTGCATCAGCATATAGCAGATTTTCAATTAACGCAGGTTGGCTCGGGTCTCTAACCCCGCAATAGGTGTGGGGGGGTCACTGTACTATTTTCCAACCAGGTATCTCCCATCCTATATCTGTGCTAGTTGTTCGGCAGCCCCATCAATCCTGCCCATGGTCTATGGAAAACCATCGGGTGGATCTTGCACAAGTGGATTGTGATCCTTGACAGTTCTCAAGAAGACGTCTGTTAGTACATCTGTTAGTCCTAAGGTTAAACTAGACTTTAGATTTCTCATCTTTCCCCTGGATGCATACCTGAAGTTGTGGAAATGGGCCGTATCTCCAAGCAACTGAGGAAATGGGCCGTATCTCACAAAAGCTTATGTCACCATGCAATTGGTTTGGACAAGGGCCTGTCCATTTCTTCTGTTTATGCAGAAGGGACAAGATTTAGGCAGGTCCTCAGGATGAGAAATTCAGATGTGATCGAGGAAGGAATGAACCGGATTCAAAGGTGCCAGAGGAGGACTCTTGGGTGTATTCTAGGACAGCCTAGGACCCCAGCTCAGGCAGCCATGCCTGTTACGTTGGCCATTTGGATGTTTGGCCAGCATTTGCCATTCTGCACATAGCACTAAAATTAACCATTAATACTGCCTTAAAGAGTGGAACCTGTGTGGTTTCCATTCAGGCTCTTAAATCTGTTCATGGCAGTTCTGTCTTGCTAGGAAGACGGCTTAGGAAAGGCCTGTAGGGTACCAGCAGAGAAACATTTGCAGAATTTGGAAAACCAGACGTCACGTTTTGCACTCCTTATGTCCCTGAGCGAGCTGCAGAGCAACCATGAAGAGCATAATGAATTTTATCAAGTGGATAATTGCAGAGTGTGTGCATGAAAGCCTTAGCACTTGCTTTCTGAAAAGAAGCATACCTCATCGCAAGCAAGAACCCAGTAAAATACAGGGAAGGATGCATTGAACTCTAGAGGCACCACTCACCCGGTCTCAATCTGGGTGGATATTTCACAGCTTTGAGGAGTAATAACGAGAGAGCCTGCATTATTGACCACCATTTTGGTATTTCCTGCAATGTGCACCTTCACCTTGACATCTAGCAGGTTACTCCCGATCCTGGAAAAGCAGATGAGACAACCCCCTTGAGCAATTCAAGTTTCAGAAACATGTTTCACCGTTCAAGGTCCTGCTGGCGTCTTCATCAGGGTCTGGTATCTGAATCCCAAATAATAAATACAGCTTACATGGGTTGTACATGCTGACTTTGATCCCGAGGGCAAGAGAAAGGAAGTAAGGAAGGAAGAAGATAGATAGATAGATAGATAGATAGATAGATAGATAGATAGATAGATAGATAGATAGATAGATGGAAGGAAGGAAGAAAGGAAGGAAGGAAGGAAGGAAGGAAGGAAGGAAGGAAGGAAGGAGATAGATAGATAGATAGATAGATAGATAGATAGATAGATAGATAGATAGATAGATAGATAGATAGATAGATGGAAGGAAGGAAGGAAGGAAGGAAGGAAGGAAGGAAGGAAGGAAGGAAGGAAGGAAGGAAGGAAGGAAGATATTAGATAGATAGATAGATAGATAGATAGATAGATAGATAGATAGATAGATAGATAGATAGATAGATAGATAGATAGATAGATAGATGGAAGGAAGGAAGGAAGGAAGGAAGGAAGGAAGGAAGGAAGGAAGGAAGGAAGGAAGGAAGGAAGGAAGGAAGGAAGGAAGATATTAGATAGATAGATAGATAGATAGATAGATAGATAGATAGATAGATAGATAGATAGATAGATAGATAGATAGATAGATAGATAGATAGATAGATGGAAGGAAGGAAGGAAGGAAGATATTAGATAGATAGATAGATAGATAGATAAGAAAGCCTCTTCGAATGGTGTAACGCCGAGGCAATGAGAAGGAAAGGAAAGGGGAGAGAGGAAAGCAACTCACAGGTTGGCCTTGACTGCCAGGCTGACGTCGATGCCAATTTTCAATCCATCTGGGTTCACAAACTGCAAGGTAACGCCGAGAATTTGGGCATCTGTAATTTCCAAGCTGGAATGTGGAGGAGGACAGCAAGTCAGAAGCGGAAACCAAAAGCATGAAAGCAAAAACATGATGCCCCATTCCATCCCACATACACGAACATCTTAGATCTGACTGTTTCCACGAACTGTGTCACGTTATAGGCAGGGACCTGAGGTGACAATACTGCGCAACTGAAAGTTCCCGGCCTCTCAAATTCAGCCGCACAGGGTCTCATATTGGTGTGCGCACATGCCTTGGGAACTTGAAAATTATGGGTGTCACTGCTCAGAACAGAGGGGCTGGGGGGGAGGCATATGGGGAATATACATCTTTTGAATCAGTGATCAAACAGTAAATTTGTCCTGAAGGAGGTTGCAGGGTGGATCAATCCACATGGATATTTCAAGGACTTGGGTTGGCTCAGATGCTTTACAGGCAGTCCTTCACGAGGGACCACAGTGTGTCCTCTTCTCTTACCACATGGGTGTCAAGGAACTCTTGAAGGCATGTCCAAACTTCGGCCTTCTAGATGTTTTGGACCACAACTCCCACAGTCCTTTGTCACTGGCAATGTAAGCTTAGAATTCTGGGAGTTGTGGTCCAAAACATCAGGAGGGCTGAAGTTTGGACATGCTGGTCTTAGGGGGATGCAGTGGAACTTCTCCACCTTGGAGAAAACTCTAGAGCATCTTACAAAGGATATTGTCAGTTCACATGGGACTCTGGTCCACATCTTGTAGAAATTCCTGGGCCTCCCTGTTGGCTTTTGAAGACAGAAACAGTGTGCCCTACAACATACCCCTAACAACATTCAAATATGTTTGGAAACAATCAACTAGTAAACTGGTAAGAGGAAAAACAGAACCGACCACTATTAGGTTAACAGGAGCACGACTGGCATTTGCAAGGCATTGGAAAAATAATAATCAGTTGAGTTTGGATGAAGGGCACAACGAGAGACAGAATTTAGCCACTAAGGATAAATTAACTTGCGAACTGAAAGTTAGAAAAGGCTTATGAAAGAAAATCATTGTAATGGGATGGGGGTTGCTTTTTTAGAACACATATTTATTTAACACAAATGTTGCATCCCAACAAAACAATCGTTTTATTTCTGGGATGAAATGGGGCATAGCTATGATGACACATAACTTGTCTTTTGTTATGACTTTAATTTTCAAAAAATAAATAAATCACAATTGTTTTTAAAAAGGGTGCAGGAAGTTGTCCTTCTGGGAATGCTGTCAGTGGAGGTCCTCAGTCATCCAGGTGAGGTTATCTGGAAGTTGAGTCAGGGCAACTGGGCTTCTTTTCTTGTGAGACTGAAACAATTCATTACTCATCCAAGTAGCATGGCTGGACTGGTGAAGCTGCTTGGATGAGTCGTGAAACGCTTTGATCTCACCAAGTCCACTTGCCGTGACTCAACTTGCAGATTCTGGGAATACTGATTTTTCATTGCTCATCCCATTGACCCAAGATGAGCTTGTAGAGAGCTTCAAGAACGTTCAGTGCTTCCTTTGCATCAAGACCATGGTAAAGGATAGCTCAACCAAGCTTTCCAAATCAAGTAACTCACCTAAGGAGATCTCCTCCAAGGACGTTACCGAGTAGACCATTGTTGCCTCCTAGGAGTCCTCCAAGAAGTCCTCCTTGTCTTCCTCCACTGCTGCTGCCGCCCCCGAGAACTTTGCCCAAGAGTCCACTCAGTAAGCCGTTTTGCTGCAGTGCACTTCCAACCGCTGTCGAGGGTTGTCGGCAAAGTCAATGAAACGGGAAAGTCAATGAAACAGCATTCAGTTCCAGCACTGTCCCTCGCCCAGCGACACCTTTGCCCCACCTCCTCCTTTGCCGCCCTTGTCAGTATTAGCACCCCTCTCCTGCCCCGGGTTTCATTTACAGAACTTCTTCCTGGTTTGACAACTAACCCTCTCGCTCTCTGTTTCTTCCACATGGAAATCGGCCCAGACTCTTCCAGATCTTGGGCTCCATGACGGCTCTCTGCCATGCGGCACCTCTTTGCCCCCACCACCACCACCAAAGGCTCGCAAGACTTACTGGCAGTCTTGCTGGCAAGACTTCGGTAAGCCCTCAAAAGGATGGTTCCATGTGGCTCCGGCCTCTTCGGTGGCCGGGTTTTCCCACCCACCCACCACTTCAAGCATTAGTATGAGTCTGGCTGGTCGCCAGGTGGGCCAGATAGGAATTTTTGACCCGTGCACAGATTGGCCCGGTGCCCAGGGATTTTTTTTTGCCTATCCCATACTGGTGCTGGGCGGTGGGTTGAGTTGTAGGTTTGAGGACTGGCCACACGGGCGGTAGTGTGGAGAACGGCAAGGCAGTAGGTGAGTCAGATCCCACATTCTCTTCGGGTCCATCCAACCTTGCAGCATTGTGGATCCAGAGATTACAATGGGGGGAGCATGCGCCTGGGGCCCCTACCGGGTTGGCAGGCACAAATGGCGGGCCTGGTCAACCTGGGATGAGGTAAGGGGACTTGCTGGCTGAGTTTGTCCTGTCCCTGGACAGGGCACACTCGGGGCTATTGACTCACCCTAACAGACTGCCAGTTGGAGGAGTTCCAGGACACCCCGAGGTACCAACTTTGAAGCCACACTACAGCAGACCCCTATCTGGAGTTGTGTTTTCTGTTTGCAGTTGAAGATAATAAGGTGTGGCCCAGAGTTTGTACCCAAAACCTGTGTCTAGCATGATCGTTTCAGCGTGGGGGGGGGAGTTGGACTCTTAGACAAGATTTGACATGGGGACTCTAAAAGGCTCACCACCCACTTCTGAGAGAAATGGCTCTAGTGCAGTGATGGCAAACATTTTAGAGACTGAGTGCCCAAACTGTGATTCAAAACCCACTCATTTTTTGCAAAGTGCCCATACAGCAATTTAACCTGAATCCAGGTGGCTGTGAAGGGGCAATGTCAGGTGCCCACAGAAAGGGCTCCGAGCGCCACCTTTGGCACCTGTGCCATCGGTTCACCAACACTGCTCTAGTGCCATGTCCCTGCTTCAAGCACCAGGATGTCCAGCATTCTCAACCTGCTTAGAGAGAAGCATGTTGAGAAGCCCTCTACTCTTGCTTTCTTCATGGGGATGACAAGGAGTCAGAAGAAGAGAGAGTCCTGTTTGCACAGAGATTCTTGAGCCCTGGAGATCTTCTGCTTTTCCAGGGAAAAAAAAACCTTTGGATGGAGCTCTGCCAAGGAACAGATGCTGCTGTTCCAACCCAGCTCCATAGTTGGCAGAAAATCCCCATGGGCCACCAGCTTCCTCATAGTGCAGTGGTGGCCAAGCTTTGGCCCTCCAGATGTTCTGGACCACATCTCCCAGAATTCCAAGCCTGTACTGCCAATGACAAAGGGCTGTGGAAGTTGTGGTCCAAAACAACTGGAGGGCTTAATTTTGGCCACCACTGTCATAGTGGTTCAAAACAGATGTTTATCTGGATTAAAAGCTCCCTCCTGATTCTAACCAGGAACATGGACTATTCATAGCAATTAGCAACCCACAGTCTTTCTTCAGGTTTTGGGAGGGGACAGATTCCGTAGGTTGGTGATGAATAGGGATATTGACTCCTGACCTTGAGTTCCCAGATGTTCTCGGACTAACATTCCCAGAAACCATCAGCACAAGCCCTGCTGGTTAGGATTTCTGGGAGACCTAAAGTTGGGGACCACTGATCTAGAGATAATGAAAAGGGTCCTTTTGAGTGGCCCAAAGTTCTGGTGTGGATACCATCCTGGGAGCATTAGTTAGGAAAATAATAATATCTCCCTGGCCATCCCGGCATTTTGGAATAAACTGCCAATGGAGATTAGACTAGCAGTTTCACTGCCGGCCTTTGGGAGGGTGTTAAAGACCTGGCTCTTTAGAGAAAGCCTTGGGTGACCACTGAGTGCACAGTGGTTCTTGTTAGTTGTTAGTTTGTTTGTTCCAGCCCTTTCTTGCCGGAGTCTGCCTTGTTGTATGGTTGTGCATGTTATGTTTTTGTTTTTCTTGATTTCGTATGTTCGGGCAAGTTGTTTATTTGCAATTTGTTGTACACCACCCAGAGTTCCCGAGGGAATGTCGGGCGGTCAACAAGTACAAATTAAGTTAAGTTAAATAAAATAAAATAAAATAAATAAATAAATAAATAAATAAATAAATAAATAAATAAATAAATAAATAAAATGATACTAAGGTTCTGCCCAAAGATAACATAACAGGACACCCTAAAGCAGGGATATCCAAACTTTTTGCATGGAGGGCCAGATTTGGTGAGGTGAAAATGTCTGTGGGCTGACTATTCAGCCTGAAGGGGGGAGAAAGGGCATGGTCCATGCGCATCTGCAACAGCCGCAAATGCTCTGGTTTCAAGGCATCCAAGGGTTCAACAGCTGTTGCATGGATTGGGAATCGGCCTGCACACTCCCATGTTGCACTGTTGCTCGCAGATGCTGCCCTCCCTGGCAAGGTGGTGGCGAAGATGCTGCAGCAACGGAGCCAGGGGTGGGTAGGCAGGGAAGATGGCTAGGGGGAGGGAGGGAGGGAGGAAGGCTGGCAGGCAAACCATAAAACTGCAAAGTGACATTTCCAGATGGCACAGGGAGGGGGCAACCGGTGGGCAGGAGTGACAGGCTGAGCTGGCTGGGAGAAGAGGCTGAGGGCCACATTTGGCCCCTGGGCTGGACTTTGGACACCCCTGCCCTAAAGCTTTTCTTTTGAGAAGAACAGATTATCCGTGTGTCAATGGAGAGCCAAGGAGTGGGACAGAAGTAAAGAGCGGTACCCAGAGGAGCCTGGCTCATAAAACAGCAACAAAAGGCCCTCCCTCTGCTTCTCTCCCTTTGCGTATGAAAGATACTCACCATTCTGCAACACATCCACGTCCAAATCAACTACAGAAGAAACTTGACTTCCACCCAAGCTTTGGGAGTTGGACAGGAGACCACAAAGGAGAAGGACGCTCCCAAAGATAAGCAACTTCATCTTGATAGCTGTGAAAAATATTGGCGGTCAACACAACATTGCCAAAGAAGGAAATGAAGATTCCTGACCTTGAAAGGAAAGACGTTGACGTCTAGAAAGAGTGATAGAGAAACAACAGACCAGAGCTCCAGAAAATTATTGTTTGGGAAATGCAGTTCCCACACCGTCTGGGATTCTGGGTGGAGTAGTCTGAATGTTAAGCATCCCAAATACAGCAACAAACCAAAGCCTTCTGTGGCCCAGCAACCTTTCTCATTTCCCTCAAACAAGCGGTGAAGAAGCCAATGTGTGTGTTGTGTCTTTAGAGTCGTGACCGACTCTTTGTGACTCCATGTCCATGGAGTCTTCTTGGCAGAAGTACTGGAGTGGCTTGCCAGTTCCTACTCCAGGCGCCTACAGCACCTGGTATTCCCTGGAGGTCTCCCATCCAAGTACTAACCAGAGCCGACCCTGCTTAGCTTCCGAAATCAAGCAAGATCGGATGTGCTTAGGGCATCTAGGCAGCTGAAGAAGTCAATGCCCATGACCAAACTGATTGGCCAAGATTGATTGATTTGGAGGAGGTAAAATATTGACATCAGCTTGATTCTGAAAATGGCAAGAGAGAGGTTCTGACTGAGTCCTGCATCAAGGCTTTCTCCACGTCCTTCATCTGGCTAAACTGCACAGTATTTGAATTCAACGTTTTGCATTTTCATCCTCTTAGAGTGACAGAGCCAGAAGGGTCCCTCGGGATCATTGAGTCAAGAAGGCCATAAAACCACTGAGCTATTCCATGGTTCTTCAAACTTCATTCCTCAAGTGGAATCACACCTTTGAAAGATGAGAAATTAGGCTTCTGGGCAAAGTTTCAAGCAAAGTAACTTGCCACCCATTCCGTTTTTAAAAACTCTTCTCCTAAACAGAGAATCATTCATAGTTTGGCTCGTTGCTGAATTAAACATGGAATAAGGAGAATGGAAGTGAACACCAGTTGGAAAAGAGGGAACACATGAAGATGAATATAGCCTATATATTTGACAGAAGTTGGGAAAGTTTCTTCTACAGCTCTCAGTTTCTACCATCCAGGATAGCCACCATTCAAGGTGGCAAGGTTATTCTGGGAAATCTAGTCTATGTTAGTAACTTTCCTTATCTCTCTTTAAGAAACCATAACGGGTTGTGCTGTGTAAACCAGGAGTGTGGTTACTGCTAGGAGGTGGGGTTCAATTAAGGGTGGGGTGGGGGGATGTGCTTCCTTCCCTGCTTGTGTGTGCCAAGAACTGAGTCAACCAGAGGTCTCTCTCTGGGACAATGATGGAGTTGGTATCTTCTCCAGTACTGTATTGTGGATAGCACAAGGCGAGAGATACAAGGCCTTGAGTAGAGTCTGGCACAGAAAGACTCAATAGATGGCATTGTGGGGAAACATAAGAACCTAAGAAGAGCCATCCTGCTGGATCAGGCCAAAGGCCCATCTAGTCCAGCTTCCTGTATCTCACAGTGGCCCCACCAGATATGTCTGGGAGCGCACAAGACTCAATCTTTGTCTCCTGATAACTCTGCCCTGCATCTGGCCCTTGAAGGACCCCGGTTTTCAGCCTGGAGATTACACATCTCCATCATGGTTTGTCACCTGTGATGGACTTTTCCTCCAGGAATCTTCCGATCCCCTTTTGAAGGCGTCCAGGCCAGATGCCATCACCACATCCTGTGGCAGGGAGTTCCACAGACTAACAACACGCTGGGTGAAAAAATATTTTCTTTTGTCTATTCTCACTCTCCCAACCCACAGTTTGAGTGGATGTCCTCTAGTTCTGGTATTCTGTGAGAGGGAGAAGAGCATCCCTCTCTCCACTTGACTCACGCCCTGCATTATTTTGTATGTCTCAATCATATCCCCCCTCAGGCTTTTTTTTTTCCAAACAGCTAAGCAGTTTTATGCTCTTCTCAACCCACCAACCCAGGAATCTAGGCATTCTGTTCATTTGAAGCTGTCTGCTTGGGCATAGGAAAGGTTATGAAAATCAAAAGCTATTTAAGCTTATGGGTGCTACATGACAGCTGGTTTCTCCTAAACCAGCCTTGGGCTCCCAGATGTTCTTGGCCTACAACTCCCAGAAATCCTGGCCAGCAGAGCTAGTGGTGAAGGTTTCTGGGAGTTTCAGTTGAAGAACATCTGAGGAGCCATGGCTGAAAGTGAAAACCATTGTCGAACCTCAACCAACAGAAGGACTTTCTGGCAGCAATTATCACCCGTGGTTGTTGGCCATGCATGCTAGCTAAACAGAACCACCCACTTGGGGTTTGGGAGAGACCAACAATTAGAGAGACCTCTCCAAGAACTGCTATTGTCCTTGACAACCTCAGTCCAATTAGCAGAGTAGATCCTTTGATGGAGTGCAACTTACTCAAGGGTTAACTTACCATTCCAAGATTGATTCAATAGTTCTAATTTAGTTGGCCCTAACAATCAGATTTAAGCCATTTAAGTCCTGCCCTTGGTCTCTACATTAAGACAGACAGTGTTGAGTGGGGGGACCACTGGTTCATCAGGCTGTGGATTTAGTTAATTCAAGAACGTTCTGGTCCCAACTAATGTCATTAAGAAGCATCTTCTCCAACATTTCTGTAAATCTTGCAATTTGGTCATGTGTTTGTCCCAAGAAATCCCCATAATCGGAGGTTCCTGGCTGCAGTTAGCTAAACTTACCTCCTTGCACATCCCCTAGAACCTCTGGTTGACGGCATACATATTTCAGAACACTCTACCCAAACAGATTTTAGTATGCTAAATCAAACTGGACCACCAAATTTTTATGCAAAATTCACGCTGCCTTGCAACAGGTTAAACTCAGTGTAAGCCGCCCAGAGACCTTTGGGTAGTGGGTGGCATATAAACTGTATAAATAATAAATAAATAAATCTGCCTTTAAAAATGAAGTTAAGTTAAATAAAAAGCAACATTCTCCAACCGAAATCAAAATGGATGGCAGTTTCGAGAGAAACAAATCGTGAGTCCCAGCCTCAGCGGAGAAGGCCCAGGCTCCTTACCTTGCTTGAGTTCTAACGAGGGGTTCTTCAGTTGCTGCCCTCTTCCAAGGATGGTGTTTTGAACCCGCCACAGGTGGTCCTTATATATCCAATTTGTGTGGCAGGAACAAGGAAAACAGCCTGTTTGTGGGAAACCTGTGATATTTACTCAGATGTAAAACAGCAAATGGCTTTCTGATCACTTGCAATGCAAATAGACACCCAGACAATTGAACAGCTTGTTTAATGGTTGCACAATGTGTATCAAACACTTAAGAAAATGTACCTGGTCCAATTTGACCTGGGGTGCTAGTTTCCAAGGGGGGAGCCAACTGTCTTTCTGACCCAGGAAATGCCAGGATCAATGCATTATAGGAGGAGGTTTGCTTGGACAAAGTTTTGTTTCAGCTACTGACTTGGAACCCTGAAGGAACAGTGGCTTGTTTGCAGGGGCACATATCGTTGAAAATCTTGAGCAGTCCTTTCATGTTCAATGCACAATGGCCATGGGAGATCCACCATACATGTGCACTCCCAGTCGCATCTGGTGGGGCCACTGGGAGATACAGGAAGCTGGACTAGATGGGCCTTCTTGGCCTGATCCAGCAGGGCTCGTCTTATGTTCTTATGGGTGCGCATGAGACTAGGTATCTGTTTCCTGATACCACTCCCCTGCATCTGGTCCTTGAAGGACCCTGGTTTTAAGCCTGGAGATGACACATCTCCATCATGGTTTGTAACCTGTGATGGATTTCTCCTCCAGGAGTCTGTCCAATCCCTTTTGAAGGCATCCAGGCCAGATGCCATCACCACATCCTGTGGCAGGGAGTTCCATAGACTAACAACATGCTGGGTAAACATAAAATATTTTCTTTTGTCTGTTCTCACTCTCCCAACCCTCAGTTTGAATGGATGTCCCCTAGTTCTGGTATTTTGTGAAAGGGAGAAAAGTGTCCCTCTATCCACTTTACTCATGCCCTTCATTATTTTGTATGTCTAAATCATATTCCCCCCTCAGGTGCCTTTTTTCTAAAGAGCCCCAAATGCTGTAGCATTTCCTCATAAGGGAGGTGCCCCAGCCCAGTAATCATTTTAGTCACTCTCTTCTGCACCTTTTCCAGTTCCACTATGGCTGTTACTTCATGTCCTTCTTTGTCCTGCAACTACTTTTGTACCATGGAAACATTTGTCGCGATCATGTGTTTTTTGTCCCTGTTCCCATGTTCCCATGGTCGTGATAACTTGTTACATGACAAATGTTACCTCACAGTCTTAGTGACATGACAAAATGTTGATGGTTTTCGATCATTTCTCTCTCTTTTTTTCTGAAAAAAAATTATGAACTCGATATATCGCAAAACCGATTTTTCGGTTCTCAAATGCCATTAAACTACCATCGGTTACTTGTATTTTTGCCTTCGTTCAAAATGAATGTGATTTTCCATAGCAAAATCACTGCTATGTGTTTGTATGGCCTGAAACCGCTAGATGAGTATTGATGTTTTGATATACCACTTTGCACTTTTTAAAAGAAAAGGAAAAAAAAACCAGGAAGCCAGTATTGTGCTGGCCAAATACCATTTGTACCAGTACAGTGGTTACTTCACATTCTCTTGAACCAGGACAAGAAGTGGGACAGAAGAGGGATAAAAGAAAAACGCACCCCAGGACCAGGGACAAGTTTGTTGCACTGAGACGCGCTTCAGGGGACGTGGTCGCGACAATTTCCTGTTGTTGCATGATGGCTGTGGAGTAAGACTTTTTTGTACCAATCCTAACCGCAACATTTACAGAGATAAAACTGACGTGAAGTAACCATCTATGTCTTTTCTGAGATGCGGTGAACAGAATTGTACGCAATACTCCAGGTGTGGCCTTACTATCGTTTTGTACAATGGTATTATAATGCTGGCTGTTTTATTTTCAATCCCCTTTTTGGGCCTTTTCACACGACCCCTAAACTCCGCGGCAAATGGGTCCCAGCTCCGGAGCTTAAAATTATTTCTCCACCGGCTCCGGAGTTTACCACGCCCACCTAAGCGCTTCCCAGCGCACTTTTCATGTACCTGCTCTCGGAGGGTGAAAATTCCTGATGCAGATATAACAGTAGTGACTGCCCGGCTCTCCTTGCTTCTGTTTGTTCTTTTTTTGCCCCCCCCCCCTTTAAGAGATCTGAATGCAGTGCTGGGACAGCAGAACGGAGGTGAGCGGCATTCTTCCTTTTTTCTCCCTCCCCTCACGCAGCCAGCAGCCAGGAGTGCAGAGGGGGTGGGAACGCAGGAACAACGACAAACCCCTAAGATCTCTGGTCCAAATTTAAGTGGCCAGCGGATCTTAGGGGTCGTGTGAAAAGGCTCTTTGATAATCTTGCTCCCCCTCCCCCCAAAAGTAGCTGAAGGACACAGCTGAAGAATGAACCCAGCTGCTGAGCAAGCCAGAGTACTGCAGGGGACTTGGGTGGTGGGAGAAGCCTAAAGCATGGAATTGTGGCTCTAGATGGCGAATCTGCCAGGAGGGAGCATTGACAACATGCTTCTGCTGCTGTTTCCACCTGAATGGTCTATACAATAACAATAAAGGCAAGGAATGTGTGTGATGCTGTGTCTCCACAACAACTCTCACATTGTGAAGTCACCTAGAAGTCAGCCTGGATGCTGTGGGGACCCTGGGGCTATCCTTCTGGGGAGCTATCTGTTTTTTTAATTGTACCAATTAATTTTAATTATAAAACTTGACATTTGAGATAGGCATAAATTTAAAAATATGAATCGTGATCTCCATCGGAAATTGTTGATTTGTCAAAAATCCATTGCTTTAAATTCATTCCAAGTGACAAGTCTGATGAATACAAAGTGACAATTTTTAAAATCCTTTTTGATTCATCTGTTTGTCACCCCCCCCACCCCTTTGGGGCCTTTTTTGAACCTTCTTGCCATTTGCAGCATGTATCAAATGCTGGGGGTGGGGTCCTGAACTTTCTAAAACCAAACTTCACCAAAGTGGGAGGTATCGTAGAGGAGAGTCAGAGGGTGCTTCTCTGCAATTTTGGTGGCTCTAGGTGCTTGGGTGGGTGTTTTATATAATTTTTAAAATGCAAGAAATTATTATTATATTACACATCTCCTTCTGCTGCTATATGTCTGAAGAAGTGGACATGTATTCCACGAAACATTACATTAGAATATGAAAGTTAGTTTTTAAGGTGCCACATGTTTTGTGTCCTACGTTTTGTTTTGTTTTGTTTTGTTTTGTTTTTTAATTTTTGCCTGCAGTTCTTGAAAGGAATAACATGGCTACCCTCTCTAAGACAAACTAAGGAATCGATTCATCGGTTTGTCAAAAAAAAAATCATAAATTTGTGATTCGTGATTCATCAATTTTGGTAAAGTACAAATGATGACAAATTGCCATTTTTCCCGATTCATGCCTATATCTACATGAAACCTGTCCATTGTCTGCAGTACAACTTTTGTCACCAGGTGGCAGAGGATGCTATTTGGATATATCTGGACCAGGGAAGTGAAGAATATTTGAAGCATTCTTGTCCGCTTTGATTCAGACTGTCTCAGCTCAATAAGACACTTCCACCTGAATATCCTGGATCCATCTCTCTCTCTTGAGACTCCCAGGTTGCAGCCAAGTCCAGGTCAGTTTGTAATCAATGGAGGCTTTTCACCTGGCTCCATCCTTACCTACAGTAGATGAGGGAGCCCTCTGGACACTGGTGCATGCCTTGGTGAACTTCAGGCTTGATTACTATAACACTCTCTATGTGGGGCTTCCCTTGAGATTGACCCAGAGATGATGCAAGTTCAACTGGTGACAACCATTGCATAAATTGGATCACATCTCCTCAGTACTGACTTGCCTGCACTGATTACCATTGATGTCCTAGTTCAAGTTCTAGCTGCTGTTGCTTATCTATAAAGCATTTCATGGTTTGGGACACTATTACCCCTTGCTGCATTTTATCCAAGATCATCTATCCATGGCACCAGACCTTCTCAGGCCATCCTTGTCCAGGTTGCCATACTAAAGGAGGCCAGGAAGACACCCACTGGAACTTGAGCCTCTTTGGGAGTGGCACCAGCATGGTAGGAATGGATCCCAGTCATGTTGTGCCTGCAGGGCCATGACCAGGGGAGAGTGGGGGGGGATGTACTTTTTTGTAAACAGCCCCATTTATCTCCATTGATGTCATTGTAGGTCCTGCACAACCTCCCTGTTTGTTTGTTTGTTTGTTTGTTTGTTTGTTTGTTTATAATATTTTTACCCCACCTTTCTCCTTGGAAAAGGACCTAAGGTGAATTAAAATAATGAGGGATGATATACAGCCCAGAACATTTAAGATATATTCAAATTAAGAACAGGGAACTAGGAGAGGCATCTTAGAACATTCAAATGATACAAGCTACAATGAGCATGCAAAAAGAAAAGAAAACTCCATTATGAGGGGTGCTAACTAACATGGAAAACACTGGTGTTCTTATGAAATCAGTCAATGCAATCATGTGTAACGCTAGTCTTCTTTCCATGTCCGAGTCAAACATGCATAACGTGAACCCAAATAGAGCAAGCCCAGAAGGAGTGTCCAATTGTTCAAATTGACACAATCAACCTCTTAGAGGCTCCTAATACTGAAGATTGCAGTGAAAATGGGGCAGCTGTCATCACAGTGTGCAATTTGAGGTGCTTGGTCCTAACCCTCAAGGATGGTCAGGAAGAAATGTGTCATGAGGAGCGGCTTAGGGGGCTGGGAATGTTTAGCTTCACAAAAGGAAGGCTGAGATGATAGGACAGCTATGTTTAAGTATCTGAAAGGATGTCATATCTTAGAGGGGACTGGTTTGTTTTTCATGGCTTCAGAGACTAGGACTCTGGGCAATGGTCTCAATCTATAGGAAATGAGATTCCATTCGAACATTAGGTAGCACTTCCTGACGGTTAGAACTGTCTGGCAGTGGAATAATCTGCTGCCTCAAAGGAGGGTGGTGGAGTCTCCTTCTTTGGAGGTTTTTAAGCAGAGGCTGGATGGCCATCTGTCAGGGGTAATTTGATGGGGGTTCCTACATGGCAGGGGGTTCATAAGAACATAAGAACATAAGAACATAAGAAGAGCCATGCTGGATCAGGCCAAAGGCCCATCTAGTCCAGCTTCCTGTATCTCACAGCGGCCCCACCAGATGCGTTTGGGAGCGCATGAGACTAGATATCTGTCTCCTGATACCACTCCCCTGCATCTGGCCCTTGAAGTACCCTGGTTTAAAGCCTAGAGATTACACATCTCCATCATGGTTTGTAACCCGTGATGGACTTTTCCTCTAGGAATCTGTCCAATCCCCTTTTGAAGGCATCCAGGCCAGATGCCATCACCACATCTTGTGGCAGGGAGTTCCATAGACTTACAACGCGCTGGGTGAAAAAATATTTTCTTTTGTCAGTTCTTACTCTCCCAGCACTCAATTTGAGTGTATGTCCCCTAGTTCTGGTATTTTGAGAGAGGGAGAAGAGCTTCCCTCTATCCACTTTACTCATACCCTGCATTATTTTGTATGTCTCAATCATATCCCCCTCAAGCGCCTTTTTCCAGACTAAAGAGGCCCAATTGTTTTAGCCTTTCTTCATAAGGGAGGTGCCCCAGCCCAGTAATCATTTTACTCGCTCTCTTCTGCACCTTTTCCAGTTCCACTATGTCTTTCTTGAGATGCGGTGACCAGAATTGTACACAATACTCCAGGTGGGGCCTTACTATTGTTTTGTATAACGGCATTATAATGTTGGCTGTTTTATTTTCAATCCCCTTTTGATAATCCCTAGCATGGAATTGGCCTTCTTCACTGCTGCCACACATTGGGGAGACACCTTCATGGAGCTGTCCACCAACACACCAAGATCTCTTTCCTGATCCGTCACGGATAACTCAGAGCCCATGAGTTGATAGATGAAGTTTGGATTTTTTGCCCCAATATGCATTACTTTACATTTGGTTACATTAAAACGCATTTGCCATTTCTCAGCCCACTCCCCCAGTTTGGAGAGATCCTTCTGGAGCTCTTCACAATCTTCTCTGGTTTTTACCACACGGAAAAGTTTTGTGTCATCTGCAAACTTGGCCACCTCACTGTTTATCCCTGTCTCCAGGTCATTTATGAACAGATTGAAAAGCACCGGTCCCAGGACCGAGCCCTGGGGCACACCGCTTTTTACTTCTCTCCATTGTGAAAATTTCCCATTGACACCTACTCTTTGTTTCCGGGATCTCAACCACTTCTCAATCCATAAGAGGACCTGCCCTCTTATCCCCTGACTATGCAATTTTCTCAGCAGCCTTTGGTGAGGGACTGTGTCAAAAGCCTTTTGCAAATCCAGATAGACTATATCCACCGGTTCACCCAAATCCACGTGCCTGTTGACCTTTTCAAAAAATTCTAAAAGGTTTGTAAGACAAGATTTACCCTTACAGAAGCCATGCTGATTTTCTCTCAGCAAGGTTTGTTCTTTTATGTGTTTTAAGATTTTCTCTTGGATGAGGCCTTCCACCATCTTCCCTGGGACAGATGTAAGGCTAACCGGCCTGTAGTTTCCTGGGTCCCCCCTCCTTCCTTTTTTAAAAATTGGTGTGACATCCGCTATCCTCCAGTCCTCCGGCACTGTGGCCGTTTGAAGAGACAAGTTGCATATTACCGTTAAGAGATCTGCAATTTCATTTCTCAGTTCCCTAATAACCCTTGGGTGGATGCCATCTGGGCCCGGCGACTTGTTAATCCTCAATTTATCAATTAATCCTAAAACCTCCTCTCTTTTAACCTGTATTTGATTTAATTCTTTAGTCAAGAGGGGCGGCTCAGGCAGCGGAATCCGCTCAAGGTCCTCTGTCGTGAAGACAGACGCAAAGAACTCGTTCAATTTCTCTGCAATGTCCAAGTCCTCCTTAACCTCCCCTTTTCCTCCCTCACCATCCAGAGGCCCAATTGGTTCTCTGGCAGGTTTTCTACTTCTAACATATTTAAAGAAGCTTTTATTATTACCCTTTATATTGCTAGCCATGCGTTCCTCAAAGTCTTTCTTTGCCTCCCTTATCATCTTTTTACATTTCTTTTGCCAGAGTTTGTGTTCCTTTTTATTTTCCTCATTTGGGGAGGATTTCCATTTACAGAAGGACCTCTCCTTGTGCTTTAGAGCCTCTCTAACTCCACTCGTTAACCATGCCGGTGTCCTCTTGGACTTAAATGAGCTCTTCTTTCTTTGTGGTATGCACTTGTGCTGGGCCTCTATTATTGTTGTTTTAAACAGGCTCCATGCACTCTGAAGAAATTGGATTCTTCTAACCCTCCCCTTCAGTTTCTCTCTAACTAGTTTCCTCATCTGAGGGAAGTTTGCCCTTCGAAAATCAAGGGTTTTTATGTCTGATTTGGTTGACACTCTTCCTCCGACATGCATGGCAAAGGTAATTGCAGCATGGTCACTGTTCCCCAGAGGCTCAGTGACATTCACATCCCTGACGAGGTCCTGAGTATCACACAATATTAGATCTAGAGTTGCCTGTTCTCGGGTGGGCTCCATGACAAGTTGCTCTAAGGCACAGTCATTCAGCAAGTCGAGAAACCCAGTTTCTCTTTCTTGCCCGGAGTTCGCATTGGCCCAGTCAATGTGGGGATAATTAAAGTCCCCCATGATTACTATCCTATCCCTCTTAGCCACCTCCATGATTTCTCTCCTCATTTCAAGGTCCCCCTCAAGTTTTTGATCTGGTGGACGATAGAATACTCCAACGATCACATCACTCTTTGGACCTGGTAGTTTAATCCACAGTGATTCTATGGCGGAGTCAGACCCTCTGTCAATCTCCATTCTGCTGGATTTTATGCCTTCTTTGACATAGATGGCCACTCCTCCTCCAACCCGGCCCTCTCTATCCCTTCTATAGAGTTTATAGCCTGGGATTGCTGTGTCCCACTGGTTCTCCACATTCCACCAGGTTTCTGTTATGGCTATTATATCAATGTTATCCCTAGCTGCCAGATGTTCAAGTTCTCCCATCTTTGCTCGGAGGCTTCGAGCATTGGCGTAGAAGCACCTGTACAGTGGGTCCCGCAACAGCTGCTGCCTTGTTCTTCTCCCCCCACAGCTTTTATTTTCAGTAGACGAACTGTCACATTCCGCTATTCTGCCAGTGTTAATACTTGCTATGTCTTCTCTATGTGATTCTCTACCCTCTCCAACCTCATTCCCGAGGATGAGGTGTTCCAACCGGATGCCACACAGCTCCTGTCGGCTTTCCCCAGTTATCAGTTTAAAAGCTGCTCTGCTGCCTTTTTGAGGTTGAGTGCCAGCAATCTGGTCCCATCAAGATTCAAGTGCAACCCATCCCTCCTGAAGAGGTTTGGCTTGTCCCAAAATGTTCTCCAGTTCCTGACAAATCTAAAGCCCTCCTCTCGACACCATTGCCTCATCCACGCATTGAGGCTTCTGAGTTCTGCCTGCCTGGCGGGACCTGCACGAGGAACAGGTAGCACTTCTGAAAATGCTACCTTGGAAGCCCGGGACTTCAATCTTCTACCTAGCAACCTGAATTTGGCTTCCAAGACTGACCGCTTGGCCTTCCCGACATCATTGGTACCGACGTGTACCATGACCACTGGCTCCTTCCCAGTTCTCTCTAACAAGCTATCTATATTTCTGGTGATGTCTGCAACCTTTGCACCCGGCAGGCAAGTGACCATCCGGTTATCATGCTCCTCACAAATCCATCCCTCCGTATTTCTAATGATAGAATCCCCTAGCACAATGAGCTTCTCTCCTGCAGTCTGCTCATCAACATGTACCTGATCTTGTATCTCATCAATAGTGATGAGGGAGAGATCCTCCGGCGGAACCACTTCTTCCTCTATATGTGCCTCATGAGGTGTGCTGAGGGAAAGAGCTTCAAATTGATTGTGCAAGATGAGACTCTCTGAGCGATGCCTTGGCCTTCTACTCCTTTGAGTCACATTCCTCCACCCATCCACCTCCTGAGTTGGGGGAGAGACTTCCTCCTCTGAAGTGTGCCCTGTCTCTTCTTGGACCTGGATAGTCTCTTCCGCTCTGTCCAGGAACTGCTCAAGCTCCTTAATATGTTGCTGGTCCACTATGCGAGCCTCTAGCTGCTGGACCTTCTCTTCCAATAGCGCTACCAGCTTGCACTTGCAGCAGATGTAGTTCTGCACACGCTCTGTCAAGATAACAAACATGGCACAAGTACTGCAGGTTGGACTGGATGTCCCTTGAGGTCTCTTCCAACTCATCATTCTACGATTCTATGATTCTATGGGACAAACAAAGGTGTACACCTCTAGGCTGTAGCCTACAGTTGTGTTTTTCAGTCTTTGGTCCTTCAAGGGCATGGACTTCAACTCCCAGAATCCTTCACCATTGCCTAGAATCGATGCACAGCTGAGGTTTCTGGGAAGTGAAGTCCAAAACATCTAGTGAGCCAAAGTTTGGGATTCTT
Organism: Phrynocephalus forsythii; assembly: GCA_029282475.1. Taxonomy (NCBI): domain Eukaryota; kingdom Metazoa; phylum Chordata; class Lepidosauria; order Squamata; family Agamidae; genus Phrynocephalus; species Phrynocephalus forsythii. The sequence goes on along the minus strand of JAPFRF010000005.1, from coordinate 130,336,209 downwards.
GGACCTCTAGTATCCCTCACTTACTAAGGCGGCAGACATCCCTAAAGACAATGTAGGTGTTATTTAGGGCAAACGTTGCAAATATTTTTTTTTTCAAGCAAGCAGAAACACAACCAACAAAGGCTGCCTTCTAGGGTGACAGAGAGACAATCATGGCTGTTCGGGATGCTTCTCTTTTATGTGCTTCTCGGTCGGAGTGGCATCAACTAGAGCAGGTATGTTCAAACTTTGGCCCTCCAGATGTTCTGGACCACAACTCCCACAGTCCTTTGCCATTGGGAATCTAATCTTAGAATTCTGGGAGTTGCAGTCCAAAATATCAGGAGGGCCAAAGTTTGGACATGCCTGAACTAGAGCCAGGAGCCATCTCTCAGTATGGGGAAATTCTGCGTGCTTCTGTGACTCAGTTTTTGATTTTGATTCTGATCCATTAAATATAGCAGACACGGCATGAGCTTTGTGCATCCGTGTGTGCCCCTATGCCAGTGATGGCGAGCCTTTTAGAGACCAAGTGCCCAAACTGCGATTCAAAACCCACTAAATTTTTCACAAAGTGCCAATACAGCAATTTAACCTGAATACAGGTGGCTGTGAAGGGGCGATGGCGGGTGCCCACAGGAAGGGCTCCGAGTGCCACCTTTGGCACCCGTACCATAGGTTCGCCAACACTGCCCTATGCAATCAGGTGGAACAATAAGAGCCATAAATGAAGATCTGCTTCCAATATGGTGGACACAGTCTCCTTTTTCTTAGGAGTAACTTGGCGTTTATACACGACCCCTAAACTCCGGGGCAAATGGCTCCCAGCTCTGGAGCTTAAAAATGTTTCCCCACCAGCTCCGGAGTTAACAGGAAATTAAGTGCGACCGTGCCCACTTTAGCGCGTCCCAGCGCACTTTTCAAGTACCTGCTCTTTGGAGGTGAAAATTATTTGATCCGGTGTAACGATAGTGAGTGCGGGGCTCTCCTCGCTTCTGTTTGTTGTTTTTTTGCCCCCCGCCCCTTTAAGAGATCTGAATGCAGTGCCAGGACGGCAGAACGGAGGTGAGTGGCATTCTTTTCTTCCTTTTTTTCTCCCTCCCCTCACGCAGCCAGCAGCCAGGAAGTGCGGAGGGGGGTGCGGACACAGGAAGAGCGATGAACCCCTAAGATCTCTGGTCCGAATTTAAGTGGCCAGCAGATCTTAGGGGTCGGTAAAAAGGCCCTTAATGAAAGTGGCAGGAAAACCACCCACAAACACATGCAGAAAGGAGCCCAGATTCCATACATGTTGAGCTTTCTAGGTCTTGCACAGCATGTTTCTCTTTTTCATAGGATCTCTCTCTCTCTCTCTCTCTCTCTCTCTCTCTCTCTCTCTCTCTCTCTCTCTCTCTCACACACACACACACACACACACACACACACACACACACACACACACACACACACACACACAGAGCAGCAGCAGCAGCAGCAACAGCAGGAAATCTCTCAAAGCCACGAATGCCTCCAGAGGATGCTTGCTTTTCATAGATCCTCCGACTTGGCTTTCAGTTTTCAGCAGCTCACCTGTTGGGCAGGTAAGCAGATGGGGATTACATGTTCCCTGCTTGCTGTCAGGGACTTTGCTGAGTTGCCAACAAACGCCCAGGGTGTGGGAGGCGCTGGGGCCCGGGGAGCAAAATTGGCTGCTCTAACCACCAAAAGATCCACTTTTTTTTTTTTTTTTGCTCCTGGTGGGACGCAACAGGGCATCCAAAAGGCCAGTTTATCCTGGACGGATTTCAAGGCCTCTAGAACAGCTTATCAGATAAACAAACAATCCCGGCCACGAGATTCTCCTCGGGTGACAAGGGCCTTTCAAACACAGCCCTTGAGTCGCAAACCCTGAGGGCTCAAACGGAGGACTGCATGGCACACCTCGATGACTTGGCAAGCGGGGACTATGTTATCGGGAGCTTTGATTCCCCCATTTGGCTTCCGGCCAAATTAGCATAAAAGAGCTAGAAGCCAAAAGCAGCAAAGCTTTTGATAAAGGTCATTGGGTTGGTGACAGGCCCTGATAGGCTAATGGGACAATTATCTTAAACACAAAGAGATTCTCTTACCTTACCTTACCCATTCTTCCGTGCTGACCTTTTCGAGACATTTGGAAATAGTTCCTGTTTGGAAAAGCAATCTGGCCGATGCAGAAGCCTCTGGGAATGTTCTCTGAAGGATTGGTGGGGAAGGCACATCTATCTATCTATCTATCTATCTATCTATCTATCTATCTATCTATCTATCTATCTATCTATCTATCTATCTATCTATCTATCTATCTATCCTTCCTTCCTTCCTTCCTTCCTTCCTTCTATCTATCTATCTATCTATCTATCTATCTATCTATCTATCTATCTATCTATCTATCTATCTATCTATCCCTTCCTTCCTTCCTTCCTTCTTTCCTTCCTTCCTTCCTTCCTTCCTTCCTTCCATCCATCCATCCATCTATCTATCTATCTATCTATCTATCTATCTATCTATCTATCTATCTATCTATCTATCCCTTCCTTCCTTCCTTCCTTCCTTCTATCTATCTATCTATCTATCTATCTATCTATCTATCTATCTATCTATCTATCTATCTATCTATCTATCCCTTCCTTCCTTCCTTCCTTCCTTCCTTCCATATCTATCTATCTATCTATCTATCTATCTATCTATCTATCTATCTATCTATCTATCTATCTATCCTTCTATCTTCCTATCTATCTTCCTTCCTTCCTTCCTTCCTTCCTTCCTTCCTATCTATCTATCTATCTATCTATCTATCTATCTATCTATCTATCTATCCCTTCCTTCCTTCCTTCCTTCCTTCCTTCCTTCCTTCCATCCATCCATCTATCTATCTATCTATCTATCTATCTATCTATCTATCTATCTATCTATCTATCTATCTATCCCTTCCATCCATCCTCCCTTCCCATCCATCCATCTATCTATCTATCTATCTATCTATCTATCTATCTATCTATCTATCTATCTATCTATCTATCTATCTATCTATCCCTTCCTTCCTTCCTTCCTTCCTTCCTTCCTTCCATATCTATCTATCTATCTATCTATCTATCTATCTATCTATCTATCTATCTATCTATCTATCTATCCCTCCCTCCCTCCCTCCCTCCCTTCCTTCCTTCCTTCCTTCCTTCCTTCTATATCTATCTATCTATCTATCTATCTATCTATCTATCTATCTATCCCACTTTTATACTGTCCACTTAAACTCTGGGCATTTTACAACAAATAAATCAAATGCAATAACAACAACAATTTTTAAATATGAGCAGCGTGTTGTTAGTCTGTGGAACTCCCAGCATGTTGTTAGTCTGCGGAACTCCCTGTCACAAGAGTTGGTGATGGCATCTAGCCTGGATGCCTTCAAAAGAGGATTGGACAGATTCCTGGAGGAGAAGTCCATCACGGGTTACAAACAATGATGGAGATGTGTATTCTCCAGGCTTACAACCGGGGTACTTCAAGGGCCAGATGCAGGGGAGTGGTATCAGGAGATAGATATCTAGTCTCATGCGCTCCCAGAGGCATCTGGTGGGGCCACTGTGAGATACAGGAGGCTGGACTAAATGGGCCTTTGGCCTGATCCAGCAGGGCTCTTCTTATGCTCTCATGTTATGTTCTAACAACAAATTTAAGAAACATACCAAAGGCAGCAGGAATATTCAGACAAAAGGGATCCATGTGTAAGTTAGGAATCAGTGAAAGCAAGGATAGACACATTGGACTTGAAACGGGCCTTGTAGCAAAGGAGACCAATCCCTGGATCAAGGCAAGAATCTGAGTAAAGTTCTGTCTGATAGATGGGGGCCCATCCTTCCCTTGAATGCTTCCATCACTTTAGTGCTCACCACCTCTTGAGATAATTTCCCCCACCCCAATTGTCATACTGCTTTAAGAAGAAGTTTTTTTCCTGATATAAAACCTACATTTCGTTTCCTACAGCTTGAGCCATTGTTGTGTCTTCTGTGCACGGAGAGGATGGGGAACAGATCCTGCCCTTCCTCTGTATGAGGAGTACCTTTCAACCCTTTGAAAAATTCTGCTCTATCTCCCCTCATTCTCCTTTTCTCAAGGCTAAATATACCTGGTTCTTTCAACATTTACTCACAGAGCTTGGTTTCCAAGTCCCTTCCAGCTGGGCTGAAGAGAAATCACGGCAGAGCAGATACGCACGGCAAACATCAAAATCCATATTATGGTGATGGCTTTCTGCAGCCAACCCAGGAGGCACAAAGGAGGTGCAAAGGTGAAAGGAAAAAAACCTAAGATGAATGCTTTGGCCTCCTCCAGAGGATCACTGGCCTGTGGAACTCCCTGCCAGAAGAAGTGGTGACAGAGGTCAGCCTTGATAGCTTTAAGAAAGGATTGGACAAGTTCATGGAGAACAAGGCTATATCCATGGCTATCATGATGGATGCCTAAGGACAACCTCTGGGTTGGAGAGACAGGCAGGATATCTCTCCATGCCATTTGTAGGGAATCGTAAGCAGGTGCAGACATCAGCTTGGGAATACCTTGAAGCAAATAGTGAGCCCCTGTGTGAGACAGAATGCTGGACTGGATGGGCTGTGGCCTGTTCCAGCTAGACTGTTCTTATGTTCTTGGGTTAAGGACAACCTCCGGGCTGGAGAGATAGGCAGGATATCTCTCAATAATGCCATTTGCAGGGAATCGTCAGCAGGTGAAGACATCTGCTTGGGAATACCCTGAAGCAACTGGTGAGCCCCTGTGTGAGACAGAATGCTGGACTGGATGGGCTGTGGTCTGTTCCAGCAAGGCTGTTCTTATATTCTTATGTAAGTTAAAGCAGGCAAAGGATAGTCTAGGAAAATTTAGCAGGTGGTTCAATACCTATCTACTCCTCCCTAACTATGTAAGGAAAGTGAGAAGGACGTGAGCTTGGCATGGAATAAGGTAAAGCAACAGGACAGGTGTGCCAATGCCAATGTAGATCCCTACAGAGTGAACTGAGTTGCACCCGGTCACATCCAGCAGCCTGTCCTGCCTTCTCCACTATGGGTGACCAAGGCCTCTTTCTCACCAGCTGCATGCTGTCCGCCATTTTTCTTTGTGGATGGGGAGTTTTCTACATGCATGGACTCATTCTACTGAACACCTGACCCAGCTCTCACAGCAGGATTAACCCACCAGAGGGGAGCCTTGTTCACTTTCCTCACTACTTTGGATTTTTTTTATCCCAACTTGATTTTGGTGGTGTAGGGTTTAGGCAGGAATAGCCCCCTAGCTACTGCCAAACTGAAGTTCAGCCCAGGAGACTAAACCCACACCAAGTCCAAGATAAAGAGAGCCATTTAAACAAATTAGACTTGTAACACATCCTTCACATAAGTCCGACTATTTCAATGGATGTACGCTAGTTTGGCCTAAAACTGGGTTTAGTCCAAATGCAATTCTTCTTCTTCTTCTTCTTCTTCTTCTTCTTCTTCTTCTTCTTCTTCTTCTTCTTCTTCTTCTTCTTCTTCTTCTTCTTCTTCTTCTTCTTCTTCATTGGATCCTGGACTGTTGCTCACATAAAGAGCTTTTCCTCCTTTCCTTCACCACCTGAAAATTCATGGTCACCACCCACCATGGAGGCTTCCATCCAGATTTTCTTCAGGGGAACTGGTCAACCCTATAAAACCCTGGTAACTCTTCTAAATCTCTTCTGGGAAAGGAAGCCCCATTGTCGCAGTACAGGCATCTCAAGAGAAGTTTCCCTGGATATTCTGGGTGCTGCTTCCTTCCAAACCCAATGGCAAATAGGCCTTCTCAGTCCTTTCATGTCTTGGCCTTCTGAGTAGTTGGCCCATTCTCTATGACTGGGGCCAGAGCAAAGCTTTCACTTTGATGCCTTGCTTCCCTTTATAGGAGGCATTTTTCTCAGTAAAGGTCTCCAGAGAAACTTTCAAAGGTAACCTTATCAGAATAACAACTAATGGCAAGGTACATGACAGAACATGCCTGCCTGCTTGGAAAGCAAAGAAATCAGAAACCCAAATAAAGGGCAGTTTGGATGATTATTTTGCTGCTTCCCTCCAGTGTAAAACCTACCACCAAGGAGTAGCTAAGAGCTAAAGCCTAACAGACACCCTTCATTAGAAAAAGGAAGGCATCTAAGCATCACAACAGGGGCGTTTTCTTAGCCCCCTGCATCTTGCAAATGATTGTGTTGTTTTCTTGGGCTCCATATGCCTTTTCAATTTTCAATATGGTCTACTTAAGCTCAAAAGATTCTACCGAATCATATGTCAGGAACATGAAGGAGATGTCAGCACCACCGTTGGGTGCTCTATAACATGTAATGTGTTCCTGGGTACTTTGGGGGAAAGCAGGTGGCGTTTGTGGACAGAGAAAGAGAAACCTCCAAGGATTTTGATTGCTGCTCAGGCTCTGTTCCTGGGGGCTCATTCTGGGTCAAGGAGATCTCTCATTCAGAAGGAACACCTGAGTGGGTGGGTGGAAGGGAGGCAGATGGCTCCAGAGAAGGCTGCCCGTTTTAGGCCCTGAGGTTCAGGGTATAAAATCTGCTCTCCAGACATCAAGTCTGGCCCCTGACCTCTCATGGAATGGGGCCTTATCAGCTGATAGGTGTGAGCATGCATAGAAACAGGTGGCCCTGACCTCAGAAGGGAAGCCAAGAGGAGGAGTTGGAGGAGAAGGAGATTGTAGGACCAGGTAGAGATCCAACATGGACAGTGGGTGGAGCCATTCAGTTTCCCTCCCCCACCCCCTGCACAAACTGGAAAAACCAACTGCGAACTGGTTGGCTTTTCTGCAAACTGGTTCATGTTTCCAAGGTGCAGGGGTGATTTGCACCTTCCAGGAGTAGCCGCGAACCACGAACTGCCCTGATTCGTCTTTCTTCTGGTTTGTGCCCATCTCTAGCGCCACCGCTTTGCAGAGCACCGGCCTTCCCCAGACTTTATTGCACATCAATGACGTCTTGTCGTTCTCACCCCTTGACAAGCACAGCTGGCTTTCTTGCTGGAGAGATCTTGGAAATGTTACTCTTTGGACTACATCTCCCATGATCCCAAAGACAGAATACCCTCACGTCGGGGTTCTTGGAACTTTCCCAACCTCTGTTTCAGGTTTACCAAGGTTCTGCTTTCCTGCATGCCAGTCCAGGAGGGCAGCTCTTTTGGATACCTGTGTTACCTTCCGGCCAGCAAGAGTTATTTTGGCAACACCCTAGTTGCATTGGTGATTACCCAAAGATCTCTGGCATTGGGAATGCAGGTGTCAAAGAAAACGAAAAAGAAGAAATGCAGAAGAAGAAATCAAAAATATTTATTAAACAGCATGAATAATAGCATGTCCGTTGCCAGATTTGTTACAATCGGAGGACCCATAGCAATCTTTTCTCAGGTAACGAAAGCTCTAGGAATTCTTATGGCCCTGTAAGGAAGAAACAGTGCAGACACTGTTTTGTTTGGGGCAACAAAGGTGAGTTGGGGGGGGTGCAACGGGAGTGCCCTCTTGCTTCCCGATCACTGGTGTTTTTCCTGGAGAGCGACAATTTTTTCCTTCAGAGCAGCAATGTCCGGGGGATTATCGTTGGGCGTCACATCCAGTACCAGCGCGTCCTGCAAAGAGCGACAGCCGCCAAGGTTAATGCTTTTGCTGAGCCAGGGTTTTCACCCCTTCACAGCCAAACTATCCCTTAAAGACCATGGTCATACCTAGGTTTTCTCTGTAGTTTCCCGTCGGTGAACTACGCAGTAAAAGATCGCGTGCTAACCAAGAAGAGAAGCAAATTCTGCTCCCGGCCGACCATGCCTCTTGAACAGCAGTTTCAGCGAAGTTTCCTAAACCAGGGGCTGGATTTAGAAACTTTGCTCGAAAATGCTTACTTCTTTGCTTCTGTTGCAATGACAGGACACTGAAAATACACAGTAAATTCAGTTTCTCCCCTTTCTACCTGGCTTAAAAGGCGGAGCCTTGGAAGCTGAAGCCGGAAAGTAGGACAAAATGCGTAGTAGTACACAGGTTAGGACAGAACCAGAATAGGAAGGTACAACACAGAGGAGAGGACACCAACTGCTTGTTAAAAACCACATGACCACTCCCCCCAAAAAATACGCAGGAAATTTAAATACGAAGGAAACCCAGGTATGACCATGGTCAAAGATAACCCATTACTGTTTCCAAGGCCTCCTCCATCCTAACACTTCACCTATGAAACACAAAAGATAGACTGACCTCTTACTGCTGCTTCTTGTCCCTCATCTTGCCGGTCCATAAGCCCTTCAGCGTACTCACCCTCTCCTTCCACCTAATTTTTGTCAATACAGTATTTCCTTCCTTCCTTCCAAACCCACATTTTTCTTGTAAAAATGACCAAAGATGTTCAAAATGACAACGGGATATAAATATAATAAATAAATAAATAAATAAATAAATAAATAAATAGTTGTGTCTGACTCTAGGGGCAGTGCTCATCTCCGTATTCAAGCCGAAGAGCCAGTGTTGTGCAAGTCCGTGGCCATGTGGCCAACATGGCTGCAAGGAAACACCGTTTTACCTTCCCACTTTTTACGGTGGTACCTACTTATCTACTTGCATTTACATGCTTTCAAGTTTGGCAGGAGCTGGGGTGAACAGCGGGAGCTCATTCTGCTGTGTGGCACCCGGGATTTGAACCGCCGAGCTGCTGACGTTGCAGCCAACAGTTTTCAGTGTTCTAGCCTGCTGAGCCACCACACCTCTATAACAGTGAGTAGAGATGGGCACGAAATGAGCAATTTTTGTTTTCATTTTTGTTTTTTCATTTCGTTACGTAATGAAACAAAAAATGAATTTTGTTTCCAAAATGAACCAAAACGAACCGAAACAACAGAAATTTTGCCGTGCGTTTCATTTTCGTTGTGGCAAATACATGGAACTGCAATGAATGTTAACGAAACAGCAATTTTTCATTTTCATTTTCGTTTTTTTGTTTCATTATGTAACGAAACAAAAATGGATTTTTTTGCAAAAAATTCACAAAAAATGAAAACAAACCGAAACGGGCCCCCTAAACGACAAACGACAAACGAAACACCAATTTTTTTGAGTCGTGCCCATCTCTAACAGTGAGTATACAAACACAAAAAAGGATGAATGAATTTGATCCCAAATAAAAAGGAGGAGGAGGAGGAGGAGGAGGAGGAGGAAGCAACACCAAAACACATTGACAACAGCCCATTAGAAACACACACACACACACAAACACACATACACAAATTCAGGCAAAGTCATTGAAGACAAAGCCCTTTGCCTGCTTGTGGAATGACAGCAAAGAGGTGGGCAGCCAGTGGAAGGTTCAGTGGGATCTAAGCTTCTTTATTTCTCTGTTTTCCACCTGGACCGCTGAGTGGGTTAGGCATTTGGCTGTGAAGTTCTGGGGAGTCCTGCAAGACTGGCCACTTTTCTCAGGCAAACCCTCTCCCAGACTGGTCCATCATGCCCTTGGCCTTTCTAGCAACAGTCATGACTCTCTGACGTTCCATGCAAGATTTTCGCCCGGCTTTCCTTGGAGATGCCCTGTGTTGAACCGGCATGCAAATCAAGCCTCAACCACCAGGTTTCCGCTTTTCCTGTGAGCAACAGATCCTTCCCTGAATATCCACAAAATTGGTATTTTCAAAAGTAGAGATGGGCACGAAACAAACAATTTTTCATTTCCGTTTCCGTTTTTTCGTTTTGTTATGTAATGAAACGACAAACAAATTTTGTCTCTGAAATGAAACGAAACGAACAGAAACACCGGAAATTTTGTCGTGCATTTCGTTTCCGTTACTGCAATATGAGTGAATTGCTTAAAATCCTTTAAAAAACCACAAAAATGAAATAAATGGAAACAAAATGGTAACGAAATAAATGAAAACGAAAATGGATTTTTTTCAAAAATTCACAAAAAATGGAAACAAACCGAAACGGACCCTCCAAACGACAAACGACAAACAAAATGCAATTTTTTTGATTTGTGCCCATCTCTATTCAAAAGCACTTTTTCTGGGTCATTGAAAAAGTGTCACTCATGACTCTGATTCCCCCCGCATCTCACTCCACAGTTCTTCAGTAACATGGGGACAGATGGACCCACTGAGGATCTCCACAGACATGGGGACAGAATCCAACTGCATTTTCCCCTTGATACTTAAGAAGGAAGAGGCTTATCAAAGCCACAAGCCCTTAAGTACTCATGAGATGTGAAAACCCCTGCTAAATCCCTTCTCCATAATGGATCCCTTCCAAACCCGTCTTACTTTCACCTCTTTTTCTCGCTTCCCTAAACACTTCACCAGTTGCCAGAAAGTTCAGCATTGCAAGGGTGTTATCAGCCCAACTGGAAATCCCCAACCCAGTGCTGGAGGCTGGTGGCAACATCAGATTTGTGGAGCGGGTTCAGCGCACCATTGGGCACCTTCAAATGACCCGTTAAAACTTGGCAGTGGACTTGCTCTGCTGTTCTAAGCCATTCAAATGTATTTGAATCCTTTTGAATTGTTTTGCAGTGGTTTTACAAATTGCGCCCTACCCTGAGATCAGTCAGAATAGGGTGGGTTAGAAATTATTTAACCCACGTCTAGATAAACTGCTGTGTAGTTTCTCCTTTGACTTGTGGTGTAACAAAGCAGGTGAGGTTTTGCAAACTGGCCTTGGCTTTTGTGATAGTTGTTTCACTCTGAGAATAGGTGGATCCCATCACGCTTGGAAGGACCATCTCATCTTCAGCCATTATCTCTGGAACAGACAAAGGGGGGCATCCTGTCTTTAGAATAGGTGCCAAGCAAATCATAGAATCATAGAATCATAGATTCGGAAGAGACCACAAGGGCCATCCAGTCCAACCCCCTGCCATGCAGGAACCCCCATCACAGGACTCCCAAGAGATGGCCATCCAGCCTCTGCTTAAAAACCTCCAAAGAAAGAAACTCTACCACCCTCCTTTGTGGCAGCATATTATTCCACTGCCGAACAGATCTAATTGTCATGAAATTCTTTCTAATGTTCAAATGGAATCTCTTTTCCTGTAGTTTGAAACCATTGCCCTGAGTCCTAGTCTCTGAAGCCATGGAAAACAAACCTGTTCCCTCGTCAATGTGACATCCTTTCAAATATTTAAACATAACTATCACACACTCCCAGCCTTCCTTTTGTAAGGCTAAACATTCCCAGCTCCCTAAGCTGCTCCTCATAAGACATTTCTTCCAGACCTTCAACCATCCTGGTCACCTTCCTCTGGACCCGTTCAAGACTGACAACATCCTAAGTCCCTCACTTCTCAGTTACTAAGTGTAAGAACACCCTCCTTGCATCCAGGCAAAAATGGCAACTGCAGAAAGAAATGTTCTCTGTGGTTGCTTCATGCTCTTGGAACTGCAAGAAAGAGAATTTTACAGACAATGACTAACAGCTTCTGGAGAGGCCTTTACATGTTCAGGTCATAACTTCAGAATCAGTGCTAATGGGAAAAAATGCAGAGAGAAATTTACTTTACTTGACATCACATCCACCTTACTGGCAACTCTGAATGGCAGCCATGAGTGTCCACATGAGATGATCATCTAGCTTTCCCCAAAGATGCCAGGAATTGAACCCGGGGTGACTCTCAGGCAGGGTTGGCGAACCTATGACACGGGTGCCAAAGGTGGCACCTTGAGCCCTTTCAGTGGGCAGCCGACATCGCCCCTTCACAGCCACCTGCATTCAGGTTAAATTGCTGTACTGGCACTTTGCATAACACTAGTGGGTTTTGAATCACAGTTTGAGCACTCGGTCTCTAAAAGTTTAGCCACCACTGCTCTAAGGACAGTAAGGCCAACTCTGCTCCATGAAAGAATCCAAATCAAAGCAGATCTGACAGATGGTGGTTCAGTTTTCTCTGGTGGGACAGCTCTTCAAGTCTTTGAAAAGTGCTATTGTATCCCCCCCCCCGTTCTTTTCTCTAGGTTAAACTTGCCCAGTTCTTTCAGTCTTTCCTGATATGGCTTGGATTCCACCCCTTGATCATCCTTGATGCACTAATTTGATGCCCTAATTTGTTCCAGTTTGTCAGCATCCTTCTTAAAGGTGTTCAGAACTGGACACAGGACTCCAGATGAGGTCAAAATGCCAAATAGAGGGGAGACGAGTACCTCACAGGATTTGGAGACTATATTGCTGTTATTGCATCCTAAAACTGCATTTGTCTTTTTTGTAGCCACATCACACTGCTCACTCATATTTAATTTTTGATCTACAACAATTCCAGGATCCTTCTCATTCATAGTAATATTGACCCAAGTATTGACCCTCAACTGTGCATACTGGGTTTTTTTGCCCACCTAGCTGTAGAACTTTGCACTTGTCCCTGTTAAATTTCTTCCTGTTTTTTTTTTCAGTCCAACGCTCAAACATACCGAGATCTTTTCGAATTTTGTTCCTGCCTTCCAAGGTATTGGCTAATCTACAAAATTTTCAATCATTTACAAATTAATAAGTATACCATACACTCCATCCCAATCATTAATGAAAATGTTGATGAGCACTGGGTGTGGGATGGTGCTTTATGGTACTCTACATATTGCCTCCTCCAAGTTTGAGAAGGAGCCATTGATAAGCATCCTCTGAGTAATTCTGTGACCAGTTGTTTCTCCCATACCTGGGGATCATGCCAATCAGAATATCTTGGGGCACTTTGTCAAAGGCTTTGCTGAAATCAAGATATACTACGTCTACAGAATTCCCTCTATCTACCTGGGAGATTACCCAATCAATCCAAAGAAAATGACTCTGCCTTGTAAGCACTTTTTAAATTGTTTTCAAAACTGCTGGGTTTGCTACTGGAAATGAACACCACACATGATCACTTACTGTTGACTTTTGGCATGCAGACGCCACTTACGATCTCTCTCATGTATTCCTTCAGGGCTTCTACCTATAAGAAGAGACCAAACCTTTGTTATCATACAGAAACAACCTGTGCATGAAATCAACATGATCTCCTTTAAAAAAAACCAAAGGGCTATAATTTGTCAATCTGCTTTTGTAACTCAGGATTCTTCCCAAAGCTGTTGAACCTGCAAAGTGACTTTATGCTGCATTTTAACGGTGATCCTTCCCACCCTGCTTATTCTGACCATCAGAGCTCCTATATAGCCTTAGCCAAGGCCTTTTCTAAGACATCACCTGACCTTGAACCAGGAATTCTGTGTTGCTGCTGCAGATGGCAGAAGCTGCAACTCTTGTTGGCAGGGAAATGATTCTTGTTTTGCCCTTACCCGTTTGGGCTGGGACCTAGCCTAAGTAGGAGCCTCTTCACCGTGGTTTTATTCCATGGTATTACACCCTTCTGACAGCAGGGTTGGCTCTCAACCCTGACACTGTAAATGGCCCCATCTCAGTCTGCAAGTTGTCTCTTGTCTACTCTGAGCTCTACCAGTCTTGTTCTTTCGGGGTGCTAGTTCTTTGGTGGGGCCACTGTGAGATACAGGAAGCTGGACTAGATGGGCCTCTGGCCTGACCCAGCATGGCTCTTCTTAGGTTCTCTTGTTCTTATGTTCTTATGAACCTCAAATCTCCTTGGTGTCCCACCACTGAGATACTGATCACCTTCAGTGGTGGTGGTGGGGGAGCAAGAGAGATAAGAGAGATAAGCCCCATTCATGCCTGCCCTGAGCATGTGAAGGGCACATGGGATGAGGTCAGAACACTAGCATGGAAACACAGCCTTCTAAATAGGAGATGACTCTATCCCCATAGAGCCTTGCCAAGACTCAACTTTGGGGGAGAAGGTTTGGCTGGTGTGGAGAGGATTCCCAGAGTGTCCCTCCTTCTTCAGACTGTGGCACTTCCTCCTCTCCTTTCATGTGGGCTCAAACAGTCCACCTAAACTCTGTTCCTTTCAAGTCCTAGTTGTGTGCTGCGGCTAGTGCTGACTCTTTACTTCCTGCCCCTGCAGCCAGGGAGGATCTTTTCTGTTACCTCCTCCTCAAAAACCCATTTCGCAATGGGGAGGTCCAGGAGCATACCCAGAACTTTCCTCATGCTGTCACTGCACATCACAGCCATACATATTAGAGATGGGCACAAAACGAACAGTTTTTCGTTTTGTTTTCATTTTTTCATTTCGTTACGTAATGAAACAACAAACGAATTTTGTCTCTGAAATGAAACGAAATGAACAGAAACACCGGGAATTTTGTCATGTGTTTCGTTTCCGTTACTGCAATATGAGTGAATTGCTTAAAATCTTTTAAAAAATCACAAAAAATGAAATAAATGGTAACGAAATGGTAACGAAATGAACGAAAACAAAAATGAATTTTTTAAAAAAATCACGAAAAATGGAAACGAACCGAAACGGACCCTCCAAACGAAATGACAAACGAAATGCATTTTTTTTTATTCGTGCCCATCTCTAATACATATAATGGCACTTCCTGGAACACACGCTGCAAGAGCTTTGAAGAGGTTGGGCTGTAAGCCCCGCAGAACATGAATTCATTTGCAGGATTCTCATTTTGCATTATGTCTGCTTTCAAACAGGGGGGGATATCTCACTAGGTTATGCTGAATATTTGGAGAAGAACAAATGACAGATTTGCCATTCAGCTGTATACGAAATGGTCACAAAGGCATTGTAATGTTGTACTTGAATTGAAAAAGAAGAGACATAGCATTCTTTTACAGCCTGATTGAGGCCTGATCCAGCATGGCTCTTCTTATGTTCTTATGTTCTCATGAGGGGTGGAAGCCAAAGGCAAACTAATCCAGGCGACAAGAAGTAGCAAACAATTTCCCAGAAACTCCTGTTACACATGCCTGGACAATGTGACTTTTAGATGGATTACCATGCATGAACACTAGGCATCCATAAGAACATAACATAAGAAGAGCCCTGCTGGATCAAGCCAAAGGCCCATCTAGTCCAGCCTCCTGTATCTCACAGTAGCCCCACCAGATGCCTCTGGGAGCGCACGAGACTAGATCTCTGTCTCCTGATTCCACTCCCCTGCATCTGGCCCTTGAAGTACCCCAGTTTTAAGCCTGGAGATGACACATCTCCATCATGGCTTGTCACCTGGGATGGACTTTTCCTCCAAGAATCTGTCCATTCCCTTTTTGAAGTAATCCAGGCCAGATGCCATCACCATATCCTGTGGCAGGGAGTTCCACAGATTAACAACATGCTGGGTAAAAAACAAACTGATTTTTAAAGAAAAGCATAATGAAACAAACTGGACATTTTTGGTTTGTTCTGATTCATTTTTCATTAATGGTGGTGTTGCTGTGCAATGTAAAGTAAAATGATTTAAAATGATTTAAAACCAGCTTTGAATCAAATAAAATGATTAAATATTTAATAAATATAGCTGATAGTCCCTACAAAGTTGATGTCCACTGCTAAAAACATGTAATTCTGTGATTACTTTGGTCAATTTTTAAAATATTTTTAAAGAATATTTTATCATTTTGCAAGGGAGGAAAAGGTTTAAAATGGCAGCAGAGGCAAATATATTCCTTTCCCTCTCTATTTTTTATTTTTTAGAGTATATTTTTTTATTTTTATTTTTAATATTTTTAGAGTGGAAAATGAAAAACGAAATGAAATGAAAAACAAAATGAATTTTTACTTAAAAATTTGTTAAAAAGAAATGAAACAAAATGAAGAAAAATGAAATGAAAAATGAAACAACAAATGAAACGAAACAGCATTTTTCCGTTTCGTGACCATCTCTAATCTTAATTCCTTCAAGTGTAGGTGCAATTACAGTTCAATGTGGGTTCCGGATCACATCGTAAAGCAGCTTAGAACTTACATCAGCCTCATCAACCGATGGAGAACAGTCCGTGATGTCGCTGGTCCTGCAAAGGGGAGGAGGAGAAGGAAGAGGAAGAGGTGAGTTCATGGCCAATGGAAATCTGTGCCCATCAATCTGCCCACCACCCCAGCCATCATGTTCAGCTACAGTTACTTCCTCTTACAAAGGCTTCCTCCCTTCCTCAAAATGCAAGCTTTCCCCACTAAGCCTTTCTCCTCCTGAATGACCTTCCTTCCGATCTTTCCTCAAAGCCCATCTTTTTTTGTTTTGTTGTGTGTGTGTTTTTTCCATCAAGGCCTCTCGAGCTTAGAGCCTTTGGCTCAGATGGTCATACCTTGAAGCAGGAGCATCCCACCCCCCGCCCCTGCTCCTGTGACAATATCATCCTTCCAGGCTTGCAGAGTCAAGTGCCAGAAGGCATCCAGTGCGCAAACAAAGCTCTACTATCCCTCATCTGATTGTTGATCAAGGCACTTAACAGATGGGATAAACAGACAGGTTTTCTTTTCCCTTAAGGGAGGGCAACTTCTAAATCTCCTCTCTCTCTCTCTCTCTCTCTCTCTCTCTCTCTCTCTCTCTCTCTCTCTCTCTCTCTCTCTCTCTCTCTCTCTCTCTCTTGTATGGGTCCATTTCCAGCACGTGTCATCACTGGGAACAGAATAAAACTGAGCCTTCCAACTGTTAAAACCACCGAGGCTCCTTCCGGTTTGAATTTCCGGCATTGTGAAGAGGCTTAATAAGGGAGGCACTTCAGGATATCAAATAGGCTTAAGACACCAAAGAAAGACAAGTTGGAACCCCTTTTTATTCCTCCCCCTTTTCTTTTTCATAGTGCCTTAAGCACTATGGAGTGCTATATAAGCAGCACTACAAAAGATCAGACGATCAAGGTGACGCTGCCCCCTATCTCCAGAAAATGCCATTCCAAATTATGGCGATTATTGGATGGAGCAGTATTTGGGAGCTGTTTGGCCTCAAACAGGTAATTAAAACTCATTCACCTCAAAAGCACCTGCATCTGATGGAGACACAAAACCCAATGGATGTGGCTTGTTAAGGTAGAACTATGTATTATTTGGACTATCCATGGATGCTGGTCTGTGGCAATGGTCATTTCATTACAGCAGTTTCTGCCATCCTATAAAAGTGCTTTAGACTTCATGTACGAGGACCAAAGTAAACATGGAAGAAATCCAAAAGGCACAATCTGTAACTGGCAAATTCTTCCACAAGGTAGCTAGAATCCAACATTTGTTACCTGACTTCATATGATTCAGTTTTCATCTTTTCATGGTCCAGTGAAAATTTGGTCTCCCAGGCCTGGGTCTGCAAAGGGGCAACAGAAGAAAAATCCAGGGGGAAAGGGGTCCTCCGATATGACATGAGTCGAGTTTACCTGGTTTGTTATGTTTACATACTTGAAAACACAGATCACAGCCAAGTTTCAGCATGGAAATGGCAAGGTTAGCTTCCTCAGGTGATTCTGGGTAAGCCCCCCAAATTTGGAGAGGTTTGGGGCTCAGAGGGGTGAGTTATTAAGCTACAAAGGGGGTGCCCCTAGGAAAAAAAATCTTTCTAATTGATTGAATCAGGATTCAGAAGCCAAGTTGTGGTGATGCTAATTGCTCATCTGCCTGGGGGGGGGGGGGGTATCGCTGCTTCCCAATTCAATTACAATGATTTTTCTTAGGAGCACCCACTTGTAGCTTAATAACTCAGCTCCCTGACCCCGAAACCTTTCCAAATTTCAGAGGCATACAGAGGAGAGCTTGAGGAAGCTCCCCTGCCATTTTGGTGTCTCTAGGACCCAGGGGTGCGTAGTGTTTCATTTCATTTCATAATGAAACTACTTTAAAATTTGTTACAAAAAAAACAAAATGAAACTACTAAAGAAACAAAATGATACAAAAACTATATTTCCATTTCATGACCATCTCTAGAACAAACGTACCAATGCATTACTAAGCCACCATCATTTTGAACTAGATTCCTAAGCACCAAACAGGTTTACTCATGTGACTTGCTCTAATGGTCAAATCTGCACTTTCATTCAGATCCAAACCAGAAGTTGAATCGTGGCAACATAGGTGTGACTTTCAGACACACCAGGCTTTTGTCCTTCTAGCCAGCCTATTCAGACTAGGGTGAAGTGAAACCAAGATGGAGGATAAATTGGAAGCCTTCCACCAACTTTTTTTTCATACTGAAGAAGCTACTCAAATGAGTAGCGAAACGTTTCAATCCCACAAGAAAAGGAGTCCAAGTGCCACAACTTGACTTCCGGATGAAACCATTCATCTTCCTCCCACCCATTTTCACTCCTCTTTCATCTGGGAGTTGAGTCATGGCAACTGGACTTCTTTTCTTGTATCACAAGAAAAGAAGTCCAGTTGACATGACCCAAATCCTGAGTAATCTTATCTGGATGACTGAGAATCTCCACAACCATACTTCACATTGAAACATTTCTGACAGACTCTTGGTATTCACACTGCCTGGAGAACATGAAATATTGTAGGCAGATGTTTTGCCCCAGGATGCTAAAGGGTTTGATAGTTATTTGACACAGGACTTCCCCTAACACACCTGTTTATTTGTTAATGGTAACATTGGCAGTATTAACTTCAAAGATCTCATTGCTGGACCTGCGACTGGTTTCATCCCCACAGGGTTTGGCTCATTACACTCTCGACTGGCACCCTCTGCAGCTCCTTTGGTTTTCCACACACACCACCCAAAACAGGAGGCAAGTTCCCTCTTCCAGTCCAAGGCCACTGCCCTACTGCCTAACTTTAGAGAGGAAGGTAAACTGAGTGGCACCACCGTCACACATGCCACCTCCTTAAAAGGAAATGGTAGATGGTATAGCACCGCAGCCGGTTCTCCCTATTGGGGTGGTAAGTGGTGGTGGTAGTGGTGGTGCTAGTGGTTGCCATCATTGCCCTCACCGTAGCCTGACTCTTAGGCACCCACATGGAGACAGAACAGATGAAATCACCTGAAATCAGCACAGGTAGCTTCTCTGGGCATCTTCGGCAGGTACAGTTTCAGCGTTGGCACTTCTCAATGGATTCTTACATCAGACATTGCATTGGTAGCCAGTTGCAGAGCCATCTCACAATGGCGGGCATAGAAAAACTTACACAACTCTTGGAGAATTCCACACAGGAGCACACACACCACCACATGAAACTTGGTGGGAAATATGACTTGTGTCCTTCTTCTTTGCTATCAGGTCCCCCTCCCCCATATTCTTGACAATGGTGGACATAGACAACTTGGTGGGATTTCCCACCAAATGAAACTTCTGCAATGCCTATATCCACCTCAGGCAGGCCAACAAATCCATGCATATGGCACAATCAATCAATCTATCTATCTATCTATCTATCTATCTATCTATCTATCTATCTATCTATCTATCTATCTATCTATCTATCTATCTATCTATCTATCTATCTATTTTTATATTTATATACCTCCAGATTTTCTCAAATGAGAACTCAAGGCAGTTAACAAATATAAAACATCACAATATGAGATGCAAAAAGGAAAAAAATAATAATGGCAATAATAATAATTGGTTCCAGAGAATATACGTAAAAAGTGAACAGCCAACAGTGGAACCCAACATTAAAAGAAAAAACTAGCAAAAGAGTCAAAAACAATGATCCGAATACTAAATCAGAATACTAAAGTAAGATGGCAAGAAGAAAAACAGGCAAAAATTCATCTGAGATATTTCTGTTATGCTTTCCTTTTTTAAAAAAAAATGCCATTGCAGTTTGCAGAATTGCAAAGTTTAAAACCACAAAAGCAACAACATCCAGGGATGTACAAACAATAGACCATTTCATGGAAGTAATGAAAATGACAACAAACAAGTGACTAAATGGCAATCTGGCAAGTCTCTAGCCGGACGAAGCAGGCTTCAGGTGTTGACAGAAATACCCTCAGGTCAGTGGGGAGATTGTTGCATAAGAAGCTCATGTGGCATTTAGAGATCAGTCCCTGGTGAAAGAAGCCCTTCACTGCCTCTCCTCAGAAGAACTTCCACTCATCGAGGGGACATGTGATAAGCCAAGGTGTTGTGGGAGTGACAGTGTGGGACGCAGGAAACCTCAAGACAGAGTTCATATCCCTGCGGGGGCTGTAGGTCACCAAGGAGGGCAGGGTTTAGTGGTGACGGCAAACCATCCTTTGACCCTCTCAGGTAGCACCAAAGCCCTACCGGGGTCATCAAGAATATGAGGGAAGGGGAACTGATAGCAAAGCAGAAGGACACAAGTCGTATTTCCCACCATTGACCTCTGCAGCCTGTATCCCAGCAACTGAGGAACTGACTGTCATTTTAGCTCCTCATTAGCGTTGTGGTTCCACCAAACATGGAATTTCAGTGGTGGAAGGAAAACCAAGAAGCAGGGATGAGTGAAGGATGCACTGGGGAGGAGAGACGGGCCACTCGGATGGATAAATAGCTTAGTCTTACCATTCTGAAGGAAAGGATAGGCTCCCCAGTGTCCTGAATTAGGATGTTTACTGTGGAATGGATGATCAGAGAGGCCTCCTCTGGCGCCAAGGAAAACTCCGGAGCCTCCTGAGGGCTTATTTCAACGTTCACTTTTTGTGAAGGAGGCAGTGTATCCTTGATCTGTGGGAAATCAGAAAATGCTGTTTAAGGTCCATGTTTCAAGTGCTGGGATAATAGCACTCTTGTGTACACTAATGCTGGGTGTTAGGAGGAGGGAGGGCTTTCCAACTGATAAAGTTCCTTTCCTACCTCTGGCATTTGAAGCAAACCCCTGCTCCCCCTTCCTGATTGTTTTTTTTTTAAATTGATTCCATTGTTTTGTTGATGGCTCCTCTTTTTCCTCTGACCATCCTCCAAGCAGCAATCATACAAGCATACAAGTCTCTAACTACAGATGATAACTGTATGTAAAGATACATACACTGTATATTTTTTTACTTCAAGGCCCATACTTCACATCCACTTTGTTGTTCTAGAAAGTGCGCTGAGTTGCGGATCTAAAGATTGTTACCCCACGTCAGTCGCGCTTCAAGAAAAATAAAGTGCAACCATACCCCCCAAAGCATGACTCAGCACACTAAAGTTGTACCTGGTCTAGGGGTAGTGTTTTTCTTGTCGCTGTTATGGTGTGGTTTTTATACCGGTACAAGGCAAAGTGGGGTAATGTTTGCTCTGCATCTTTTCCATTTCCATCCCCATTATTTCCCCTGACTGTTTTAATTTTCGGACTCAGTAGATATATTGAAACGGCGGTTTCCCTCTCTTTACTGTTTTGAAGTGTAAATTGCAGCCCATTTAGCTGATTTTAGTTTCCAAACACTGTTCCGCTGTATATAATGAATTAGACACTAGGTGTCAGCAGAGAGCATGTATAAGCTGTGGTTCTTAGAGATGGGCACGAAACAGAAAAATGGCGTTTCGGTTTTTCGTTTGTCGTTGAGACGTCTGTTTCGGTTCGTTTCCGTTTGTCGTGAATTTTTTGAAAAATTTTGTTACCGTTTTTCATTTTTTTCGTTTTTCGTTTCTACCCGCTTGTTGCGCGATTTTTAAATCATTTCTGAGCACAGGCATCCCCCAACGCCCCAGACCAGAGGGAAAACACTAAAAAAAATGGATGCAGGCAGAGACACAGTATAGACTAGGTATGCAGGGAGGTTGCAAAGGCAGTGGCGGGCGTTGCCCAGGGTGCAAGGCAGCTGCAGAGTGGCTGCACTGCAGGGCAGGGGAGGTTACTCACCGAGAGGTACGTGGCATGCACGCATGCACACAGGGAGGCTGCAGGACTGAAGCTAGAGTCGCAGAGACAGCAATCCCACCCTAACTCCCACACCAGAGACTGCAAGGAGGACGGGGGCTGCCAGAACTTTTTATGCCCTCTGTGGCTGCCAGACCTGCCCGCCCAGTCTGCAAACTGGGCATGCTATTGGTTGAACATGATCCCACATCACATGGCTTGCCTCCATTTTGTGGCTGGTGGCGACATCCATTTTAAAGGGAAAAGAAAAATACATCGCGATGGGAGAAAACAAAAACAAACGTTTTAAGGACTCCAACACCCCTGGTAGGTATTATCAGACAATATAAACAATTATCGCTGCGTTTTTATGGATGTCCAGGGCATTTTTTAACATTTAAAACAGCTCATTTAATTGTGCGTCACCATTAACGGAAACGAAACGTAATGACCACAATTTTCGTGGTTCTGTTCGTTTTGTTTCATTTTCATCACAATTTTCATTTGTCGTTTCGTTACATAGCGGAAACGACAAACGGTAACGGAAACGAAAAAATGTTCGTTCTGTGCCCATCTCTATTCATGATGGTAATACCTGGGGTCGCCCTAATTGGTGAGGCTTGTCAATAGCCTTTTGGCCCTTAAATTGCTCTCTGCTAATGTTCCAATATCATATACTGCTAATGGAAACAATGTCTTCAACAGTAAGGAAGCAAAGTTGTCCTGAAACTTACAGTATATAGATATTCCAGTCCACAAAATCCAATAGTTGGGACCAGTTGGGGTGTTCATAGAATCACAGAATCATAGAGTTGAAAGAGACCTCGAGGGCCATCCAAGTTCAACCCCCTGCCATGCAGGAACCCCCATCACAATATTTCCGACAGATGGCCATCCAGCCTCTGCTTAAAAACCTCCCAAGAAGGAGACTCCACCACCCTCCTTTGTGGCAGCATCTTCCACTGCCGAACAGCTCTAATTGTCAGGAAGTTCTTCCTCATGTTCAAATGGAATCTCTTTTCATAGAATCGTAGAGTTGGAAGAGACCTCGAGGCCATCTAGTCCAACCCCCTGCCATGCAGGAACCCCCATCACAGTATTTCCGACAGATGGACATCCAGCTTCTGCTTGAAAATCTCCAAAGGAGACTCAACCGCCCTCCTTTGTGGCAGCATATTATTCCACTGCCACTGCCGAAGGTGTTGAGGAAGATCCCCACCCATGTGAGCCACAGTGTCCCAGGGTCTTTTCTATAGTGGCACTATGGAATGTCCTTCCACAAAGAAATCCACTAGTCTCTTACAAGACAGTCTTTCAGCTGCCCATGGAAATATCTATTTATGTGCATCTTTTGTGGAATAAATGAGTATAAAGAGACCAGGTTTTTTTTTAAATCAAATCCGTTCCTCCATAGTATTTTGCACATTTGTAGGCACACACTTCCTTATAGATACTTTCCTCCCTTACCAGAGAAGACTGGGGAGAACACAAGCCAAGCCCCGAGTGGCAGCAAGTGTGATGCGGCGGCCAGGAAAGCCAATTCGATTCTTGGTTGCATCAACAGAACCACAGTGTCTAGATCAAGGGAAGTGATAGTACCACTCTATTCTGCTCTTGTCAGTCCCCACCTGGAGTACTGTGTCCAGTTCTGTGCACCTCAATTTAAAAAGGATGTTGACAACCTCGAGCGGATGCAGAGGAGGGCTACCAGGATGGTTGAAGGTCTGGAAGAAATGTCTTATGAGGAGCGGGTTAGGGAACTGGGAATGCTTAGCCGTACAAAAAGAAGGCTGAGAGGGGATATGATAGCTATGTTTAAACATTTGAAAGGATGTCTTATTGAAGAGGGAATAGGTTTGTTTTCCATGGCTTCAGAGACTAGGACTCGGAGCAATGGTTCCAAACTACAGGAAAAGAGATTCCATTTGAACATTAGGAAGAACTTCATGACAGTTAGAACTATTCGGCAGTGGAAGATGCTGCCACAAAGGAGGGTGGTGTCATCTCCTTCTTTGGAGGTTTTTAAGCAGAGGCTGGATGGCCATCTGTCGGAAATATTGTGATGGGGGTTCCTGCATGGCAGGGGGTTGGACTAGATGGCCCTTGAGGTCTCTTCCAACTCTATTATTCTATGATTTTATGATTCCTAAAAACCTGGCTAGTGAAAGCCGACCAAAGGTTTTATGGGCTGGATTCCTTTTCCAGTTCTACAGCTTTCTTTCTCTGAGAAAGCCTGCTCTTCGTAGGCTTTCCTGCAATGCGTCTCTGACATTTTGGTCTGGCTTGCTATCTGCAAACAATATTTTCTTAGGATTTATGCTCATTTCAGGCCCTGCTAATGCTGTGTTAGGATTCTGCATCTGCACTGAATTTTCAGCAGAAGACTGAGTCTGCACTTGTTCCATTTAAGCCCCAAACCGAATCATAGAAGAGACCTCAAGGGCCATCTTGTCCAACCCCCCTGCCATGCAGGAACCCCCATCACAGTATTTTCGACAGGTGGCCATCCAGCCTCTGCTTAAAAACCTCCAAAGAAGGAGACCCCACCACCACCCTCCTGTGTGGCAGCATCTTCCACTGCCGAACAGCTCTAACTGTCATGAAGTTCTTCCTAATGTTCAAATGGAATCTCTTTTCCTGTAGTTTGAAACCATTGCCCCGAGTCCTAGTCTCTGAACCCATGGAAAACAAACCTGTTCCCTCTTCAATATGACATCCTTTCAAATATTTAAACATAGCTATCATATTCCCCCTCAGCCTTCTTTTAGAGAGGCTAAATATTCCCAGCTTCCTAAGCCGTTCCTCATAAGACATTTCTTCCAGACCTTTAACCTTTAAGAATGTGGTTACTCCAGGTGTTTGGGTCATTCATTTGCCAACTTCCCACATCTTCCTTGCTGGGCTAGGTCCAGGCACCAGCTTAGAATTCCTTCAACAGTATAAAAAGGGATGCCTTAACCATTATCTCAGGGAAGCACAGTGAGCGTTCTGTAAACAAGATGACTTTAAAGTGTTGTCCAAATCCCTTATGCTTATTGAGGGGATCAATCATTAATGTGGGTAAATCTGCCCTTAATTCTTCCAGGGGCCACCTCCAAAATGCTGTAGGTCTACTCACCGATGGCAGGACCTCGGCCAGCTTGTCCGTTGTGAGGGCAGCACTCTACAAAGAAGAGGGGAAATGGAATAGACCAATTTAATCAATTTAATGGCTGCCGCCTGCATGAGATCTAAAAACAGGGAGGTCAGCTCGGCCAACAATCTCCATCCCAACAGGAGTACGTATTATTTATAAGTATTTCTGAAGTATCTTAGGCTTCATTGCTCAACAGGTCTCTGCTCAAGCCACATTGTATTCTGTGGTTATCAACCTGTAGGTCCCCAGATGTTCCTGGACTGCAACTCCCAGAAATCCTGGCCAGCTCAGCAAGTAATGAGGACTTCTGGGAGTTGCAGTCCAGGAACATCTGGGGACCTACAGGTTGAGAACCACTCCTCTAAACAGTCACCAGAACTTATGGTGCAGAGGTTCGACTGCAGTATTGCAGTGAAAATTCTGCTCACAAGCTGAGTTCAATCCCAGTGGGTTCAGACTGCCGGCTCAAGGTTGACTCAAAAGAATGTAAGACCAGCCCTGCTGGAAGAGACCACCACAGCCCATCCAGTCCAGCATTCTGTCTCACACAGTGGCTCACCAGTTGCTTCGGGGTATTCCCAAGCAGATGGTTTTCACCTGCTTACGATTCCCTGCAAATGACATTGAAAGACATCCTGCCTATCTCTCCAACCCAGAGGTTGTCTATAGGCATCCATCATGATGCCTAAGGACAACCTTTTGTTCTTTCAAGGCCAGGGAATTGGGTTGGGGACAAGATATTGTTGGCAGAATGATGCTGGAAACTTTACAGTGAGTGCCTTGAGTGCTAAGGGGTGGGTGGACTGTAAGCAGCATACTCTGTATTGTCACTCAAGGGGAAATGGATAGGCTGACAGACCCCACAGATCATTCATCATCATTATTACCTCCGCCGTGGTGATTTGGCAGCTGAAATCCTGTGTGAAAACTTCCATCATTGCGTTGATGATATTCACCGGCAGGATCACCTGAGTCACACCATTCTTTTTCTCTGGCAGGTCATCACTGAGTGGTGGTTCGTGGGGGACTCCTATATCTTTTCCATCTTGGTCATGGAATTTAGGCTAAAGGTGGTGGTGGTGGTTGGGAGAGAGTATGAATGTTCTCAAGAATTCAAGAAGAGCTGAAGCCAGTTTGCATGATGCAACCCATCTTCCATCCCTGACAGAACGTCAAAAGCCCTTCATACTTACCGTCAAACAGAGGCTGATGTATTCAGGATTGAGTTCAGGCGGATCCACCAGTTCATAGTGCATAGTTCCATGCCCGCCCATGTCATACGGAGCTGGGGGGGGGAGGGGAGACACAGCTAACTCTAGTTAACTGTAATTATTTCCAGACTCTTGCATAGAAAATGGCCGTAATTGACCCAACAATTGCACTCATGTCCAGGGATATGGGCTGCGGAAAGAGACTAGGATGGATGACATCTAGAGATGGGCACAAACTGTTTGCAAAGGCAGCAGCGCAGGTGTTCCTCTGGCTCGATTAAACTGTTTAGGATAGTGGTTCTCTCAATCTATGGGTCCCCAGATGTTCTTGGACTGCAACTAAATGGCTTAGGGCCTAGATACCTGAAGGACCGTCTCCTTCCATATGAACCTACCTGCAATTAAGATCTAGCCAGGGAGCCCTCCTGAGAGAGCCATCCCTGAAGGAGGTGCAGTGATTGTGAACCTATGACATGGGTGTCAAAGGTGGCACTCGGAGCCCTTTCTATGGGCACCCAACATTGCCCCTTCACAGCCACCTGTATACAGCATACTAATGCAAAGGATGGAGAAGAACCTTGAAAAAGAGGCAGTTGGAAACCGGGCACCCCACTTTGCTGGGTGAGAGAAGGCATAAAAATGATCAACCGCCCTCACCGAACGCTTTGTCCATTCTTTCGGCCATAATCATCACCACTTTGTCTGCTGCTGGGCACATCTGGAGGAAAGAGGAAAAAGGCCAAGGAACAGCATCAGGATCCAAAACACGGCAAAAGCCGATTCTACAACTGTGAACCAGAATTCTCCTTCCCTTCTTCCCAGTTTCTGTCCATCTCGGGGTATGCAGTGCACATGATTTATTTATTTATTTTATTTATTTATATAGCTTGTATGCCGCCCACTACCCAAAGGTCTCTGGGCGGCTCACAATCAAAATGGACAATTAAAACATCAAAATACAATAAAATTAGAATAATAAAAACATGTAAATGCAATAAATAAATATGATACATTAAAAACATCACTAAAATTGCCATCAGGACCCACAATCATTAGTTAAAAACTTTTGGAACAGGTTTTTCTGCTGAAATGTTAGCAACGTCGGTGCCAGGGCAGTCTCATTTGGGAGGGCATTCCATAGTCTGGGGGCAGTTGCTGAAAAGGCCCTTTTCCTGCAAGCCATCCCCTTCACCTCCTTAAGGGATGGCTCTTTCAGGAGGGCCCCTGACTAGATCTTAATTGCTGGGTAGGTTCATATGGAAGGAGGCGGTCCTTCAGGTATCTAGGTCCTAAGCCGTTTAGGGCTTTATATGTCAAAACAAGCACTTTGAATTGGGCTCGGGCAGCAACTGGTAACCAATGAAGGTTATACAGAATCGGCGTGATGTGTTCCTTGGTGGCCCTACCACTCACCAACCATGCAGCACGATTCTGAACCAGTTGCAATCGCCGAACCGTCTTCAAAGGCAGCCCCACGTAAAGCGCATTGCTCAATACGGGATGTTACCAGTGCATGCGTAACTGTCATAAGGCTCCGTTCATCCAGGTAGGGCGCAGCTGATATATATTCCGCAGCTGGAGAAAGGCGCCCTGGCCACCGAGTCCACCTGGGCTTCCAGAGTTAGACCGGGGTCCAGGAGCACCCCAAGCTACGGACCCTGTCCCTTAGGGGGAGTGCAACCCCATCCAGGACAGGGAAGTGGCCCTCAGCCTGGCTGCACCCACTAACAGCACTTCCGTCTTGTCTGAATTGAGTTTCAATTTATTAACCCTCATCCAGTCCATTATCTGGTCCAGACACAAGTTCAGGACAGAAACCGCCTCACCTGGATTGGTGGAGAACGAGAGGTAGAGCTGAGTATCATCAGCATATTGCTGACTCCTCAGCCCAAACCTCCTGATGACCTCTCCCAGTGGTTCCATGTAGATGTTAAACAGCATGGGGGATAGTATTGAGCCCTGTGGAGCCCCGTGGAATGATATTCCACGATCCACAAATTTCCAACCTTTCCCCTGACAAATCATGAATCAGTTTGCTGGTAGAGGTCTTATGGTGCAGTGGTTAAAATGCAAGACCCCAGTCAAAGCTCTGCTCATGACCTCAAGTTCAATCCCCAGCTTGCTGGGTGTCTAGCTGTGAGTGTATTGTGTGTAATTCAGTTGTCAACCACCCAGAGAAGGCTTAAAGTGCTATGGGGTGGCATAGATACCTGAAGGACCTACTCCTTCCATATGAATCTACCCGGAAATTAAGATCCAGCCAGGGAGCCATCCTGAAAGAGCCATCCCTCAAGGAGGTGAGAGGGATGGTTTGTATACATTGGGCCTTTTGGCAGCCCCCTGCCATACAGAAACCCCATCACAATATTTCCGACAGATGTCCATCCAGCCTCTGCGTAAAACCTCCAAAGAAGGAGACTCCACCACCCTCCTTTGGGGCAGCATATCATTCCACTGCCGGACAGCTCTAACTGTCATGAAGTTCTTCCTAATGTTCAAATGGAATCTCTTTTCCTGTAGTTTGAAACCATTGCCCTGAGTCCAAGTCTGTGAAGCCATGGAAAACAAACCTATTCCCTCTTCAATATGACATCCTTTCAAATATTTAAACATAGCTATCATATCTAAAGGCTAAACATTCCCAGTTCCCTAAGTCATTCCTCATAAGACATTTCTTCTAAACTTTCAACCATCCTGGTCGCCCTCCTCTGCACCCGCTCAAGGTTGACAACATCCTTTTTAAATTGAGGCACACAGAACTGGACAGAACTTATTTTTGCCACCCCCTTCGATACCAGCATAAATAACCAATAGGAGCTGGCCAGCACTTTTATGCTGATTTATTTGTGTTTTTCAGCTTGCTTTTGTTCTATATGCTGAAATGGATGAACAGAGCTGCCTGCTAGCAGAAAGTTCTTCTGGCACAACTTACCATGCCTGGAAGGACTTTCCCAAGGGTAGAATTCAGAAATTTATTCACGATCTTTGGAAGCATGCTGTGGGAAGAAAGAGCCACATCAATTAAGAATGTTCCGGAAAACTTAGCAAAGGGCCTGACTGGATTAGATACAGGTAACCTCTTTCCTGCTTAGGCAATGTTTTCCTCTTAGGAGATATCTTTTGTCCCAGCATATTTGAGCACTCATGTCAAGTTCTGAAACTGTTTGTATGCCTCAGAGAGTTAGACCAGGCCTGCCCAACAGGTAGACCTCAGGCTACCAGTAGCCCACGAAGGGTTCAAAAGTAGCCTGCCAGCCATCAATTTAAAAAGTGAGGGGATAAGTTCTCCACCCCTCCCTCCCCCTTCCCAAGGACCACCACTGCCCCAGCAAAGTTCTGGGTCTGCCAGCCCACTGTCTCAGCCGAGCGGGGCAGTTCAAGGGCCGTGCACATTGAAATCTGTTCCGTCCATAATGGATTAATCGGTTTTCAATGCATTCCTATGGGAAACCGCTGCTGTACTTACAAAAGCTTTTACTTATGAGCATGTGCTCAGAACAGATAAAATTTGTAAGTAGACGTTTTAGGTAGGAGCCCTCAGGCACTTTGAGCCGGAAAAATTAGACCTCGGCCTGTTCAAAGTTGAACAGCCCTGAATTAGACAAATAGTAGGATGCTTATGAGAGGTAGAGGGGAACATGATTAAAAAAGTGACTCTTGCTGCTTTAACTTGGCTTTCCAAATAACCAACCATTTTTCAAAACCATGAGCCCAGCTCCAGCAGAATAAGGCCAATGAATGTGGTGATGGCATCTGGCCTGGATGCCTTCCAAAGGGGAATTGGACAGATACCTGGAGGAAAAGTCCATCCCAGGTTACATGCCTCATGACATGAGGAGAAAAACATGCCCATATTCTGTTAGCCAAGTTCATTTGCCAAGAATCAGTCCAGTTGCCAGGACAAACATTGGGCCTATATTTCATGTTCTTCACGTTGCCTCTTTGGATAAGATGTTAGTTCTCACCTGCTGGGAAGGTTAGTTTTACAA
This sequence comes from Phrynocephalus forsythii, assembly GCA_029282475.1. Classification (NCBI taxonomy): domain Eukaryota; kingdom Metazoa; phylum Chordata; class Lepidosauria; order Squamata; family Agamidae; genus Phrynocephalus; species Phrynocephalus forsythii. Next base: position 130,306,278 of record JAPFRF010000005.1, on the reverse strand, counting down.
CGAACCACCTCCACCGTGCATTTGTCGACTTCGAGCCTTAAGTGGTTTTTCGGATCCTTTTCCAGGGAAATTTCTATTTTCATATTGAAGGCCACATTGACCTCCATCGTGCCACCTATAAAGCTACATGAAACAAAATCATTGTGTTACGTTGGAATATTTATTTATTTATTTATTTATTTATTTATTTATTTATTTATTATATTTATACCCCACCCATCTTCCCAATTTTTTTTTTTTTTTTTGGCAAGCCCCATTCCTCCAATTATGCATTTTCATAGAAACCTAGAATAAATACCAACTCTATCCCAGGTGCTCTTGTATAATGCAGACTATTTATTTATTTATTTATTTATTTATTTATTTATTTATTTATTTATTTATTTATTTATTTATTTAACTGGCAAGCTTAGTTCAAAGAACAACTCCAGGCGGTGTAGAAGGGAAATTAAAAAAAAATAACATTTTACATATACAGTATCAAGTAAACATAATAATCACATAGAACAAACAAATCATAATAGGGAGTCAGGTAGGTGGTAAGTAACATGCAGTGCATCCAAAATCCTCATGGTAGAGCCAAGTGTTTGGAGACCTCTTAAACATTGCCATTGAAGATTCGAGGTTCGGAAGGCATTAGAGATGGGCACGACTAAAAAAAAATGGTGTTTCGTTTGTCGTTTGTCATTTAGGGGGTCCGTTTCGGTTCATTTTCATTTTTCGTGATTTTTTGCAAAAAATTCATTTTCATTTCGTTACGCAATGAAACGAAAAAACGAAAATGAAAATGAAAAATTGCTGTTTCGTTAGCATTCATTACAGTTCAATGTATTTGCCACAATGAAAACGAAACGCACGACAAAATTTCTGTTATTTTGGTTCGTTTTGTTTCATTTTGGAGACAAAATTTGTTTTTCATTTCGTTACAGAACAAAACAAAAAATGAAAACGAAAATGAAAAATTGCTCGTTTCGTGCCCATCTCTAGAAGGCATACTTCTTGAGGCAAACCTAAACTGAAGGGCTAATTCTGGACTTTCTTTATGCGCCACCCCTGAGCTGAGGGCATTCCAAGGCCAGATTCCTGGAGGGCCCAGTCTACTTTCTTTCTGGAATGGAATAAAAGGCTCCATGGCAGCCTGTCCCTCCAGATAAATTTCTACCTTGCAGCCCCAGAAAATAACTGAATCTCATTTTGCAGTTATTATAATCTCCTGCTGAATGAATAACTGTAAAGATTGCTACCTGAGGATGCCACCAGTTATCTGAGCAGGGCTACAGCTCTGACCAGTGACTTTTTGAAATGGATCTTAAAGTGCATTCAAATGAGCTTTTACAGTCTATATCGCTATGCAGCATACATATACAAATTTATATGTTATTATGTATATATGCATGTAAATATTTATGTTAAAAGATTTCATTAGAATATTGGAGCATTCAACACATCTCTAGTTCATGTGTCTATTGTTGATCTGCTCTAGCAGTTAGTAGGTTTTTCCTGATGTGCAACAAAAATCTCTGTTTCTGCAACTGGAGCCCACTGGTTGCGCTTTCGGCACTCTGGGATGATTGGGAACAGATCCTGCCCCTCCTCCGTATGACAGTCCTTCTGATATTTGAAAAGAGCTATAATAGTGCCCCTGAGTCTTTTTTCCTCTAGGCTAAATCATCCTCCAACGAGGCCCTACAAATAGCGGAGGAGAGAAGGGATGCAAAATGCAAGGGAGAAAGGGAAAGATACAGAAAATTGAATGCAGACTTCCAAAGAATAGCAAGGAGAGACAGGGCGGCCTTCTTGAATGAACAGTGCAAAGAAATAGAGGAAAACAACAGAAAAGGAAAAACCAGAGATCTGTTCAAGAAAATTGGAGATATTAAAGGGGTATTTCGTGCAAAGATGGATATGATAAAGGACAAAAATGGTAGGGACCTAACTGAAGCAGAAGAGATCAAGAAGAGATGGCAAGAATATACAGAAGAATTATATCGGAAAGATCTGGATGTCCCTGATAACCAAGATAGCGTAATTGCTGACTTGGAGCCAGACATCCTGGAAAGTGAAGTCAAGTGGGCCTTAGAAAGCATTGCAAACAACAAGGCCAGTGGAGGTGACGGCATTCCAATTGAACTCTTTAAAATCTTAAAAGAGGATGCTGTAAAGGTGCTGCATAAGATATGCCAGCAAATTTGGAAAACCCAGCAGTGGCCAGAGGACTGGAAAAGATCGGTCTACATCCCAATCCCAAAGAAAGGAAATGCCAAAGAATGCTCCAACTATCGCACAATTGCACTCATTTCACATGCTAGCAAGGTTATGCTCAAAATTCTACAAGGCAGGCTTCAGCAGTATGTGGAAAGAGAACTTCCAGAACTACAAGCTGGATTTCGAAAGGGCAGAGGAACTAGAGATCAAATCGCCAACATGCGCTGGATTATGGAGAAAGCCAGAGAGTTCCAGAAAAACATCTACTTCTGCTTCATTGACTATGCCAAAGGACTGTGTAGACCACAACAAACTTGGCAAGTCCTAAAGGAATGGGAGTGCCTGACCACCTTATCTGTCTCCTAAGAAATCTATATGTGGGACAAGCAGCAAGTCAGAACTGGATATGGAACAACTGACTGGTTTGGAATTTACGACAAGGCTGTATACTGTCACCTTGCCTATTTAACTTATATGCAGAGTACATCATGAGAAAGGCCGGTCTGGATGAATCACAAGCCGGAATTAAGATTGCCGGACGAAATATCAACAACCTCAGATACGCAGATGATACTACTCTAATAGCAGAGAGTGAGGAAGAATTAAAGAACCTCTTAATGAGGGTGAAAGATGAGAGTGGAAAAAATGGGCTGAAGCTCAACATCAAAAAAACTAAGATCATGGCCACTGGTCCCATCACCTCCTGGCAAATAGAAGGGGAAGAAATGGAGGCAATGACAGAGTTTATTTTCTTGGGCTCCTTGATCACTGCAGATGGCGACTGCAGCAATGAAATAAAAAGACGCCTGCTTCTTGGGAGGAAAGCAATGGCAAACCTAGATAACATACTAAAGAGCAGAGACATCAGTTTGCCAACTAAGGTCAGGATGGTTAAAGCTATGGTTTTTCCAGTAGTGATGTATGGAAGTGAGAGCTGGACTATAAAGAAGGCTGATCGCCGCAGAATTGATGCTTTTGAGCTGTGGTGCTGAAGGAGAGTCTTGAGAGTCCCCTGGACTGCAAAGAGATCAAACCTATCCATTCTGAAAGAAATCAACCCCGAATGTTCACTGGAAGGACAGATTTTGAAGCTGAGGCTCCAGTACTTTGGCCACCTCATGAGAAGAGAGGACTCCCTGGAAAAGTCCCTGATGCTGGGAAAAATCGAAGGCAAAAGGAAAAGAGGACGACAGAGAATGAGATGGTTGGACAGTGTCATCGATGCAACCAAAATGAATTTGACAAAACTCCGGGAGGCAGTGGAGGATAGGAAGGCCTGGCGAGCTCTGGTCCATGGGGTCACGAAGAGTCGGACACGACTGAACGACTGAACAACAACAACAACAAATCATCCTCCATCCTTCTTGAACTCCAGCATCCAGAACTAGACACAGTGCTCAAGGTGAGACCTAACCAGTGCTGAATAGAGGAGCACTAGAATCTCATGGGATCTGGAAAATATACTTCTGTTTACAAACTATTTTAATGCAACCTTACAAATTTATAGACTTTATATAGAATACTTTCATATTTTTGCCTAATGTGTTTAAAGCTTAATGTAGTTTTATTTGGGATACCATTTTTTTATTTGGGGTTTCTAGAATGTGCCTGTTCAGGTGAGCCTGTTTGATGTTCACCTGCTCCTGTACTAAAACCACAAGTTTTCCAGTGGTAGGATATTGGAGCTCAAGCAGTTGTTTCCTTAAGAGACAGATCTACCCACTTCAAAATTATATTCAAATTGCTTGGTCCAAAAGGAGATTGGGTAGGGTGGAGTGGGGAAGCCACGCTGACTTAGCAACAAGATCTTATCTCTCTCAGGAAGGTACTGCAAAGCTGAGGCATCACCAAAAAGATATTCCCCATTGGGGGTAAATGACAAGGGCCGCTCTTCTTTAGCTGATGGAATGCTGGTGAGTAGACATTTGTTGTTTGTCGTTTAGGGGGTCTGTTTCAGTTTGTTTCCGTTTTTCACGAATTTTTGCAAAAAAATCGTTTTTGTTTTTGTTCATTTCGTTACCGTTTCATTGCCATTTATTTCAATTTTTTGTGATTTTTTTAGCATTTAAAGCAGTTCAATGTATTGCCGTAACAAAAACGAAATTTCTAGTGTTTCTGTTCATTTCGTTTCATTTTAGAGACAAAATTTGTTTGTCATTTCGTTACGTAATGAAATGAAAAAACGAAAATGGAAATGAAAAATTGTTCGTTTCGTGCCCATCTCTACTGGTGGGAACTCTTTGGGCAGCTAGAAATCCACCTAACTATGATCTCCTCTAATCCACGTGTCCCCCCCCCAACCGTGGGTCACCCATGTGTTCGTGGACTTCAGTTCCCGGGAAGTCCAGGCAACACAGGTGGTGGTGAAGGCTTCTGGGGGTTACACTCCAAGAAGACCTGGCTTAGGCCCCAGTCTCACGACAATTTTGCTCTCTTTTTGCTGCGAAAGACTGCGCAGCAAAAGATCGTGCCTTCACTCCAAAGAGCAGTATTTTGGTCTGCTGGCCGACCACGCCCCTGGAAGCACACTTTAACCACAGCATTTTGGACCACCCCTAGGGGTTGGCTTAAAATACTTCTGTTGTTGATGCACAGTTTTTAACGCATCAAACGAGGTGCGAACCCAGAAAATCTGCACCAATTACATCCGTACTCATTTTTCTCCTCTGGCAGCGGCGGCTTCGGCGAGGCCAGCTCAGAGCACCTGGAGCTGGTTCTCGGCCTCACCGAAGCCGCCGCTGCTGCTGGAGGAGAAGAAGGGCTGGGAGCTCGGGGCTGGCCTCGCTGGTTAGACAGTCGGCTCAGTCTTGTAAAAAATCTGGCTGCAGAATTCTGGTCCACAATGGAAGCATTTTAGTTGGGGAGCTGTACAGTTGTGGGACTCTAATGGTAAGCATAGGGTTGTTCAGAACTTGGAACGTCAGATTAAAAATCAGTAAAACTTAAATGTTAGACATTGTTGCTATGACCATTAAAAAGTGGAGGTGTATAACTTGTGAACTATAATTCCACTGCCTCTCCCTCTCTTTGAAGAGACATTTCATTTACATCCCCGGAAGGAATCTCCTATCCCAGTCAAATTTGTGTTAAATTGCTGTTTTCGAGGGTCTTTTTCATCATCTGGAACGGATTAATCCACTTTCCCATTACTTTCTATGGGAAATGTTTGTTTGACTTAAGTCATGTTTGACTTAAGTCTAGACCACTGGAATAGATTAATGACGTAAGTCAAGGTTCCACTGTACTGCTCTGTCCCAGGTTTTGCCATTGGGCTACTAGGCTATATTTTCAAAGCTCTGAAAAATGCTACACTGCAGTGACCAGCAAGCTTGCTAAAACTTAGGAGCACAGGTTTTCTTGTGAGCCAATGTGAGGATAAAATGGCCTCTCGCTCAGAGAAACAGGAACCCAAATTTGGCTGGGCTTGATTGTGTCACGGGGACTGGGTAGAGAGAGACACTTTAAGAAAAGCAGTTGCAAGGGTGACTCCCCTTGGTCACACATCTGGGATATGAATTGTGTTAAAAACCATGTGAGTTTCACATTCACACAATGCAATCCCAAGTGTGTACTGATTCTCCCTATATTCTTATCTTAGGAAGTGAGTTAAATACTTAGAAAGGGCTGTGTATTTTACCACACTATCTTCTAAACTAATTTAGGCCCATTGTGAACCTTTAAAAAGGCAGTTTTAAAAGGGAGACTCTCTATGCATACGTGATTCAAGAACACAAAATACATACTCTCCAAAATTAGTTCATGAACAAAAGAAGACATTGATGACCATTTCAATTACTCAGTAGGAACACAGGAAATGACTCAAAATCATGCAAATTGAGTTGGTTAAATCAGAACACTACATATTTGGGGGGTGGGAGGTCAGAAATGAAGGGAAGCCATCACTCACCTTTTCCCGGAAACAGTAATCTGTAAGAACAGGACCAGGAAAATTCCTTTATCAGGCAGAAACGTAGTTGTAATGATTGGGGGTTTAATATCTTTAACTTTTAGCCTATGAGAGACAACGACAGGAAATGCAGAGGGATGTAGAATAGAAACAGAATCTGCTGACAGAGGTCAAGCAAAATGCAGAGAAAGCAAGTTAAGCCGTGGACTCAAACTAATGGGAGATATAAAAGGACCTTAAGGTACTGCCTCAAATCAGTTTTCATCAAACCATCTCTCCTCATGCACACACGTGTACACACACGTGTACACACATGTGTACACACACACACACACACACACACACACACACACACACACACACACACACACACACACACACACACACACCAGCAGTGTTCTTAAAACTGTTCCTTCTGGGGGATGTCACAAAAGTTAAAGGAGGAGAAGCCTCTTCATGTTCACTAATGGATACAACCAGTGGCTAAAATCCAGTCTTAAGGGGCATCATGGGCAGGGGGTCAGACTAGAAGACCTCCAAGTTCCCTTCCAGACCTATGAGGATTCTATGAATCTATGATCTAGTGCAGTGGTTCTCAAACTATGGCTCCCCAGATGTTCCTGGACTGCAACCCCCAGAAATCCTGGCCGGCTCAGCTAGTGGTGAAGACTTCTGGGAGTTGTAGTCCAGGAACATCTGGGGATCCACAGGTTGAGAACCACTGATCTAGAGCAGTGTTTTTCAACCTTTTTTGGGCAAAGGCACACTTGTTTCATGAAAAAAATCATGAGGCACACCACCATTAGAAAATGTTAAAAAATTTAACTCTGTGCCTATATTGACTATATATAAAGTAATTCTCTTGAATAGGAATCAAATAAACACAAAGTATTTTATAATTACTTTATTATGAAATAGTAAGTAAACAGAAATATGAAAAATTATAAAATACTTTATTCAGTGCGTAACCTGGGCCTGTTTGGCTGAACACAAAGCTGATATTCTTCAGCTTTTCCAACGGCACACCAGGCAACATCTCGCGGCACACTAGTGTGCCGCGGAACAGTGGTTGAAAAACACTGATCTAGAGGAAGCCCACTCAAGCAGTGCAACAAACATAAATGTTAATTCACCAAGTTCTCGCGGACTCAAGGAGTCAAATCTAGTAATGGCCTACTCTTGGATTTCAGCCAGTAAGTGGAGCAAATGACCTCAGTTGAACCCCTTTAACCCATGCATGTCCAAACTTCGGCCCTCCTGATGTTTTGGACCACAACTCCCAGCATTCTAAGCTTAGATTGCCAATGGCAATCTAAGCCAAAACATCTGGAGGGCTGAAGTTTGGACATGCCTGCTTTAACCCATCTAGAATTCATCGGGGGACAAAAGTTCCTTTTTCTTAACAGGTGTGGTCATGGATGGCAAGGTGTATGACTTGGGGAAATAGAGGTAAGAAAACACACGGTCAACTTGGTGGCAACTACATGGGCTTTCTATTGGCTTTGGAACATCCCAAATCCAAATCCACAAGCCTGATGTCAAAGATGGAGCATGCTCATTTGTATGTAATGCCTCCTTAAAGTTTAGCTTCCGAAAGCCAGACACATGCATCAAGGCACCGTTTGGGGCTCTGTTAGATGCCTGTATTTCTTAGCAAGAACCTCAGGACTAATTCTGCACATGCCCCATATGCTCCATGTTTGATGCCATTAGGAACATGTGCTTTATACCTAAATGTTCACGCTACACATGGGTGTTTCATATTGGAAGGAGTCCAGTTAGCACAGCTGCCATTTGGAACCAGGGCCCACCCTCCATAATGAAATCAACCACTAACTTACTTTCCTTTAGGTAGGGCAAGGGCGAAATTCCAATAGGGAAGTGGCCTCCAATGCATCATTTTTCCTTCTCCCTGGCACTGGCCAATCAGATAGGAAGGTGGGATGATGCATGCCCTTGGGCAGCTCCTGATTGGCCAGCAACAGGGAAAAGGAATGATGGCGCATCAGAGGCTGCTTCCTCATTGGCGTTTCACCCTGCATGACCCAATGGAAAGTAAGGCAGTGGCTGATTCCGTTCTGGAGGTGGATCCCGGTACTGAATGGAAGCTGTGCTGCCGTGTTTTGTTCCAGAACCGTCCCCCTTCCAAAACGATACACCCATGTCTAGTCCACACCACACGGCACCATGTTTTTCAGCAGTCCTTTCCCTGATCCTTCTGGAAGGTGATGAGTTTTGTTTTCCTATTAAGCTGTGAAAATATGGACAAGTGTTCCAGGCCATTTGGGCTGATGGGCTGGTGTTGCAGAAGACCTGGTTATGCCAGTATGGTTCCCTTCTCCAGTGATGAAATTTCTTTCTGCTCTAAATCTCCCAGCCAGCCAACACAAACCGTTTTCATGCCTGGGCAAGTGGGTGGCTAGGATTCCAAGGGGCAGGGCCTGAACGAAACAACTATTCTGACTTCTGGACTCCCTGCAAAGTGCATAGGAAGTGAAAATGCGCTCACCCTTTGATGCCCTTGATGACTTTGATAGTGCCCTGTCTTTTGGTTGCAGTTTCTGCCATTTCCTCCATAATGTGGCTCTCCGCCAGAGATGTTTTGGCAGCTGAAAGACAGTTGCCCAGTCATGAATTGGCCAGGTTTAAAATGACAAAATGACATACTCCTGTGGCCCAAAGCAGTTCCAAGATGGCACCATGTTTTGCCTTTACCCTAGTGCAGGGATGGCGAACCTATGGCACGCATGCCAAAGGTGGCACACAAAGAGCTTTCGCCTGGCACGTGATATGCTCCTTGCCCCCCCCACTTCCCCCTCTGCTGGACCAGCCATGAGGAATTTGCGAAGGGGGAAGTGGGGCACCAGAGAGCATGTTGGGTGCCAGGCTGACCCTGCCGTCGCCATCCCCATCCCCACTGCCATCGCTGCCATCGCCCCTGCCCCCTGCCGCCGCCGACACCACCTCTGCCGCCCCTGCGGCCATCACCGATGCCATCCCTGCCGCTGCCGCTGCCGCCGATGACCCTGACCCCGCCGCCCCTGTCACCCTTGCTGCCCTCGCCCTCGCCCCCTGCCCCCGCTGCCACTGATCCTGACCCCACCACCACCACCGCCATCCCCATCGCCATCACCCTTGCCACCCCTGCTTCCACCGCCTCCACCTCCATCACTGCCGCCATCCCTGCCCCACCGCCTCCACCGATTACCCTGACCCCACCACCCCATCACCCTTGCTGCCTTCACCCCTGACCCCCGCTGCCACCAATCCCAACCCCCCCCCGCCACCACCGTCCCCATCTCCGAGTTTGGCCATTCGGTGCCAAAAAGGTTCGCTATCCCTGCCCTGGTGACACTGCTCACAAACCCCAACCTGGGGGAGCAAAGCCCAACTGGATATTCATACCCACCAGGATTTTACACTGGGGGTTGTGAAGGCAGCCTGTACGTTTTATTAGCCAAGCCTTGCCTGGGGAAAGGGGAGGGAAGCTATCATCGTCAGCGGAGAACAGCTGTAGCTCTCTCAGATTTTCACGAAATACCCCATGGTACTTAATATGCTTGAGGCTGGACCTTGCTCACACCCATGATCTCAAACTAGAGGATTCTGCTTAGACTCAACCACTAAGGCCAGCGCAGATACATCCCAGGCACGCCCTTTCATATTGCCCAACTAAAATCAAAGACTGCCGTATCTCTGCACTTGGAGGTTCCTACCCCATACTGGTGGCAGCTTGGATTGTACTGTGCGATGTCTCTGTGTTCCTTCGCTTGTACCTCTGTGGCTGGGTGCAAGCACAAACCAACCAGCGGCCTGGATCTACCAGGTGTTGCAGAAGGGGAAGGCAGATTGTTGTGCAACCTAACAAGCATTTGCTAAAAGAGCCCTGACTGGAGTACTGAAAACTACAGCCTGCAAACGATCCATGATCCCCACCCAGCCCCGAGCACCAGTGATCACAATCACTACACACAGCAGAACAACAAACGACACCCATCAACCACAAAGACCGATCAACCCTCTTTTATGACAGTGAAACTCTTAATCCCTCTCAATCAAAGATCAACACCTATTCCCCTGAATAGGACAAGTTCCCCTTCCCAAAACTATATACAGTGGTACCTTGTATAAAGGAATTAATTCGTTCCAAATGAAATTATGTTAAGCAAATTTTCCTTATACAAATTCCCATAGGAATGCATTGAAAACAGAGTGATCCCATTTTTATGTTGTACAGATTTTCCCCATAGGCAATTATGTTAAGCAAGTTTTTTTTCCCTTCCCGCCATCTGCAAAGCCATGCTTTACTGCCTAGTCTGGCTACTTGTGTTTAACTGTTTTTAAACTGTTTAATTGTCTATGTAAAAGTTGTTATTAGTATTTCTTATGCTGTGAACTGCCCGGAGTTCCTTCAGGAAGACGGGCGGTATATAAGTTCAATAAAATAAATAAATAAATAAATAAATAAGCAAATTTCCCCTATCTCCGGAATTTTTTATGTTGTACAAATTTTATGTTATACAAGCTGTTTGTTATACAAGGGTCCACTGTATATATATTCAAACAAACAACCACAATCTTACTCTCTATCCCAGAGCACAGAGAGAACTCCTGGTTCCCTGAGCTCCTTGCCCTCTGAAAATGCCAGCCACAGAGTCTGGCAAAACATCAGGAAGAAGAACTTCCTGAACATGGCCAAACAGCCTGAAAAACTCACAACAGCAATCTTTATCAAACTTGGAGGGATTGTAGATGAGAGTCGGGGGAAAGACTATCCAATTTTGTTGTGTCTAGGTGCTGGGGGGGAGCATTTTACAGTCTAATGAATCAAAAATAGTTAAAATTAATAAGTTCATATACATTGGGAGTTATCCATTTACATGAATACAAATTGAAGAGTTTGCAATTACTGAAGAAAAATTGCAATCCATTTTTAAATTTTTGTCAAGCTGTAGCTTTAACCCAAGAATATCTAGGGGCTTGGTTAGGGTTTGGAACCACTGGTTTAAAGCATATACGGTTGACGTAACAGGAGAGATATTTGCTCGGGAACGTGCCTCCACGTGGTTTAAAAGACCAACTGGATGGGGCTAGGAAAGAAAAGGGGTTACCAGTAGAGATAGGCACCTTACAAAAAATATGACAAACTTTTCGTCATTTTGTAAGCTTTTCCAAATGTTATGAGACAAAATGACACGAAACAGGGAAAATGGAAGGCTTCTTTTCCCGTTTGAAAATGAAATATTTTGTTACTCTGTAAAATGGCTCTCTTGTTAAAAGCTACCCACCAAATTTGGTGACTACGTACCCGGGGAGCCATTTGATATAGTAATGAATCATTTCATGATTGTTGCATTTTGCTACTTTTTTTTTTACAAAAATTCATTTAAAACAAAACAAAACAAACCACTAGTAGAAATGAAACAAAATAAAACACAACTCTATTTTTCCATTTCATGCCCATCCCTAGTTACCAACCAGAACCTTCTAGAAGATTGCTCCAGAAAAAGAAATGCCACAGTCATGCAGATGCCTTGCCAGTGGAAAAGCCTGAAGTAGATCTGGCAGTGCGTAACACTTTATGACCCTATATTTCTGCCTTTCAGTCCATGTGGCATTTCATTTCCTACATTCAGTACATGTGGCATTTCATTTCCTACAAAGAAGAGAGGAAAATCTCTGGTCGTGGCCTTGAATTAATTAGTGAAATCACTAGGAAGGACTTTATTTCTTTGTGTATTGTTGTGTCATTTGAGGAACTTATGCAACCCCATCCTGTCATGCTCCTTGGCGGACAAAATCAATGTAATCAAGTTAACGTGAGGACTATTGTTGGATTATTAGTCTTTTCTTGCATTGAATGCCTGGGAATCGCTGATAGGAAAGGAAGTTGTCTGCAGGGAAGACAGAGGAACCTACTGGCCTGCAGTGATTGTTCATCAATTTTCACACGAACGCAAGGGTCGTCTGTGGCTTTTGAGAGGGCCACCCAGCCACATGCTAGCAGCCACAGCAAGCACGTCCGTGGCCTCTTGATGTCCAGGTCCATGGTGAGGCTGTTCCAGCTGGGAGCAAGAGACCAGTGCAATGTCTGGAATGAGATCCTTTGTTCTGGAAGAAGCAGACATGCAAAAAGGTGTTTATCTGAGCAACGAATGAATTACAGATGGTTATAGAATAGCACTCTATTGTCATTGCATCTGATGCAATGAAAACGCTAAAATTGATATACCCATCATTCACTCTAATATCAAACTTCAGAACAGAAGAACTCAGGCCCTTTGTACACGACCCCTAAACTCCGCCGCAAATGGCTCCCAGCTCCGGAGCTTAAAATTGTTTCCCCACCAGCTCCGGAGTTTACAGATAATTAAGTGCGACCACGCCCACCTAAGCGCGTCCCAGCACACTTCTCAGGTACCTGCTCTCTGGAGGTGAAAATTCCTGATGCGGATATAACAGTAGTGACTGCCGGGCTCTCCTTGCTTCTGTTTGTTCTTTTTTTGCCCCCCGCCCCTTTAAGAGATCTGAATGCAGTGCCGGGATGGCAGAACGGAGGTGAGCGGCATTCTTTTCTTCCTTTTTTTCTCCCTCCCCTCACGCAGCCAGCAGCCAGGAGTGCGGAGGGGGTGGGAACGCAGGAACAGCGAAAAACCCCTAAGATCTCTGGTCCGAATTTAAGTGGCCAGCGGATCTTAGGGGTCGTGTAAAAAGGCCCATAGTTAAGAACATAAGAACATAAGAATATAAGAACATAAGAAGAGCCCTGCTGGATCAGGCCAAAGGCCCATCTAGTCCAGCTTCCTGTATCTCACAGCGGCCCCACTATGATTACGTTTTAACTGAATTAAGTATGGTTATTACCAGGGCATAAAACCTATTTTTAAATCTGTTTGTCCTTGTCTTGATGCATCTGTACCGTCTGCCCGATGGCTTCAGTTCAAATAGAGAGCGCCCAGGATGAGAAATGTCCTTTATACTATTCTGTGCTTTTTTTGACCCTCATCCAAGGGGGTGGGGGAGAGCACCCGATGATCTTCTGTGCCATATTGATCACCCTCTGGAGCCATTTCCTCTGAGCTGCCGTACAGCCTTCATACCATGTACACATACAGTACGATCGTATACTTTCTATTGAGCATCAAGACACCAGCAGTCTCTGAGTGGTGGTATTCTTCCTAAACCCCACCCTCAGCAAGTGAAGTCTTTGTTGAACCTTCTTCACTAGCTCCGAGGTATTTAGACTCCGAAGTCATGTTCTCTTCAATATGGACACCCAAAAATCGAAAGTCCCTCACCCATTCTACGCATTCACCACTAACGAATAATGGTAAAAAGTGCCTTTTCATCTTCCCTTAGTCTATTGCAAGCTCATTGGTCTTTGAAGTATTTAGAAGCAAATTGTTCTCACGGCATCACTTTGTCAACCTCTCCACCTCATCCCTATAAGCTGACTCATTCCCCTCCCATATGAGCCCCACTACTGTGGTGTCACTCGCAAACTTAACACAATGGTGTTGCTATCATGAATACATAAGAACATAAGAACATGAGAACATGATACATACATTCATAGGTATAGAACAGGGGTCCTCAACGTTTTCAAACAGCGGGCTGGTCCGCCATGCCCCAGACACTACTGGGGGCCAGACCACAGTGGGTGGGGGGAGCGGAGGACCTTGCCGTAGCCCTCCCACTTTGAATGCCCCACTAGCCAGCATGCTAGATCAGCATGCTGATCATCTGGGCGGTAGTTGGGGGGAGTAGGAGAAGCGACATAGCCAACTGCTTTGAACTGCCTCAGCAATAGAAGCAGCTGTGGAGGCTGGCTTGCTTGCAAAGCAGGTGGTAGGTGGGGGGTTGCTGTTGTTCCCGGGGGCCGGATTCAGGACCTTGGGGGGCCGCATCTGGCCCTGGGGCCTTAGGTTGAGGACCCCTGGTATAGAAAGTATAGAGCAGGGGACTCAGCACATGGCCTTGTGGTGAGCCAGTACCAAGGCTGAGAACCGTAGATGTGAACTGACCTATTCTAACCCTCTGACTTCGTCCAGACAAAAGACTGTTTATCCACATGCAAGTGGAATACAGACGTCCCAAATCCCTAATTTAACCCCTAGTCTCTGAGGGAGAATGGTATTGAATGCCGAGCTAAAGTCCACCAAATGCAACTGTACGTAATTATCCTGCTGCTCCAGATGTGACAATAGAGTATGAAGGAGTAGCTATGACAAAACTACCAGAATCATGCAAACCTGTGGGAGTTTGCTGGGAAAGTTCTGAAGCAAACTGATCTTGATTACAGAAATGAACAGACAAGACAAAGACAAAATGCTTTTTTCGCAGCCAGCTGGGAAGAAAGCGCTGCCCAGTTTGTAGACAATGACTGAACCGAGCTCCTCCCAGAAGGCTTGTTTTATTATCATCTTATCTAAGTTCATGAGCAGAGATTGGAGCATTAATGAAAACATTGCCTCTAATAGATAGTAAGAGCCCTTTAGCCCTTTGGCCCTGCCTCAGATGGCGACTGTAGCAACGAAATAAAAAGACGCCTGCTTCTTGGGAGGAAAGCAATGGCAAACCTAGGTAGCATCCTAAAGAGCAGAGACATCACTTTGCCAACTAAGGTCTGGCTGGATAGTCAAAGCTATGGTTTATCCAGTAGTGATGTATGGAAGTGAGAGCTGGACTATAAAGAAGGCTGATCACTGCAGAATTGATGCTTTTGAGCTGTGGTGCTGGAGGAGAGTCTTGAGAGTCCCCTGGACTGCAAGGAGATCAAACCTATCCATCCTGAAAGAAATCAACACCGAATGTTCATTGGAAGGACATATTTTGAAGATTAGGCTCCAGTACTTTGGCCACCTCATGAGGAGAGAGGAGTCCTTGGAAAAGTCCCTGATGCTGGGAAAGATTGAAGGCAAAAGGAAAAGAGGACAGCAGAGAATGAGATGGTTGGACGGTGTCATCCATCAATGCAACCAATATGGATTTGACAAAACTCCGGGAGGCAGTGGAAGATAGAAAGGTCTGGTGAGCTTTGGTCCATGGGGTCACAAAGAGTTGGACATGACTGAACGACTGAACAATAACAACAAAGCAAAGAGGTCAGGGGATATAGAAGGTCACTTCCTTCTTAGATATGCCACATCGGCAATAGTCAGGAGCGTGTGCTCCGCAGTGAAACTTCCTCCGAAAGACATACGTGCAAGGTTCCCAACACAAACCCATGGGCATATGTGTAACTAGAGTTTGTCCACGACACACTGCCAGCATCTCTGCATTCAGAACCTGCTGCCATGGATGGGGGCATGGAAAAGGGCCTTTTGGTGCACCTGCCACAGGGCCAGGTTTTGGCGGCTGTGAGCCCTGTTGTTGTCCTGTGTTGTCTGTGTTGATGTGGCTACAAAAAATAGGCAAATGCAATTTTAGGTTGTATTGATAAAAGTAGAGTCCTGGGTCCAAGGAGAAAGATGGGGTAAAACATCTTAAATAAATAATCCATTAAGGTGTAAAATATTTTCTCTTCATTTTCTGTTAGGTGACATTCATTCTAAATTAAAATCAGTGCAGTGCAGCACCTCCTTTGTTAGACTTGTAGATCTACACAAACATTACAGGTTTTTAGAAACTGGGGACACCAGGAAGGAAATGAAAAAAAATATTATACTTTGGATCTGCAGACAAAAAGATCCTGTAAAAAAGTATTCAACCAATGATACAGCCCTCCCGCTGTCTGCTTTAAGGGCCCACATACCAGACTAGGAACTCACTGCTTTGCAATTAGCCTCCTCTGTTTGCCTTGTGTTGTTTAGTATCACTGGCAATCGTTTCCAGAGGGAGAGGAAAGAGATCACTTTTCCCATCATCTATTTTGGTGCCTCTCCAGCTGAAGGTGCTGCTGGATGAGGATGATGGCATTTGTCATTCAAAGATGACAAAGAGGAGTCTAATTTAAAACATAATGGGAAAGTACTGTAGGGGACAATGAATGTTTTGCAGTTTCTAGCATTGTGCTGTGGGGTTGTCAGGTCAGATATCCTGACACCTGAATTTCTCCCCAAGAGCATTATAGAAAATTATTCAGGAGCCTGTGTTCCTTGCTGCTGGCATTTATCCCAGGTAAGGGTTAGTTCCAGGAGGAGACCAGACAATCATTTCCAGTTGCATCAAAATCCATCTGGATATCAAGCTCTCAGTTCTGTTCATTGTTGCAGTAATTCTAGGTAGCATCCACTGGTCTAATTCCACAAGCTTTATTCATCTACTGTACATTGCTTCTGTGTTTAAATACTTAAAAATATAACCCAAATATTCAAAACTCTTACAGCTATGAAAAACCGTTGGCACAAATACGTTAAGATTATATGAAAATGATATAGTTTCATAGAAAAATTACTGTATTGCAGACAAATATACAAGTTAAAATACAGTCTAAATATACTATAAATATATATTAAAAGTTAAAAAAAGTTGTATTAACTTTTAAACAATGCAGGAGGTTGTAGCCTGAAAAAGGTAAAGGCAAAGGTTCCCTCCGCACATGCATGCTAGTCGTGTCCGACGCTAGGAGTGGTGTTCATCTCCATATTCAAGCCGAAGAGACAGTGTTGTGCAAGTTCATGGCCACGTGGCTGGTATGGCTGCAAGGAAACACTGATTTACCTACCTGCTTTTTACAGCTGTACCTATTCATCTACTAGTATTTACATGCTTTTGAACTTCTAGGTTGGCAGGAGCTGGGGTTAACAGCAGGATCTCGCTCCACTGCATGACACCTGGGATTCGAACTGCCGAATTGCCAATTTTGCAGCCGACAATTTTTGGAGCCTGAGACCTCTGAGCCCCACGCCCTATAGCCTGAATGCGCACCCTCAAAAAACATAAGGCATCTCTAAACTATCAATGTTGTTAGAAATAGGATTATATTTCAATAATGATATGCCTGTGAAGATTCTCAGTCATCCAGGTGATTTTATCTGGAAGTTGAGTCATGGCAACTGGACTTCTTTTCTTGAGAGATCGAAACCTTTTGCAGCTTTTTCAGTCTGAGGGAAGTTAGTTGCAGTTCCTCCATTTTATAGCCCACCTTCATTTCACATCACCGTTATTCACATCAATAATCACTTTATCAGCCTCTAACCAATTATTATGTCCAGCCCCTGCTGGAGGTGCAACTGTTTGTTACTGAGCTTTACTTTTTACTCAAGGGGTTTAGACCCAGCTAACCCATTTATCTCGTGTCGTCCGTGACGTTCCACAACAAGAGGCCATATACAGTTCATGACTAGAATGGGGAGTCGACCCTCCTTGAAATGGCACTGCAAGGTGGATCCCTGCTAGTAAACAGGGTTCACCATCCAGCTCTCCTTAAAGAGTCACTTGGAGCAGCTGCCTATCGATTCCAATGCATGCTTTCCCTCTGAATTTGCAAAAAGGTGATAAGGTGAGTGTGAGACTAGTCACGGCACTTTACGGCAGAGAAATGGAAGCATTTGGCTGCAGGTCGTCTGCATGATGGAGCCAAACCACTGGAAGCACACACTGCTCTAATGCAGGTATTTCCCACAGGTGGATGCTGGCAGTTGAGGGGTGGGGGTCTGGAGGCAGCAGCGGGGCAGAGGGGGTCTCCCAGGCCATCGAAAGGCGTGGCATGCTGCCCATACTCTGCCAGTCCCCAACTACTGCAGTCCAGCTACCTACTAGAGAGGTCAGGATGAAGCCCTACTGCACATTGAAATGGGCCAAAACAGATTGAAATCAATCTGATTTTCACTGGGTGTGTGCTGGCACCTGATCTCACACCACCTACATTAGGCGTACCAGAAGCGAATTACTTGCACAACATAAACTCTAAAGGCATGCAGGACCAGACTTAAAGGTTCCTAACTTTTCTCTTACAAGTGGAACTCTAACCACTAGAGGTGACCTTAGACAACACAGCTGCTCACTTACGTGTCCAGAGGGATAGGTGAATCCTCAGTGGGAGTTAGAACTTTGCCTCCTTATCTGCCCCAGAGAAACAAGAGAAGGGCAGCGATTATATACTCACGCCAAGAAGGAAAGGGGCCAATTCAGAGTCTTGATAATTATTGGAGCCTCAAGTGAACACATATAGCAGCATCTTCCAAGGTAAATATCTCTGCTCCCGTGTCAGAAAATTTGGAGACATCTCTCTGTGGCAGGGATCATGTGATTCTTCAGGAGGCTGACAGGCCCGAACAGCTAGATTCAGCAGCCTTCTGACGTATCCACAGGTAGGCTGTGGTACCCCCTCGCCCGAAAATAGAGGAAAGATTTAAAGATAGCAAAGTGAAGCAAAGATGCCCGCTGGAGAATCTGAGGCAGATAAGTGCATCGTTTACTCTCAAGGCACTGGCCTCCTCTGGAAATCAGTCGGTCTCCCTCAGCTTCGTCACCCGATTCGGTACACAGTCAGTGTGCAACCTCCCCTCCACGAATATTTCACAACAATTCTGGAGAAGAGAACTTTAAGAAGACTACTAGAAGAATAGAAGATGGAGCAACGAATAAGAATGTATGGATGGCCTCTGGGATGAATTATATTGTTTGTTGTAGTTTTTTTTTACTTTCTTTTTTTTATGTCGTTGTATGTAGTTTAAAATTTAATAAAAAAACATTTAAAAAAAAGTCAGTGTGCAACCTGCAGCCCTCTGGCTCTTGTTTGGTGGCAAGTTCCCACCATCCCCTGCTTCTTTGACAGGGATCGATGGGTGCTATAGTTGTGCTGTACCTCTCCCTCCTACATCAAGCGAGGCCAAGGTCAAAGTCAGAGGAGAAAGCCACACCTTTCTGTGAGAAAATTGCACAGCCAGGGGATAAGAGGGCAGGTCCTGTTATGGATTGAGAACTGGTTGAGATCCAGGAAACAAAGAGTAGGTGTCAATGGGTAATTTTCACAATGGAGAGAAGTGAAAAGCGGTGTGCCCGAGGGATTTGTCCTGGGACCGGTGCATTTCAGTCTGTTCATAAATGACCTGGAGACAGGGATAAGCAGTGAGGTGGCTAAGCTTGCGGATGAAACAAAACTTTTCCATTAAAACCAAAACTTTTCTCCAGGCTTAAAACTGGGGCACTTCAAGGGCCAGATGCAGGGGAGTGGTATCAGGAGACAGAGTCTCGTGCGCTCCCAGAGGCATTTGGTGGGGCCAATGTGAGATACAGGAAGCTGGACTAGATGGGCCCTTGGAATGATCTAGCATGGCTCTTCTTGTGTTCTTGTGTTCTTATAAGTTTCCAGATGTGGCTCCTTAACCCATGGCACATCTAACTGACCAGGATGATGCTGTATCATTGTTATCTGCCTCCAAGTTGCTTCTGACATATGGCAACCTTTGCTGGATTTTCAAGGTATATGAGCAGTTCGGCAATGGAATCCATGACCTCAAGAGGTGGTGAGCGCTCTAACACTGGAGGCATTCAAGAGAAATTTGGACCACCACCTTTGATCTGTACTGTTTCTTAGACCAGGGGGTTGAATTGGATGGCCTTACAGGCGCCTTCCAACTTCACTATTCCATGATTTCATGAGGCACTCCAGGAGTGGTTTTACCACTGCCACCGCCACCTGCACGATTTTCTGTGGTCAATCAGGAATTAGAATCTGGGTCCCCTGGGTCCTATTCAGACTCTCCGTCCTTTACTTAACATTAGGGATGGGCACGAAGCGGAATAACTGTGTTTTGTTCTCTTCCATTTCATGCGAATGTTTGAAGAAAATTGTGCAAAATGAAACCATAACGAAACGTTTCATTCCTCTGGGGGCTTGCACTCACCCCATCCTCCTCCTCGTTCTGGGCTCCAGCAGCGGCAGTCACAGGCGCTTCCGGCAGCCTTGCTCACCCTCGGAGGGGGCAGTGGCCGGGGGTCAGCGGCGGCCTCAGGCTCTCCTGGTGGCTTGCCCTCGGCAGCCAGGGTCCTCATAAGAACATAAGAACATAAGAACATAAAAAGAGCCATGCTGGATCAGGCCAAAAGCCCATCTAGTCCAGCTTCCTGGATCTCACAGCGGCCCCACCAGATGCGTTTGGGAGCGCATGAGACTAGATATCTATCTCCTGATACCACTCCCCTGCATCTGGCCCTTGAAGTACCCTGGTTTAAACCCTGGAGGTTACACATCTCCATCATGGTTTGTAACCCGTGATGGACTTTTCCTCCAGGAATCTGTCCAATCCCCTTTTGAAGGCATCCAGGTCAGATGCCATCACCACATTGTGTGGCAGGGAGTTCCATAGACTTACAACACACTGGGTTAAAAAAAACATTTTCTTTTGTCAGTTCTTATTCTCCCAGCCCTCAATTTGAGTGTATGTCCCCTAGTTCTGGTATTTTGGGAGACGGAGAAGAGCTTCCCTCTCTCCACTTTACTCATACCCTGCATTATTTTGTATGTCTCAATCATATCCCCCCTCAAGCGCCTTTTTCCAGACTAAAGAGGCCCAATTGTTTTAGCCTTTCTTCATAAGGGAGGTGCCCCAGCCCAGTAATCATTTTAGTCGCTCTCTTCTGCACCTTTTCCAGTTCCACTATGTCTTTCTTGAGATGCGGTGACCAGAATTGTACACAATACTCCAGGTGGGGCCTTACTATTGTTTTGTATAACGGCATTATAATGTTGGCTGTTTTATTTTCAATCCCCTTTTTGATAATCCCTAGCATGGAATTGGCCTTCTTCACCGCTGCCACACATTGGGGAGACACCTTCATGGAGCTGTCCACCAACACACCAAGATCTCGTTCCTGATCCGTCACGGATAACTCAGAGCGGATAACTCGGCGGTGGAGGTGGCGCCGGCACCCATGCGGCCTCCAGAGGCCTTGCTCACCCTCCCCGGCCTGTGTCCGTGGTGGCGGTAGTGGCGGTGGCACCCACGCAGCCTCCCAGAGGACTCCTTGGCTGCGACTCTTCAGTGGTGGCGGCAGTGGAGGCAACAGGGCCCCCGAGCCCATCAGGTAAGGGAGGCATTTTAGGAATAGGAATAGGAAAATAGGAATAGGAATCTTTATTGTCATTGCCCCCTTGCAGGAACAACGAAATTTTGTGGTTGCTATATAAAACTCATTTAAAACATTTCACATAGATTTAAAAACAGGTACAACACATAATATAACATATAAAATGACTAAAATATGACATCTAAAATAAGCTGACTTCAAAGTCCAGGATTTCCGTTTAAGGCCAATATTGCTCTAAAAAAGAAGCTATTTTTGAGACGGTTTGTTCTTGCCCTAAGTACTCTATATCTCCGTCCCGATGGCAGCAACTCGAAGAGGCGATGACCAGGATGTGATGGATCTCTTAATATATCTAATGCTTTACAGTGGCACCTGGTAGTATAAATTTGTTCTAGGGTGGGGAGTGAACAGCCCAAATTTTATAGCTGGAACAAAACAGTTCATTTTAACAAAGATAAATGACCGTTTCGTTTCATCTGTAACAAAACGCTGCTTCCTCATTTTGTTTGGTTTTGTTTCGTTACGTTTCATTACATAACGATGTGACAAAACAGCATTTCGTTTTTTTTTTTTTTTTTGTGCCCATCCCTACTTAACACTGAAACAAGTGTCCTTTGGCAGCCGTACTGCTGTTTTGCATGTCCAACAGGACAGGAAAGTTCTCATGCAATGGCAGATACCTTGGCTAAACTTCTCACAATCTGAATTTGATCCTAAGACCTCAGGTTGCCAGCTCAAGGGCTGACTCGCCCTTCCATCCTTCCAAAGTTGGTAAAGAGGGCAAAATGTTATTGGCATAAATATGTTATAAAATGCCCAGGGACTGCTTTAGCATACGTTTAAACAAGAATAACAGCTCATTAGTTCCTGGTTCTGCTGAGCAGAAACACAGAAACTGGCTGGAATTGCTGTACAAATTAAAAATGGATAGGTTATAGAGATGGGCACCAATTGGAAAAAATGTGATTTGTTTTGATTCATCAAGGTTTATGAAACACAAAAATGAAATTGTGATTCCCCCCCCCAATGAATAATGAATCATTTGTAAAATCACATTTTATTTCAAACCCTATAAAGTGGACATCAAGGTACCTAGAGTTTGTAGACTTGCAGGAAAGCTCTCCCTGGTTCTACAAACCCTACACGTTTGGTTATGTTTGGGGTCTGGATGTCCAAGCTATGAACCACAAAAGAAAGACCCCCCTGGGAAGTTCTCTAGAAGGAATCTAGAGATGCCAAAATTGCACAACACCTTCTTCAAACTCTTTTCGCCAATCACTCCAAAGTTTGGTGGAGATTGGGACTCATACATCTCAGTTATACACCCACAAAGTACAAATGTGTAAAAATAGGAATTAACAAATCAGCAATTTTAGCATTCATTTTTTAATTTATGCTCATTTCTGGTGGACACATCCTCTGAAATGTTTTTCTTTAATTTCTCAGATTTTTTTGGATGCATCATGTCTGGTTCTTGCCAGTTCATTTTGTTTGCCTGTTTGTTGCCAGTCCTGGGTACATTCTCCTGCCAGCTCAGAGCTAAATTCCTCATATACATCCAGACGATCTTCAGATTAAGGATGATTCTGTCATCATGAGGCTGAGGTCCCATGATGTTCTATCTACGCTTCAGTGATTTGGATGGATCCCAAAAATTCTGCTATCTTTATTTTCCCCTTCACTTGCTGGGTTTTAACCTTAACTGGCACCTGTCTCTGCCATTTTTGTCCAGGTTGTTCTGCGTTTGAAAAGGACACCTCAGCCTCTGAAATATGTGAGGGTTGTGATAGCTCAAACGGGGTTAAGAATTCCTACTTGCAAAACAATTAACAATTTGGGAATTGGCTTTTGTTGGAATGCCTTTCCTCAAGAATATCTGCCCAGACGATCTCTTCCTCTCCAACCTTAATATTGAGTGTGCCTCCCCTAAGAGAGAAGAGGAAAACATCCATGAGATACAGGGTGTTCTCAGTCCCTCCTTGTGGGGTGCGCTTCCTTCAAAAAATAAACAGGCTCACTCAAACTTTGAAAGGACTGATTTTGCGCAGCCTTGGCAACCTCCTGCCTTAGTTTGCAATCCACCTGGTTTGTTTTCAGAAGAGATAGCTGTGTTAGCCTGTGCAACCAGTAAAACCCAAGGAAAAAACAGTACAGTGAGCAGAGCACTTGTATAACAAACGGTTTGTATAACATAAAATCTGTAAAACATAAAAATTATGGAGATAAAATTCTGGACTACTTTTCTTGAGATATCAAAATGTTTCACTACTCATCTAAGCAGCTTCATGAAACTAATGAAACAACTCAATCCCTCAAGAAAAAAAAATATCCAGATGCCATGACTTAGATAACCCCACCTGGGTGTCTAAGAATCTTCACAGACATCGTTGATTTGTTTAATGTTCTTCCCTTCAGATTCATTGGGTCTGGAGAACCCATTGAAGATGAGGGGACAAATTAGAGATGGGCACGAAATGAACATTTTTTCATTTCCGTTACCGTTTGTCGTTTCCGTTACGTAACGAAACGACAAATGAAAATTGTGATGAAAATGAAACGAAACGAACAGAACCACGAAAACTGTGGTCGTTACGTTTCGTTTCCATTAATGGCGACCCACAATGAAATGAGCTGTTTTAAATGTTAAAAAACACCCTGGACATCCGTAAAAACACAGCGATAAATATTTATATTGTCTGATAATACTCACCAAGGGGGTTGGGGTCCTTAAAACGTTTGTTTTTGTCTTCTCCCATCACAATGTATTTTTCTTTTCCCTTTAAAATGGATGTCGCCACCAGCCACAAAATGGAGGCAAGCTATGTGATGGGATCATGTTCAACCAATAGCATGCCCAGGTTGCAGACTGGGCGGGCAGGTCTGGCAGCCACAGAGGGCATAAAAAGCTCTGGCAGCCCCCATTCCTCCTTGCAGTCTCTGGTGTGGGAGTTAGGGTGGGATTGCTGTCTCTGCGACTCTAGCTTCAGTCCTGCAGCCTCCCTGTATGCATGTGTGCTGCGTACCTCTCAGTGAGTACCCTCCCCTGCCCCGCAGTGCAGTCACTCTGCGGCTGCCTTGCACCCTGGGCAACGCCCGCCGCTGCCTTTGCAGCCTCCCTGCATACCTAGTCTATACCGTGTCTCTGCCAGCATCCTTTTTTTTTAGTGTTTTCCCTCTGGTCTGGGGTGTTGGGGGTTGCCTGCGCACGGAAATGCTTTAAAAATCGCGCAAAAAGCGAGTAGAAATGACAAACAAAAAAAACAAAAAACGGTAACGAAATTTTTCAAAAAATTCACGACAAACAGAAATGAACCGAAACAGACCTCTCAACGACAAACAAAAAACCGAAATGCCATTTTTTTTATTCGTGCCCATCTCTAGGACAAATATATTTTCTTTTTTATGTGTCTCAATGCTTTTTTTTTTTTTGGTTTAGAATAGCAGCTTTTTGTGTCTAAAAAAGAAAGTTGTGTCGCCCCCTCTAAAACACCTCCCTACTTTTGTTACAGCAGCCACCGCTATCCCAGGAACCCTCACTGCCACCATCTTGGAAAAGATGGTATCCCAGTTTCCCTTTGGGACTTGAGGGACCTTTCCCAAGATGGTGGCAGCAACTTCACTTGGGGCAAAGGGAAGCCACCATCACCATCCCTGTAAAGGGTAACCTGGTTTCCCTTAGGGCCTATTTATTTATTTTTATTTATTTTATTATTGTATTTATATCCCGCTTATCTTCTAGACAGAACTGTAAGCGGCTTACAATCAGGCGAACGAGCGCCAAACAGAACAATAATAGTTTTATAAGCAAAACAATAAACAACAATTATAAACAGACCAATATAAAAAGCACATAATTAATATATTAAAAACCCTATTGCATCCCATCCCCAGTTATCCATAAATATTAAATTTCAAGGAACATTACTGAACACCAATGATCACTGAAGATGGCGGGGAAAAAAAACTAATTTAAGGCTCGCCAAAGGCCTCTCGAAATAAGAATGTTTTTAAAGCTTTCCGAAAGTCCTGCAGGGATTCTGCAGAGTGCACTTCACTAGGGATGGAATTTCACAAGGAAGGGGCTGCCACTGAGAAAACCCGGTTCCGGGTGACCGTCTTCTGGGCTTCTCGTGGAGTGGCAACCCGCAGCGAGTGCGCTCGCAACTGCTGAACAGGTCGGGCCGATGAGGATCGCTGGACGATACGCTCTGACAGGTAGTCCGGTCCCAAGCCATGGAGGGTTTTATAAACTAAAACCAGGACCTTGAATCTAATCCGGGCTGCAACGGGCAACCAATGCAGGCGGGACAGGACTGGGGTGATGTGGTCATAACGACGCACACCTGCCACCAGCCTGGCCGCCGCATTCTGTACCCGCTGCAGATGCCGGAGAAGAGTCAAGGGCAACCCCATGTAGAGGGTGTTGCAGTAGTCCAGCCTCGAGACCACCAGCGCCCGGACCACTGTTCTCAGAGAGTCAGCATCCAGGTATGGGCGGATCTGGGCAATCAGGCGGAGATGGTAATAGGCGGCCCTGGTCGCCGACGCCACCTGGGCCTCCATGGTCAATGCCGGGTCCAGGACCACGCCCAGATTCCGCATCCTCTCCACTGGCCGGAGGGAACCCCCCCAAAACAGGGAAGAGGGCCACCGTACCCAGATGGCGAGCTCCCAAAGAACATAACCTCCATCTTCTCGGGGTTGAGCTTAAGCCTGTTCACCCCGGTCCAAGTCAGTACGGCATCCAGGCACTCATCGAGGATCCTCACAGCTTCCACTGCAGAGGTGGAAAAGGAGAGATAGAGCTGTGTGTCATCAGCGTACTGGTGACAGCAGACTCCAAATCTCCTAATGACCCCAGCCAGCGGCCTTACATAGATGTTGAACAGCATGGGGGACAGAGACAACCCCTGTGGAACCCCACAAGGGAGTATCCAAGGGGCCGATAACTCCCCCATGCTGAACGTACTGGGGACGGCCCTCCTGGAAGGAACGGAGCCAACTGCAAGCAGTGCCACCGATTCCCACCTCAGAGAGCCGATCCAGTAGGATACCATGGTGGACGGTATAGAAGGCCGCTGACAAATCCAGGAGAACCAACAGGGTAGAACAACCCCTGTCGGCCGCCCGGATTAGGTCATCTTGCAGCGCGACCAAAGCTGTTTCGGTCCCCCGACGAGGCCTGAACCCGGACTGGCATGGATCAAGGCACTGCCGATCCTCCAGGTATGACTGCAGCCGGACCGCCGCCACCCTCTCGATCACCTTGCCCATAAATGGGACGTTAGCAATCGGACGATAATTTGCTAAGTGGTCCGTGGCAAGGCCAGGTTTTTTAAGAATGGGCTTTACCACCGTCTCCTTCAAACGAGAGGGGAAAAACCCCTCGCTGAAGGAGGCGGTGGCGATGACTGAAGCCCATTTGGCCATAGTCCCGCTGGCAGCTTTGATTAGCCAGGCAGGGCAGGGATCGAAGGGGGTGGATGCCGGCCGGCAATGCGCCATAGCCTTAGAGGCCTCAACAGCGGAAACAGGCCCAAGCACAACCGAGGCGACGAAGGAGGACCAGTAGCCGGGGATGCCGGGGCTGTGCAACTGCAACCGGAGTTGAAGCCGGCCAGGATGGCCTCAATTTTAGATCGAAAAAAGGCTGCGAAATTCTCACTACTGAAATCAGTAGGAGGAGGCCTAGCCAGACTAGGATTGATGAGGTCCCGAACCACCCGGAAGAGCTCCACCTGGTGGTTAGAGGCCTCACCAATTCTCAGGGAGTAAAAAGATGTCCGAGCCTACCTGATCGCGTTGGAATAGCGCCTAGTCTGGAGAACAACGGCAGCCTTATTAGTAACCGTCCGGGTTCTTCTCCATCTGCGCTCTAGTCTTCTCCTCGCCTGCTTCATTGCTCAGAGCTCAGCCGTGAACCACGGCGAGGACCGAGCTCGGCACTGGAGGAGGCGCTTGGGGGCGATCCAGTTGATGGTGTGGGCAGCTGTTTCAAACCAATGGTTAGCCACAACCTCGGCTGGAGCGCCAGTCAGTCCTCCAGGAAACGCCCCGAAGACCTCCTGGAACCGAATAGGGTCCATAAGTCATCGAGGGCAGGCCAAAACTGGTGGCCAATGGTCCCTGCGAGGGGGCCAGGATCGCCAGGGAGAAAGAGAGCAGGTGATGGTCTGACCATGAAACAGGCAGGGAGACAATGCCCCCTACCTCCAGACTCGAGGTCCCCAACATGGAGGAAAATACCAGATCCAGGGTGTGGCCTGACCTGTGGGTGGGACATGCAACATGCTGAGACAGACCCATGGAAGCCATGGATTCCATGAACTCCAGAGCTGCACCAGAAAGTCCACCGCCGGCATGCACATTGAAGTCACCCGCAACCAGAAGGCGTGGGGACTTCAATAGAGCAGCCGCGATGAACTCGGAGAGCTCTGGCAGGGATTGTGCTGGGTTGCAGGGAGCACAGTAACCCAGCACAATGCCAAATCTGTCCCGCTGTCCCACTAACAGGTGAAGGCACTCTAACCCTTGGCTAACCAATGTCGAGGCCCTGCAAACATAAAGAGAATCCCGATAGACGATAGCGCCCCCCTCCCTTCTGACCCTCCAACCTTCCCACACCCTGAACCAGATACCCGGGCGGGCACAGCAGGGAGAGCGAGGCCCCCCACTCCATGCCCACCCAGGTCTCGGTGATAAGGGCCAGGTCAGCCCTCCCATCTAAGATGGAATCATATAAGATGGGGATCTTATTGTGGACTGACCTGGCATTTAACAGGAGGCAAGAAAGGTTGGAGGCGCTGGAGGAGTGACTCCTGGACACGTGGCAGGGAGCCGGGGGGTCAGAACGAGGGACAGGCACAAGATGCCTGACCCGGGTTCTTCTGATCTGACTAACCCCCCGACTACAAGTGTACCACCCACGGCCCGACACAATTGGTATATGAGTCCCTGCGAGCATGGCGGCCAGGAAAAAAAACTGTTAACAATCAAACAACAATTCTGTTAATAAGAATAAAATATAAGGACTACAGATAAATCAGACAATAATCAATAACCTACTACACTATGTAAAAACAAAAAACAAACTAAATTAAATGCAATAAATACAAATAAATACAGCCACCTAAGAAAAAACAAAAACAAAAACACCCACATCCCAACCCATGAATGAATGAAACAATTTGTCAGTTAGTTTATGGGTGGTGGATTTGTGGTTCTATTTTGACAGTTCCTCCCTATCTCTAGTTTTTACCTTGTACTGAAAGACAGGTCTGGTAGTTGTGAAGGAAAATAACTATGGATTATAGAATAATTGTTACATTTGGCAGACACTGAAGAACCCTTGATTGATATTCAATCCATTTGTATGAGTGTCCATCCTGTGCATAAATAGTATCTCAACTCTGTACTAACACACAATAAGTCACCTCCATTTCCAAGTTTCATGACCCAATACAGTACAAGAATCAGAAGAAAAAAGTAAATGGAAATCACAGAAATGCATCATGATCAGGATGACAGATGTATGTATGTATGTATGTATGTATGTATGTATGTATGTATGTATGTATGTTGAATATTTTGAATATTTTTACCCCTTCCTGCCAAGAAAACTCCATGGACATGGGGTCCCAAAGAGTTGGTCACAACTGTAACGACACAACAAGCACCCCACCGTTCTCCTTGTAAAAGGACCCAAGGTGGCTTGCAATAATGAGTAGAGATGGGCACGACTCAAAAAAATGGTGTTTTGTTTGTCGTTTGGTCTTTAGGGGTCTGTTTCAGTTCGTTTTCGTTTTTGTGACTTTTTTGCAAAAAAATTCATTTTCATTTCGTTAGGTAACAAAACAAAAAATGAAAACAAAAGCGAAAAATTGCTGTTTTGTTAGCATTCTTTTTAGTTCAATGCATCTGCTGCAATGAAAACGAAAAACACGGCAAATTTGGTCGTTTTGTTTTTGTTTTTATTTTGTTTTTAAAAAAATTTCATTTCATTTTCGCTGCATAATGAAACAAAAAAATGAAAACAAAAACAAAAAATTGCTCGTTTCGTGCCCATCTCTAATAATGAGGGACAATATACAGCCCAGAACATTTAAGATATAATATAAGTTATGAACAGTGAATTAAAAGAGGCATCTTAGAACATTAAAAGGTAACATTAGAGCTACGAAGAGCACTCAAAAAGAAAAGACAAATCCATTATGAGGGGTGGAAAGGAACATGGAAAACACTAGTGTTCTTATGACATTGGTCAATGCAATCATGTAAGATAGATCCAAAAAAAAAGTCATACAATCTATGACTCGTATAACAGGTAGTCCCTCATTGAGGGAAAGCTTGCCTGAAGAGGAAGGTCTTTGCCTGCTTCTGGAAGGACAACAGAGATGAGGCAGTCCTGGCCTCCAGCGGGAGGGTGTTCAAAAGTCTGGGAACAGCAACAGAGAAGGTCCTTTCATGTGTTCTTCTGAGACTCACCTGTGAAGGTGGGAGGATGGAGAGAAGGGCCTCTCTTGATAACCTGGGCACCTGAGCCAGTTCTTACTGCGAGATTCAATCTTTGAGGCAGCTTGTACTCAGGCCGTTTTGTGCTTTGTAGGTTAAGGTGAGCACCTTGAATTGTACCCGGTGGGTGATTGGCAGCCAGTGGAGCTGCTTTAGTAGGGGAGTAATGTGGTCTCTGTAACCCACCCCCATCAGCAATCTGGCTGCTGTGTTCTTGACTCATTGAAGTTTCCTGTGACTTTCCATTGGTATCTCGACACAGAATGCATTACAGTAATCCAGCCGGGAGGTCACTAGGGCATGTGTAACAGTGGCCAGAGCAGATTTCTCAAGAAACGGGTTTAATTGGCATACTAGTTTTATTTGTGTAAATGCACTCCTGGCCACAGCTCTGACCCGGGCATCTAGGCTCAAGGATGAGTCCAGGAGCACCCCCAACAAGCAACGCACCTCTTTTTTCAATTGGGGGATAATCCCATGTTGGACAAGTTGTCTCCCTATCCCTTGATCTCCTTTTTGACTGACCAGAAGCACCTCTGCGTTGTCTGGGTTTAGTACCCGTGTGTTCTTCCTCATCCAGTTCATGACCGAAGCTAAGCACCGATCTAAAGTCGAAATAGCTTCTTTGGAATCCGGAGGTGACGAGAGGTAGAGTTGAGTGTCATCGGCATACTGGTGACACTTCACCCCAACATTTTCATCATCCCTACCCCACATCCTGAGAGCCAGTCTTCTATCAAGTCTTGATGGATTTGTCATATTGCTGCTCAAAGAATCTCATTCCTACCCCACCATGGAACATCCCCTACCTGAGCAGAACCCATGAGTGAGAGAAAACCATTCTAAAGCTTTGTCCTTAACCGCCAAGAGATCCTTCTGCACACACAGAGGTCCTGCACAAAGAACCATGTTCTGCAGCCACGGTATGTCAAGGTCTGCTTCTCGTCCTGTGGGTTGTGCACATTCCTTCCATGTGTGTGCAAAGAAAGCTCCAGGGCTCCAGAGACCATCACCGCACACGGCTACAGATGCCATTGTTTCCGAGAGAGTCCTTTGAACTGGCGCCTTTGAACGCATGCATTAACGATAATGATAACATCACGGACAGCTCCGGATGCAATGGGAACTGATAGGGATCTCTAGCACCCAGAGTACTTTGTGTCATGGAAACCTGGGCCTTGCACATGGGCATGTGGCGAAGGTAGCATGGCGAGGAGGGAAGCAGCGTCCTTGATCTGCTGGTGAAATCTGTTGGAAGAAAGCTGTAAGCTAAAGGCTTGGACCCTCCCCGGTGACTGGAATCTGCACCCTTTGGGACCAGATTTAAAATGCGGCTGAGTGAGGTTTGTGTCTGAAACTTCACTGCTTAACTTAGCAGCGAACCTGCTGAATTGGCTCCCCCACCAAAAAGCCACCCAGAGGACACCCGAGGGTGTAATGTCAAACGTCTGAGTACTTAGTACACCCACAAGTTATGCTGCAGGGTGGTCTGGAAAAATTATTCTCCGTGGCAAATCTTGGTCAGTTTATCTACCACTGAGGTAATAAAGGCACTGACAAAAGAGTTAATTGTTGTTCAATTAAATGACTGAGGGGACATATGATGACACTTTACTTGAATACTAGAAAAGCTCTTCTCCCTCTCACAAAATACCAGAACTAGGGGACATGCACTCAAAATGAGGGCTGGGAGAGTAAGAACAGACAAAAGAAAATATTTTTCACCCAGCGCATTGTTAGTCTGTGGAACTCCCTGCCACAGGAGGTGGTGATGGCATCTGGCCTGGATGCCTTCAAAAGGGGATTGGACAGATTCCTGGAGGAAAAGTCCATCATAGGTTACAAACCATGATGGAGATGTGCAATCTCCAGGCTTAAAACCGGGGTACTTCAAGGGCCAGATGGAGGGGAGTGGTATCAGGAGACAGATTTCTAGTCTTGTGCGCTCCCAGACGCATCTGGTGGGGCCACTGTGAGATACAGGAAGCTGGACCAGATGGGCCATTGGCCTGATCCAGCATGGATCTTCTTATGTTCTTATGTTCTTATGCTGTCACACAGAGGATGGGAAAGAGCTGCTCTCAATAAATCCAGAGTGCAGGGCATACACCAAGGCCCAGAGTAGCCTTGTAGCTGGATATAAAAATGAACAAAACAAAAGAACAAATGAATGAACAAATGAACAAATGAATGAACAAATGAATGAATGAATGAATAAATGAATGAGCAAATGAACAGATGAACAGGTGAACGAACTAACAAATGAACAAATGAACGAATGAATGATGGGCTCAAGTTATAGGAAGACAACTTTCAGTTGAATGCCAGGAAAAACTTCCTAACTGTTAGAACGGTACAACAATGTAACCCATGACCTCGAGAGGTTGTTGAGCGCTCCAACCCTGGATGAATTCAAGGAGAAATTAGACAGCCACACAGCAGATCTGCTTTGGTTTGGACCAGGTGGTTAGACTGGATGGCCCTGTAGGCCCCTTCCAATTCTGTTCTTCTGTGAGGCCACACTTTAAAGAAGGGACTGGTTTGTTTTCCATGGCTTCAGAGACTAGGACTCGGGGCAATGGTTTCAAACTACAGGAAAAGAGATTCAATTTAAACATTAGGAAGAACTTCATGACAGTTAGAGCTGTTTGGCAGTGGAATATGCTGGCACAAAGAAGGGTGGTGGAGTCTCCTTCTTTGGAGGTTTTTAAGCAGTGGCTGGATGGCCATCTGTCAGAAATATTGTGATGGGGTTCCTGCATGGCAGGGGGTTGGACTGGATGGCCCTTGAGGTCTCTTCCAACTCCATGATTCTATGATTCTATGAATCTAGGGTATGATAGCTATGTTTAAATATTTGAAAGGATTTCACACTGAAGAAGGGACAGGTTTGTTTTCCGTGGCTTAGGACTCGGGGCAATGTTTTCAAACTCAGGAAAAGAGATTGCATTTGAACACTGAGAAGAACTTCATGACAGTTAGAGCTGTTTGGCAGTGGAATCTGCTGCCACAAAGGAGGGTGTTGGATTCTCCTTCTTTGGAGGTTTTTAAGCAGAGGCTGGGTGGCCATCTGTCAGAATTATTGTGATGGGGGTTCCTGCATTGCAGGTGGTTGGACTGGATGACCCTTGGAGGTCTCTTCCAACTCTAGGATTCTATGATTCTATGTTGCTGCTAAGTGGCAGCATCCGTGGAGGAATCCTACCCTTTTTAAACATTGTCTTTTAATATTTCTTCTTCTCAGGCTCTTCCCAGATGTTTGTCATTGGGCTTAGGATTCCAAAATATCCTCGCCAGGCCTCCGGCAGCCATGAACACATTGTTGGGGGCTGTTCCCACAGCACCTTGCCTCCGATAAGAGATGGGAACGTCTTAAGGTTGTTCCTACAAAGGACAATCACTTCAGCATCAAGCCGTGGCTTAATGTTTCTCCAAACTCCTCAGCCCCAATTAGAGGCTTTGAAGAACAATGTGAATCACACGGTGTTACATACAGCCAACAACCGGTGACATTTCGATCCCCTCGGAAGACTGCACAATGGAGCCCCAGCTGATTTTTATCAAAGCACCGATGGAGTGGTGGGTATATAAAGCTGTGAACAGAATCTGCTCTCTCTCCTGCCTGGAAGAACCTGGACCTCAAAGAGCAGCGGAGGAGAGAGAAGGTAATATTGGCTGCTTTTACACGACCCCTGAAATCCGAGGCAAAGGGCTCCCAGATCCGGAGCTTAAAAATGTTTTCCCACCAGCTCTGGACTTTAAAAAAATTAAGTATGACCACACCCACCTAAGCACGTCCCAGGGCACTTTTCAAGTACCTGGACTCTAGGAGGTAAAAAATCTTCTGATGCGCATTGTTAAGCTGTGAATGCTGGGCTCCCTCGCCATCTGTTTGTTTTTTTGTCCCCGCTGCCCCTTTAAGAGACAGGAATCACTATGGGGCTGCTTGGGGCTCCTTCGACCAGCAGACGGAGGTGAGCCTGCATTTTTTTCTCCCTTTTTTTCTCCCTCCCCTCACGCAGACAGGAACAATGGAGTGTGGAGGGTTGGGAACACAGGAAGAGCGACAAACCCCCACGATCTCTGGTCCGAATTTAAGTTGCTACCGGATTTTAGAGGTCGTGTAAAAGCGCCCATTTTTTGTTTGTTTGATTGTTTGTTTAGATTTCTATACCGCCCCCATCTAGCTACCAGGCTACAAGTAAGAGAAAAATGGAATCAACTCACATGAGAAAAGGGGCAGGGTGGCTTTTTGGTGGGGAAGCCAATTCAGCAGGTTCACTGCTGAGTTAAGCAGTGAAGTTTCATTTCATTTCATTATTTATTGGTTATTTATTTATTTATTTATTTATTTATTTATTTATTTATTACACTTATATCCCACCCATCATCCAAGTAGGAACTCTGGGCGACTAACAATAAAACAAGGCAAAAATAAACAAACCACAAATTTCAATAAAAAGGGAAGGAAGGCAGAGCCCTAGAGGGGATGATGCAGGCAGCCAAAAAAAGAAAAAGAAACTTAAGCAGAGAAGTCGCCAAATGCCTCCTTAAAAAGATGAGTTTTCAAAGCCTTTTTGAAGGCGGGCAGGGACTGTGCTTGGTGCAGCTTACTGGGGAGATGGTTCCACAGCGTGGGGCCCACCACAGAGAAGGCGCGGTCCCGCATACACGATTTCCGTGCCTCTCTGGGCGTGGCCACCCTCAGTGAGCGCGCCTGCGCCAATCTCGTGGCCCTGGTCCCAGTTGATCTCTGAGAGATACGTTCCACCAGGTACTCTGGTCCCAAGCCGTGGAGGGCTTTGAAAATCAAAACCAGGACCTTGAACCTTATCTGGAGGACAATGGGGAGCAAATGCAGGCGAGCCAAAACTGGGGTGATGTGCTCGAATCTACAAGCACCCACCACCAGTCTGGCCGCCGCATTCTGCACCTGTTGTAGCCTCCGGACTAGGGTCAAGGGCAACCCCACGTAGAGGGCATTGCAATAGTCAATCCTCAAAATCATTTTCTTGATATCCTGCCTTTCTCCCCTGGAGAGAATCCTAGGTGGCTTATAAAAATATGTGAAAATCAGCAAGTTCCAAACATGCTCATCACAATTAGAGATGGGCACAAAATGCCAAAAGGGTCTTTCGTATCGTTATTCGTTTCTTCCACCATTTTGTTTCGCTTAATATGAAATAATGTTTTAAAAGAAAATTGTTTCATATTTTGTTTTCTTTCTTTCTTTCTTTCTTTTTTGCCTTTTTAAACTTTTTGTTTCTCCACTGCTCACAGCCGGGTCGGAGCTTTTAATATTTTTTATTTTTTATTTTTTTTAAAAGTCCCCAATGCTGGGGGCTCCCCCGAGGCTGAGAGGCACTTGATCCCCTGCACCCCATTTAAAAAATTAACTTCTGGCTGGCCCGTGGGCCCAAACTGAGGTTTATTTATTTATTTTATTACTATTTTTAAAGTACCAGCTGGGGTTGAAGCCAATTTTTTTAATTTAAAAAAAAACCAAAACATTTCCAGCACTCACCATGTGGTCCCCGGGTCGGGGATATATATTTTATATAAAAATATATAAAATTATTTTTATTTTAGAAGGCTGACCATGTGGCTCCCACCTGGGTCGGCACTTTTAGAAATTTTCTGTATTTATTTATTTATTTATTTATTTATTTATTTATTTATTTATTTATTTAAAAAGTCCCCGATGCCAGGGGCTTCCCCCACACACACACATAGCTGAGAGGCACCCTTCCAAAGGACCACTCTTCTCTCTCAGTGACACATATACACACTAGGAATGGGCACGAAATGGAAAAATAGAGTTTAGTTTCATTTTGTTTCTACTAGTGGTTCAGTTTGGGTTTTTTAAAGTGATTTTTGTAAAAAAAATTGTAACAAAATGAAACAATAACAAAACAATTTGTTACTCTGTAACAGTAGTGGCGGCAAACCTTTGGCACTCCAGGTGTTTTGGGCCACAACTCCCACAGTCCTTTGTCATCGGCAATACAGGCTTGGAATTCTGGGAGTTGTGGTCCAAAACATCTGGAGTGCTGAAGGTTTGCCACCACTACTCACAGTCACAGTCACAGTCACATTTATTGGCATAAAAAGTCATTAAAATAGTTACAATAGGCAAACCTCTCGGCGCCTGAATAGCAACCATATTAATCTGGGGTTACCATAAACCAAACTTAAAAGGAAGCAGGGCTACTCTTTTGAGAAACTAGTAATAAATATTTGGCTACTAGCTCTGTCACGCTTTTATCTTTGTCTGCCAAGAGAGTAGCAGTAATTGTCTCAGGGGTTGTTGAAAATTTGGAAATTGTGGAGCCAATTAATTGCTGTCGATTAATATGATGGCCGGTGCATCGAGTCAGAATATGTGCAACAGAATCAGGTTCCAACCTGCAGAATTTACAGAGTCTGCTCTTGTAAGGCATTTTAGAGTATCTTCCTAGAGTGACGGTGGAAGGAAAGATGTTCAGTCTTGCCAACATAATTGCCCGTCTCTCTTGAGGATTCAAGAGATTCTTGAAATAATTTGAACCAAATTCTGGGTTGAGGGTTAGGCCATAATATAAAGGGGAGCAGATTGGATTAACTCTTCCAACAATATTCTGTCTCTCAATGTCCCAAAGTCTTTGTGAATAAAGTTGTATAAGAATTGTTCATTGCAGTTGGATAAATAGTCTAAATCAACTCCAATAGACGCTATCTTTATGCAGATGTTCTGATACCATTTGGATCTATAGGTGTCACTTAGTAGATCGTTTAGCAGGGAATTGGGACGCGTTTGAAAATGGATGCATAACCAGTACTTTATAGTGGCTGTCCACGCTAGTGTTGAGGGCAGGTGAAGCCCAAGTTCACAGCATATTGTTGGTAGGTTGATCGAGTTTGGTACACCCAAGATACGTCGTAAAAAAATAGCTGCAATACGATCTACTTCCTGATTGGCAGCCTTAATCCAGATTGGTACTCCATACAGGAGTTGGTTAGTTACTTTAGCCATGAAGACTTGGAGTGCGGCTGGAACATACTGATTCCCAGAGTGAAAATGGAACCTTGAAATTGCCAGGAGATTATTTTTTGAGGCAGCTATGGTGGCTTTTCGGTGGGATGACCAGTTAAGTCGATGATGGAACAGGAAACCCAGATACCTAAAAGTTGTGACTTGTTCAAGGGGTTTACCTCTGAGTGCCCATGTCTCCTTAGTCCAACTTTTGGAAAAGATTAATACTTTAGATTTTTCAGTATTGATGGTGAGCTTGTTAAGTGCACAATATTCTGAAAAGGCCGACAATAGGTGTTTAAGTCCAACCCTAGAAATGGACAAGAGTACAGTATCATCTGCATACAATAACAATGGGACTGGGTGGGAATTCATTCTAGGAGCATGGTTTCCTGCTTTGGCAAGATGTTCTGATACATCTGACATAAATATATTAAAGAGTGATGGTGCAAGGACACATCCCTGCTTAACACCCTTGGTAATTGGGAAGTTCTCGGATAGATGACCATTATGGTTTAAACGCACTTTACCAGTGTTTGCTGAGTATAATTTGCGTATCAGAAATAGCAAACGTGGGTCCATGCCCAGTTTAGTTATTTTGGTCCATAGGAGAGGTCTATTGATGGAATCAAATGCTCCCGTAAATCAATAAATGCAGCGTACAACTTCCCCTTGAGTTTACAAGAGTATTTCTCAGCTAAAAAATCTAGCACCAGTGCATGGTCAAGGGTAGATGAACCGGGCAGAAACCAACTTGTTCTTTAGGTGGGAGTTGGTTAACACGCATCCAGTCTGAAAGGCGGGTCAGAAGGTGTTTGGCGTACAATTTCCCTATCACTGGGAGCAAGCTTATTGGCCGATAGTTGGATGGTAATTTAGGATTCCCTTTTTAAAAATTGGTATTATTATGGAGGTTAACCAGGATTCTGGCAATAACCCAAACTGGTCGATCAGCGTAAATAATTGGGCCAGGGTTCTGCCCACCAGTGGATATAGTTTTTGATCAAATCAGCTGGGATGCCATCAAAACCTGGTGCTTTCCCAGATTTCAAGGTATGTATTAGTTCAACTATTTCTTCCTTGGAGACAGGAGACCACAATGGAATTTCCGAAGGAATTTGGATTTGGTTAGGAAGATCAGATGGTGTTGGTGTTGAGAATATACTGGAAAAATAAGCAGTCCATTCTTCTGAAGAGATTAGTACAGTATCTATAGGGCTAACAGTCTCATAGGCTTTTGAAACGATCATCCAAAATTCTCTAGCATTCTTGGAGTGTAATGTGTGGATGAGCTGAGTCCAATTCTTCATCGCATAAGCGTGTCTTTTTTCCTTCAAAAGGAGGTCAGTTTCTTTCTTTGCAAGTGTGTAAAATCTAAATGACTCAGGGGAAGGAAGGGCTCTCATCAATTGAAAGGTTTGTCGGAGTTTTTTCTTGGAGATCATACACTCGGAGTCAAACCAACTTGAGCGCCTGATGGGGGGGTTTGATGTGCCAGATGGTACTAAAGAATCTAAAAGGGTTTTGGACAATTCTTGGTAGGCTGTTATGGCATCAGTCAAAACTGTGGATTGAGATATAATTTGTCATAATTGGAGAGCTTTGGTGGAGGCAGACCATTCCTCAAATTGCCCTTGAGATTTGATGGACCACCTAACTCTTTTGTGAATTTGGAAGGGAGGGTTAGTCGGAACTTCCGATAGTGATGTTACTACCCACTGCCAGTCCATAAGAATCGGTAAGTGGTCGCTTTCTGTACGGGCATCGATCTTAAAATAATTTACTTTGCTAAAGAGATCTGGTGAAACTAGTATATAGTCCACTACACTGCATCCGTTACTTGAAGAGAAGGTAAGGTCTCCAGATGTTCTACTCAAGGAAGAGCCATTAAGAATTCTAAGGTTAAGGAAGGTACAAAGATCAATCATATGGGATACAGTTTGGTTAAAAATAGGATCCTTGGAATTTCTAGATTCCTGGAACATTGGTGGTATCAGATCCTCATTATCCCAATCCATAAATTCAATTAGTTTATCATTATTGGGTCCCAGTCTAGCGTTAAAGTCTCCAACTATAATTAAGGAGGACCTGGGATAACTTATGCATATAGAGTCTATATAATTCTTCAAGGTGGACCATATATTACTTGCCGATGGAGGCGCTGAAAAAGGAGGTATATAGACATTAACCAGGATTATTTGATCCAGGGCGTATTTAAAAAGGAAGGCCTGAGCCAGAGGAGGTTTTGTTGGTAATTGTTTGATCGGGATATTGAGGGTCGATTTTATTAAACAACAGAGTCCTGCTTTATAACGCCCTTTTCTATGGATCCTATATGCTGGCAAACAAAAGGTTTGAAAACCTGACAAGTGGATTTCTCTAGGGGACCATGTTTCTTGAAGGCATATGATGTCAAAGGTACTCAGGTACTCAATCCAGTCCAGATCGGATGCCTTCCGTTCCCACCCTGCGATATTCCAGGATATAAGTTTAGGGTTGAGGGTGGAGTCTCTCGAAGGGTGATTGGAGACAGCTAGTCAAGGATCTGATATTATCCTCTGAAGGTCTTGGAAACTCTCAGACTGTATGCAACAATTATTGGGTACCGCCTTCATGGACTGTTGGCTCATTATCAAACTGTCTTTGCCTGATAATGGAGATTGAATGTCTGTGCTGGGAGAGGCTGTTGAGGGCTCAAGATTATTGAAATCTCCTGTTTCCATTGGGAGAGTTGACCTAAGATCACAGTTCTTAACAGTATTTGATGAAGTGAGAGGGTGAGATTCAAAATCATCCAGGTGTTGTGTGGTCCTCTTTGGGTTTCTGTAGTCAAAAACAAAGGGGGATCAAGTTGATCTGTGGCGTCAACCAAGGCAAACATCTCGGCAGTTTTAGATGTGTGTATTTCACAGCTCGGAGAGAGTGGGACTATTGGGGCAGTTACTATGTCCTCTTCGGAGTCTGTTTTTCCCATTTGTGGATCTGCTGTCAGTGAGTGTTGCTCACACAAAGGGTGGTAAGTTGTAGAGATGAGTTTATGGTGTCCGTGGTTTGGCAGATCCTCAGAAGATTTGAGAGCAAGGTCAGCCTGGGACTTGGAGCTGTTCTTCAAGCTGGAAACCTTCTCCTTGCTTCATTGTTGGGAACAGTTGATATAGTAGAGGGTTGCATGTCATCAAGGTTACAAGGGTTACAAAGATCAGATTGTCTTCTGTTAATCTCCTGGTTTTGCTTGCTTGGGCATAATCCCAGCACGGAGGGACGAGATGATTCCCGGAAGACTCTTGACAATCCGAAGTACCTAGCTAGAAGGTTTTTCATCTTAAATAGCATGGAAGGTATTACAATTTGATCGAAAGTTAAAAGCAGCCTCTGGTGGTTCCTGTGCACTGGCAGCCGTTCGATGTCCCTTAAGTCGATTTTGTTTGGTTGTATATTTATGAGTTGGCCCAGGAGTTTGTAATAGCATTATGATTTTTCCATTTACCATTATTTACTTTTAATGGTGCTATTGATAATAAAATTCGGGTTGGTTGGAGTGTCATTGTTTGTTTTGATCTCTCATTGGCATAAGCTTTGCCTTTGGAATAATCAGCTTCCTCAACTCTCCCATCTACCTTGAAGGCAGTGTTCATATATTGAGTTGTATTTGTTTTGTTGTTAAAGGTGGAATTGGTAGTATGGGATCCTACTCGGGGAGCAATTGTTGATTGAGACAACGCCCTGCCAGTCTTTTGAGGTCAGCCTCTATATTATCTATTTTATTCCTTGTCTCCTGGAGAGTGTTGAAGATTGCAGTAAGGGTCTCAGCTGTTAACACAGCATAATCACTCAGCAGAGTGTTGGTAAGAGTATCAATGGATTCCTTAGGAGGAGGGAGCGTAGGTTGATCAGTGGATGATTCATCTCTTGTAATATCTTTTGGTAAAGATGCTTGAGGGGTTGGTTGTGTGCTTATAGGAGGGTAATGGGTCAGGTGTTGGTCTGTTTTTGTGTGCTTGATAGTTCTATTTTGCTGCAGATCTGAGCTCCTCCTCCGTCTCTTCCCTTTATCACAGACCTCACCCTCCACATCTCTTAGCTGACTGCCTTCTTGGCCTTTAAGTGGAAGTCCAGAAACAGGGGGGGAAGAGTCAGTCAATGCAGCCCTGCCACACAATAACCCTGAGGGATCCTCCTCCAATGCTGCAAACTTGTTTGGTGAGCACATTTTAGACAGCTCGGCCACAGCTTCAACCGCAGTTCGTTCCAACATTTCATCGAGACGCAGCTGCTTCACCGCTGGAGCAAGTGAGCCAGATAAGGGCCTCTGTCTTCTCTTCCCCTTTCCCATTTTACCGAGGCCTTGAGAAAAATAAAACAGCAGCTCCTACTTACTTCTTCCATGGTTATTATCAGTCCAAGAAGAAAGGGAAGTTCCAAGGAGATTATTAGGTTAAAACCACCAGATAACAGCAGCCTTTCAAGGGGAAAGAAGCAATAAAAGCAGAAAGGTAAAATATACTGAGCGGAGCTCAGCATAGGTGTTGCTTTCCCCTGGTCGCCATTTTTTCATTATCACTACTCTATAACATGGCTCCTTTGGGTATTAGAGGCACAGAATTTGGTAGGTAGCTTTTTACAAGGGAGCCATTTTACGGAGTAACAAAACATTTCATTTTCCAAGAGGAAAAAGAAGTGTTTTGTTTAATTTCATTTCATAATGAAATGCTGCTTCCATTTTCATTTCGTTTCATAACATTTCGAAAGTTTGCGAAATGACGAAACAGTGTGTCCTTTTTCGTGAGGTGCCCATCTCTAATACACACACAAAAGAATTTAAAAAATTCTGATCTGG
This sequence comes from Phrynocephalus forsythii, assembly GCA_029282475.1. Classification (NCBI taxonomy): domain Eukaryota; kingdom Metazoa; phylum Chordata; class Lepidosauria; order Squamata; family Agamidae; genus Phrynocephalus; species Phrynocephalus forsythii. Next base: position 130,264,830 of record JAPFRF010000005.1, on the reverse strand, counting down.
CCTACTCCACCCCCAGGATTTAACTGACTACAATCCTGAACAAGCTTCAACTCAGAAATACTATGAAAGCAAGGGATCCTGGGATTTAGGGGGAATGGATGCAAATGACGCCTATCTCTCCCCCTTTGCCGTTGTGAATGGTGTGTTTTAGAGATGGGCATGAAACGAGCAATTTTTCGTTTTCGTTTTCATTTTTTCGTTTCGTTACGTAACGAAACAAAAACCGAATTTTGTCTCCAAAATGAAACGAACTGAACCGAACCAACAGAAATTTTGTCGTGTGTTTTGTTTTCATTGCGGCAAATACATTGAACTGTAATGAATGCTAACGAAACAGCAATTTTTCATTTTCGTTTTTTGTTTTTTTTTGTTTCGTTACGTAACGAAACAAAAACGATTTTTTTGCAAAAAATTCACGAAAAACGAAAACGAACCGAAACGGACCCCCTAAATGACAAACGACAAATGAAACACCATTTTTTTGAGTCGTGCCCATCTCTAGTGTGTGTGTGTGTGTGTGTGTGTGTGTGTGTGTGTGTGTGTGTGTGTGTGTGTGTGTGTGTGTGTGTGTGTGTGTGTGTGTGTAGGTTTCCTGCTTGCTTCTAAAACCCAGTAACCTCTATCTCTTCAATTTCCCACCAGGTCATCTCCAGGCGGAGAGATGTGGCATCTCTTAGGACTGATGGTCTTCTGCTTCCTGACTGGCCCTTCAGAAAGCATCCGAAAGGGGAACACCCCTGGGGTGGTCTGTGTCATTGACCATGTAGCTGTCAGCAAATGTAAGCAAGCGCGTGGTCCTGGTTCTGGGCAATCCAAGGAGAGTTGAGGAAGGATCCAGCCTAGGGTGGCTCCCTCTTCTCTTCTCCGCCCCACTGCCCCGTTTATTTTGGAGCTTCAAGTAACAGGATGGACACTGGGGTGCTCGTCCTAGGGGTCCTCTCGGGATGTTCAGGAAGTGGAAGAGGGTCACCCATCCCCATCTGAGATTCTGCATAAGATGGCACTTGTCCTGTAGCAATAGGGCGAGTGTCCTGGCAGCGGTGAAGAAGGCCAGTTCCATGCTAGGGATTATCAAAAAGGGGATTGAAAATAAAACAGCCAACATTATAATGCCATTATACAAAACAATAGTAAGGCCCCACCTGGAGTATTGTGTACAATTTGTCAGCAGATTTAAGGGGCAGCAGTAAATATAATAATAATAATATATACTTGTGCCTGACACAAAGCAGTGCAGCAGTAACGTAGATAAAATGTCAGTATTGATATAAAGGGTTTGCAGAGTTAGTCTATCAGAAAGACAATGACAATGAATAGAGTAAAAACTCATATATTCATATATACATCAAAATATACACAGCATAACAACCAAGCATTATATACAATACAGCAAACAGACAAACAGAGTGTGGGGTGAACTGTTCTCACCATAACAGTCCCATTACAAATGACAAGCTAGTGCCTTTTATACATATTCAGCACTCATAAGATCTGATGCAATCACTAATTAACAATCTGATGCAATCTGATCTAACCATTACAAACCATGATGTTACAATCAGTTCCACCTGCACTTCATCACTTAACATGCCTGTGATTACTAGTCTCTAACACTTGTGGATTAACATCATGACACTGCAGAATCTAACTGCCTCCATTTTACAATTCACTTTACACATTCTGTTAAATATACATAACATATGTTTTGTCAACTTTTACATATGTTGACACAATTCTGGTCACCGCATCTCAAGAAAGACATAGTGGAACTGGAAAAGGTGCAGAAGAGAGCGACTAAAATGATTACTGGGCTGGGGCACCTCCCTTATGAAGAAAGGCTAAAACAATTGGGCCTCTTTAGTCTGGAAAAAAGGCACTTGAGGGGGGATATGATTGAGACATACAAAATAATGCAGGGCATGATGAGTAAAGTGGATAGAGGGAAGCTCTTCTCTCTCTCCCAAAATACCAGAACTAGGGGACATCCACTCAAATTGAGGGCTGGGAGAGTAAGAACTGACAAAAGAAAATATTTTTTCACCCAGCGCATTGTAAGTCTATGGAACTCCCTGCCACACAATGTGGTGATGGCATCTGACCTGGATGCCTTCAAAAGGGGATTGGACAGATTCCTGGAGGAAAAGTCCATCACAGGTTACAAACCATGATGGAGATGTGTAACCTCCAGGGTTTAAACCAGGGTACTTCAAGGGCCAGATGCAGGAGAGTGGTATCAGGAGACAGATATCTAGTCTCATGCGCTCCCAAACACATCTGGTGGGGCCGCTGTGAGATATAGGAAGCTGGACTAGATGGGCCTTTGGCCTGATCCAGCATGGCTCTTCTTATGTTCTTATGTTCGTAATAGATCTAAAAAGTGAAGGTGGCCGTCATGATGTTTCTCTGTGCAGAATTTTTTCACCCAGCGTGTTGTTAGTCTGTGGAACTCCCTGCCACCGGAGGTGGTGTTGGCATCTGGCCTGGATGCCTTCAAAAGGGGACTGGACAGATTCCTGGAGGAAAAGTCCATCCCAGGTGACAAACCATGATGGAGATGTGTTATCTCCAGGCTTAAAACCGGGGTCCTTCAAGGGCCAGATGCAGGGGAGTGGGATCAGGATTCAGATATCAAGTCTTGTACGTTCCCGGATGCATCTGGTGGGACCACTGTGAGATCCAGGAAGCTGGACTAGATGGGCCTTTGGCCTGATCCAGCATAGCTCTTCTTATGTTCTTATGTCACCATAATCAACCCCCTGCCAATAAGGTCCATAAACGCAAGCTACTAGGCTGGCCCATAACAACAGTTGAGGAGGGGGTCTTTTGTAAAGCTAATGCTTCTCAATTGCCTACTTGAGGGTGACATGGTATTTGAGAGCCCCCAAATATGTTGCATTACAACAGGGGAAGTTTGCACCTTTATATTATTTCTGGGGAAATGCACCTCTTTTCCAGATATACAGGAGTAAGGATTACAGCTATGTTCACAAGAAATCAGGGAGCCAGGGTGGAGGGTGGCAGATGGTGTCAAAGCCCTGGACCCTAACCTTGTGGGTCCAGTTCCACTACCCTGCTGGGCGGAGAGTGAGAGAATAATGGCAAACAGCACTAGGAAGGTTAAATATTTATTTATTATTTATCTATTTATCAATTTTATACCGCCCTTCTTCCCGAAGGAAATGAAATGTTTTGTGGAACAGTGTCAGTGCAGAGGTGGTCTGACAGGAATAAGGGTCACGAACATTGCAGAGTTACGTTCCTAGAGGACGTTAAAGGCCAACGGAGGACAGAGAAAAACGGAAGCCTTGAGAACCTAAAAAAGTTGGGTTTGGATGAGCTCAGGAAATAAAACTGCATTTCATTAAAAAAAAAAAGCCGCTTACGAGACACAGCAGCAGAGTGGGGCCTTTGTGCAGAATAAAGAAAGAGGTGGATTGAAGAAGGGCCATCACATAGCTTGAACAGTGAAGGGATTTCAGAGTTAGCATGTCTGAAGAGATGACGGAGGACAAAGGTATTTTGGAGTAGAGTCTTGGGAGACCACGGACCATCAGAAACAAAGAATAGTGGGTCTGAGATCAAATCAACCATCCACGTCCTCTGAGAGACAAAACAAGGTCTGATGCTCTGCTAGAAAGTCAAGGGCAGAGATTTAAAATTTATGAAAATTCTGAAGCCGTGGAAGAGGACTTTGGAGAGAAAAACAGAAAACCTGAGGGGAAAGCAGAGTTTTTCTCCAAAGGGTCTGGACATTTTACAACTCTAGCCCAGGGATGCAACAAGATCCTTGTCGTTAAGCTGCAGCCAAAACTCTGCTCATGACCTGGGGTTCAATCCCAGGTAGCTGGCTCGAGGTTCATTCAGCCTTCTGGCCTTCAGAGGTTGGTAAAATGAGAAGCCAGCTTGTGTGGGTGGGCTTTGGCAACCTGGCCGGGGGTCAGCGGCGGCCTCAGGCTCTCCTGGTGGCTTGCCCTTGGCAGCCAGGGTCCTCATAAGAACATAAGAACATAAGAACATAAGAAGAGCCCTGCTGGATCAGGCCAAAGGCCCATCTAGTCCAGCTTCCTGTATCTCACAGTGGCCCCACCAGATGCGTTTGGGAGCGCACGAGACTAGATATCTGTCTCCTGATACCACTCTCCTGCCTCTGGCCCTTGAAGTACCCTGGTTTAAACCCTGGAGGTTACACATCTCCATCATGGTTTGTAACCTGTGACAGACTTTTCCTCCAGGAATCTGTCCAATCCCCTTTTGAAGGCATCCAGGTCAGATGCCATCACCACATTGTGTGGCAGGGAGTTCCATAGACTTACAACACACTGGGTTAAAAAAAAACATTTTCTTTTGTCAGTTCTTACTCTCCCAGCACTCAATTTGAGTGTATGTCCCCTAGTTCTTTTATTTTGGGAGAGGGAGAAGAGCTTCCCTCTATCCACTTTACTCATGCCCTGCATTATTTTGTATGTCTCAATCATATCCCCCCTCAGGCGCCTTTTTTCCAAACTAAAGAGCCCCAAATGTTTTAGCCTTTCCTCATAAGGGAGGTGCCCCAGCCCAGTAATCATTTTAGTCGCTCTCTTTTGCACCTTTCCAGTTCCACTATGTCTTTCTTGAGATGCGGTGACCAGAATTGTACACAATACTCCAGGTGGGGCCTTACTATCGTTTTGTGTAATGGCATTATTATGTTGGCTGTTTTATTTTGAATCCACTAACTTTTGGGTAGTGGGTGGCATACAAGATATATAATAAATAAATAAATAAATAAATAAATAAATAAATAAATAAATAAATAAATATTCAATCCCATTTTTTATAATCCCTAGCATGGAATTGGCCTTCTTCATCGCTGCCACATACTGGGTAGATACCTTCATGGAGCTGTCCACCAACACACCAAGATCTCTTTCTTGATCCGTCACGTAGAGCTCACAGCGGATGAGTTGATAGATAAAGTTTGGATTTTTTGCCCCAATATGCATTACTATACATTTTCCTACATTGAAACACATTTGCCATTTCACAGCCCATCCCCACCCCCACAGTTTGGAGAGATACTTCTGGAGCTCTTCACAATCTCTGTTTTTTACCACACGGAAAAGTTTCGTGTCATCCGCAAACTTGGCCACCTCACTGTTTATCCCTGTCTCCAGGTCATTTATGAACAGATTGAAAAGCACCGGTCCCAGGACAGATCCCTGGGGCACACCGCTTTTCACTTCTCTCCATTGCAAAAATTTCCCATTGACACCTACTCTTTGTTTCCTGGATCTCAACCAGTTCTCAATCCATAACAGGACCTGCCCTCTTATCCCCTGACTATGCAATTTTCTCAGCAGCCTTTGGTTCCCTGGGACATGCTGCTTTTCACCTCTCTCCATTGTGCAAACTGCCCTGTGTGTTTCTTTTAGATATCTCCACCATGTTGCTTCAGTCTGGGCTGATCCAGAGTCACCTCCTGACCATCCAGTTCACAGATTACCCTATCAAGGATCATCCCGAACACTGGCTCAAGGCGTAAGTGAAACAATGGGCAGTTCCAACTCCTCTCTCACACACCCCATTGCCTCCCGTCTTGTTTCTGGGCCCAAAACATGCCTCGTCCTGTTTCTAAGGAGTCCTTGATCTTACCACAAGGTGCAGCAAGGAATGCTCTGTCACTTTAAAGATAATGCAGTTTGAACCTGGACTTGACTTGCCAGCTTGGGCTTTTGTCTTGTGTTCCATCACCTGGACAATTCCTTTGCTTTGGCTGTCATTAGCACAGACTAGAGATGGGCACGAATAAAAAAAATGACGTTTCTTTTGTCGTTTGTCGTTTGTCGTTTGGAGGGTCTGTTTCATTTCATTTCCGTTTTTTGAGAATTTTTGCAAAAAATTCATTTTCGTTTTTGTTCATTTCATTACCGTTTCGTCACCATTTATTTCAATTTTTGTGATTTTTTTTTTTTAGCATTTAAAGCAGTTCACTGTATTGCAGTAACGAGAACGAAATGCACGACAAAATTTCCAGTGTTTCTGTTCATTTCGTTTCATTTTGGAGACAAAATTTGTTTGTCATTTCGTTGCGTAACGAAATGAAAAAATGGAAATGGAAATGAAAAATTGTTCATTTCGTGCCCATCTCTAGCACAGACGAAAAGCAAAAGGAAAGTACACCACACAAATATCAAAACAAAGGTCGATGCCTGATATGGCAAGAATTGGAAAATAAGAATTAGCGAGGGGCACGAATCAGGAAAAAATGGTGATCGGTTTTGATTTGTGATTTGTCAAGGTCAACGAATCACAAAACAACTTTATTATTTTTCCTGATGAATCAACTTGTAAATTCAGTTTTTGCTTTACAACCCTATCAACCCCCTTTAAAAAAAAAAAAGCAGGTTGCTTAAATACACCAAATGCGCAGGAACCCTTCTCAGGACTCCATATGGGTCCTGCGGATTTGGTGAAGTTTCGGTTTCATATGTATAAGTTATGTAGCCCGAAAGAGGAACCACCCCCAGGAAAGTGCCCTCCAGGTACCTAGAGGCACCAAAATTTCAGAAAAGTATCCCCTGATGCCCTTCCACAATTCCTCCAAGTTTGGTGGGGATGGGGTTTGAGACATCTGAGTTATACACTCACAAAGTGGGACCCCCTTGAAAAGTGCCCTTTAGAAAGTGGTTTGGAGAAACCCAGGGATTGTAGAGGACAGTCACAGGAATCCTTTTTCTCAATTTGGTGTCTCTAGGTAATTTGGGTGCCATTTTATGGACCAACAATGAATCCATAATCACTAAAAACTCGTCAGTTTGTATTCATCAGGGAGCTTTATCTATGATGAATACAAACTGATGAATTTTGACAAACTGGCCAAATTTGACAGAAAACATGATTCATTTTTCAATTTGCCCCCATCACTAATACAGACCAAGGGTCTTGGACACAATCACTAGAGCCCATCCTTACATCTTTCTCGTCTATCTTGATGGTCTAGTTACCTGGGGAGAACTTTCAGGGGAGGGTTATTTCAGGTTACAAACATCAAAAGATCCACCAAACTTGGAGGGATTGTGGAGGGGAGTCAGGGAAATATTCCCTGAAATGTTGGTATCTCAAGTTGCTTGGGGGGCATTTTATAGCCCAATGAATCAATAAATAAAAATCACTAAATATTCACCAACTTTATGATGGTTAGAGTTGTTCGGCAGTGGAATATGCTGCCACAAAGGAGGGTGGTGGAGTCCCCTTCTTTGGAGGTTTTTCAGCAGAGGCTGGAGGGCCACCTGTCCTGTAATGGGGGTTCCTGCATGGCAGGGGGTTGGACTGGAGGTCCCTTGAGGTCTCTTCCCACTCTTTGATTCTATGATTGTATTCATTGGGTGTATCAATCCATACAAATATGACTCAATGAATCAATATTTTAATGAATCATTGCAATTCATTTTTTTAATTTGTCCCCATTTTGAATAACATTACTTAGGATCGGTAGAGCTGCCTAGATGCCCTAAGCACTTCTGATCTCACCTGATTTCGGAAGCTAAGTAGGGTCGGCCCTGGTTAGTACTTGGATGGGAGACCACCAGGGAATACCAGGTGCTGTAGGCACCTGGAGTAGGAACTGGCAAAGCCACTCCAGTACTCCTGCCAAGAAAACTCCATGGACATGGGATCACAAAGAGTTGGTCAGAACTGTAATGACACAACACAGCACACACTTAGGATTGGTATTTATTTATTTAAAATATATTTCCCTGTCTTTCTCCTTAAAAGGATCCTTAGTATTTCTTTTGTTTCCTGGACATATGGCCTGAGTTACTGGACATGCATAATTAATTGACAAGATGCCATGTGTTGTCTTGAATATGGTTTAGAGAAAGCTGTCCAGAACATCCAAACATTGATCCAGAGGAGCTCCATGAGGCTTTTCACCTCTTATTTTCAACAATGGAAGGCCACTGATTCAAACTTTACAAACCTCTAGTGGCCATGAAATGCAGTTAAGAAGCTCTTTTTAAAAAAAAAAAAAAGTCAGTTGATCTATGACTAGATTATCAGCTCAGGGTACATGCAGCACTAGGCATGGATGCTTCTGGAATAGAGATGGGCATGAAATTAATTTATTCTTTGTTT